>CM074190.1:37756749-38128041 GCA_037179385.1 Holothuria scabra
AGAAACTTTTATCGACTTTGTTAATTCCTTTTGCCCCTGTTTGAAATTTACCCATTGTATCTCGGACTCATCTGTTGTTTTTCTCGACCTTAAACTGTCCATCAACAACCGCACAATTACCTCTAACCTACACTTTAAGCCAACCGACTCGCATAACTACCTTTTGTACCCTTCCAACCACCCCAAATCTTGCACTAAATCTATCCCTTATTCCCAGCTCTTGCGAGCTAGACGAATTTGTTCGGAGGATTCTGACTTCTCTACTGCCTCTGAAGAAATTTTGTCCTTTTTTGAAAAACGCCAATACCCTGCCAAAATCCTCTCTAATGCCCTACGCAGAATTCAAGGAACCAGCAAAGAGGAAGCCTTGGAGAAAAAGAGCAAATCTGGTACCAATCTACGTATTCCTTTAGTTATTTCTTATCACCCTTCGGTCCGTCCTATTTTACACGCTATCCACAAAAATGTAGAGTTGCTCCGGACAAGACCCCTCAACCCGTGATGTTTTCCCGGAACCCCCATCACTGCTTCTGGAGTTGAGAAAAATTTAGCCAACCATTTAGTTCGGGCTTCCCGCCCACAAATTTCTTTCAACGACACGGCTGGTACCTTTCCATGTAACCGTCCGAGGTGTAACACATGGCCAGTTGTTGGCAAACACGACCTCGTCAACATTTCAGGCCCCAACGGCAATAGCTTTATTGTCAAACAAAGATTCTCCTGAATTTCCTCTAATGTAGTTTATATTTTAGCTTGTGGGAGATGTAACTCGTTGTATGTGGGAGAGACTCAGCGCCGCCTCGCGGATCGAGTCACCGAGCACCTTAGGTCCATCAAGCAGAATCTCCATGGATACCCGGTGGCTGCACATTTTAATCCCCATTCACCTTGTTCTATGCAACATTTAACCGTTACGGCAGCTGTAATGTGCCGAGGCTCCGATCGTGACCGCCTAAGTGCTAAAAACCGACTGATCATGAGGCAAGGTACTCTCCCTCCACACGGCCTTAACGTTAGAATTGACCTTTTGTAATATTCACCCCCTTTTTTGAGCCAGTTTTTACTCCTTTTACACTTACCCGCTCGTACTCATTTTTACTGTGTAGCCCTAATTATTTTTTCTCCGGATCTAGTTTTTGTCCACCTTTTTCCCTTTTTTCGGACCATGTTCGATTTGTACGAGCACTTTTTCATCCAGGACGCTCTTTTTCTTGTTTTGATTTGTGTTTCATCCTTCGCACTCATGTTTTCTGACAGTCACTTTCGTCCGGTTCTGTTTTTACAGCGATCGCTTCGGATTTGATATTTGTCGAGTCCAATTGTTACTGTTGGCTGTTCAGTTTGGCTTTTGCCACATGATGAAGGGTTCATACCCGAAACGTCGTGTAGTTTTCCGCAAACTTTTAGGCACTTTTTACTACCTCTTTTCAACCTATATATATATATATATATATATATATATATATATATATATATATATATATATATATATATATATATATATATATATATATATATATTTGATTTATATATATATATATATATATTTGATTTATATATATATATATATATATTTGATTTATATATATATATATATATATATATATATATATATATATATATATATATATATATAATTTATTTTATTGTTTAATTTATCTAAATTCTAGCCTTCCGCTATTTGTATCTCCTCGGAGATCCAGCCTTTTAATTCTGTAGCACCGTTGTTTTACAGTTTTTCCGTCATGTATATATATATATATATATATATATATATATATATATATATATATATATATATATATATATATATATATATATATATATATATATATATATATATATGTGTGTGTGTGTAAATCAGAGTGTGAATTTCGACCCAACTGAAATATTTTTTCCGAAAGGGAAAATATCTGCCATAACTTCCTTTTATTGCCTACCGAATATTTCATGTTGTATTGATAACGAAATACTACATGTCGAACACATTGGTGACGAAAGTGTTTCTCTATTTTCGACAGTTTTATTACTGGAATTAAAATTCATGAGCACAATTACTCGTATTGTAGATTTCGCACATTTTGTTCTATTACCATTGCGTTCTTCAGAGGTTTAAGAACTCCATTAAACAGATTACGAACTACCGGTGCGATTACCGCTCTGTTTTAGAGAAATAAATAATTCCTGTTTTAGACAGTATGAGTTCTGACCTTCAATTGAAGACGTTAAAACAGAAGCAACGGTAAACATGATTCAAAGGGACTTATTTTCAAAATCCTTGTACATTAAAAGATTTAGCCACCATTAGAGGAATTAAAAACTAGCCGTAAGATTAAAGGTCTGTTCCAAAGCAAGCGCAAGATAATAAGTTGGATGTCTATCATATGAGACATTTTTGCATGATACCGAACTCTATCATGGGGGGATGAGGACACTAACAGTGAAATCCTTAGCAAGTAGATATCTTTGTAATGTTTTTGAATGGAGAAAGATCAAACCAGAAGACTTTTAGTATGAAATAACGTGGTTCTCGACCGTCACAGAGGCTGATCCTGTGTACAACACACGGACCAGCGGAAAAGGGACCCCCAGTCAGTGCGCATCGATATTATGCGCCGAAAAATAAGACCAAACCGTCAGTTTGGAGAAGAGCACGAAAAGTTTTTTTTTACGATTTTTTGTAGATAAAACATAATATTATGAGGAAATCGCAAAATATTCTGATTCTAAACCCAGTTCTTGAGAAAGGTTATGGGAACATAGGTTCATTAAGTTGAAATAACTTGAGAGGATAGAGACTAATGGCAAAACTAAAACTTCTGCTAGTTCTGTGTGTGTTCCACGAATTAAAATGTGGTTTAACCAAAAATTTAAAGGGTCACCTTGTTGTATCATTTTCCGGGCGACTGCAATGCCCCAAGTGGTTCGAGCATCCGACTTGCAGTCGGGAGTTTTGGAGTTCGAGTCCTGGGCGGGTCATAGCGAAGACCCTAAAAACGAAACCTACTGCAATTGTGTTTGGTGCTCAGTATAAACAATGGATTTGGGAAAACAGTAGGCCACAACTGGAAAAAGGCATTTATCTAAGTAACTAACTAACCGGCTAATTAACTGACTAATTGACTGACCAAGTAACTGAGTAACTAACCCCCACTTTGTGAAACCACATGTCAAAAAAAGGAATAGGCGTCCAATAGAAAGTAGAACATCCGTGATAAAACGTGCTAAATGTGCGTTGATAATTGTTACGTTCTATGAATGGAATTGACGACCGTACTAATTCAACTCATACAGAGCATTTTATTTTGTAAATATAAAAATAACATTTAAAAATGTTTTCAACAATTTTTATATAAAACAAACTGACTCTATTACTGATATATGGCCCAGTTGTGCATAGAGGAACGCACCTTGCTGATTGCCTGACTGCAGTCTTCATGATTTTTCTAGAAATGGCTGGAGGACTTGTATAGTCTCAAACATAAAAGCTGTTCTCTATTCCATTTGACTTCATGCAGGCAGATTTGCAAATCACAATGTTTCCTTTTAAAATGTGTTGCTGCCCCTATTGTATTTCTATATTAGACACCATTTGTTCCTTGCAATCGGCATGGGTTTCCTTAAGAACAAGTTAAGTAAGCTGTTAGAAAAGGCCAGTAAAAAACGGTGTCATGAATTGCTGTGTAAAATAAGGATCTGAGATCAATAACAAACACTGAGGTTGCTAAGGTTTTTCTCACGCAGATTAACATTTTAACACATAATAAAGCAGACCCATGTGGTGCAATGAAGTGGAACTTATGCAGGCTGGGATGAGTCTTGAAAATCGTCTTGAAAAATTACTGGCTGCCGTTGAGGAGAAACAATTTTTACTCCTCAAGGAAGGTTTCGATTTGCTCCTGGCCTACAGAGCTTGTAAAACCATCTAAACCAGCACTAGTTTTTTTTTTCAGAAAAGTTAAATGCATAACGCCGACTTTAATGTTAACGTTTGATAGTTTTACGATTCTTCAATTTTCTTGAAAAATTTCTTTTAGTCTGCAACGTCCTTCACTGTAATTCCTGGTTTCCGGCTTCAATTTTTAATGACAAAAACTCGTGATACGCGTTCAACCAAGATTACCGCAATCAGGAAATCTAATGAGACATAACGAAAGTGTACGGTAAACCGGATACAGATCTGCTTGGGCCAAGAAAGAGCTAGTAAGAAGGGCTGGTTTCATAGGTTCCATGACCCGTTCGCATTTGCGGTCTATGCTTTGAGCTTAAATTGGGGAAAACGGTATTTTATGCCTTTCCCACTTTCAGCTTCATTGGGCGGTGTCTCTGCAGGGGGAATAGAAAACAAAACAGTAAGCATAAGGCATTTTTATCATTCTATTCTGGACCACACAAACGTGGTACTTCAGAGTACGTTAAAACAAAAGTACACATTTAATTGCTCAATATAATCATTCAAAGTGGGTACATGATTCTGCAAGATTGGCTTTCTCGCATTCTAAAGATTAATGAACATTGTACATATGGGTGCGGCACTACAGCCGACGTATACCTGAGATTAAATAGCAAATCTAGATAGCATCCCCCACATTATCTTTATTTCAGACAAGTATAGCAAAAAAAGTCACTAAAAACACCCAAAACTAAAAAATATTAGATGAGTTTGTTAGAAAGCATGATATTTACCAGTTGTTGCGCTTCCTTGACACGAATTATGGCTTTCGATATAGCCCCCTTTTATTTCACTATGCTAAGTGGAGATCTACAAATGTCTGATCCAACGATCAGGATAGCCGCGCCTAGTAAAAACACGTACGCAGTCACACATGATTGCGTTTAGATAAATGATACTAAGAGGTAGAAAACTTTGCTCTCGTACCATGAGCAAGGTTCACCACCTAGTATGGGTAACTTAACCTGCCACAACAGATGTGTTAAAAGAGTTCTCTGGACAAGATATTCAACAGGCACATATAGTTACTCGGACAGCCAGTGCAGGTGAAACACCGGACCGAAAATGGGCTTATATTGCCGAAAGAACTGAAATAGCGAAGAGCCTAGATTTCCTTGCATAGTAGCCTAAGCATAACGTTACTATGTTAGGTTCGTTTTTAGTCTGGAAGGATTAACTCCGGCATAACATAATTGCATACCTTTCTATAGTGTCACTGTATTTCAACTGATGTGCGTTGTCTGCGGCCGCTAAATATCAATATATGTGTCCAAAAACAACAATAGACTAAGATAACTTTACTTTCACGTAAATCAAACCAATACCCCACGGTTCAAACATTGACATTCATATCATCTCTGAAAATAATTAAAGCGTGAGGATGGAAACAAATTAAAAGGAAGTATAAGTTAACGAGACATACGTCTAGAATGGTTGCGGTGCAGCAACAAAACTTGACATCGTCCATTATTTTGGCATGAAAAATGACCGTGTGGTATATAGTGTCGATTGTAGTGATCTGTTTGCTGGATTTTAAGAATGACATTACGTGTTATCATATCGGGATGACGTCGTTATGGCAGTTTATTTTTAGATAAAATGTGGTGGTTGAGTTGGGGTAAGTTGTGTCTTAGTTACCGCTTAGTGAATCCTAGATATTAAGTTGCGGCGCCTGTCACGCAGGCAGTTAGCGATATGTTCTGCTACGACTTTGATATTGTCCTGTGAACGTTTTCTTAAGCAGTAGGTTTTACAGTATTTGGTAATTAAGCCATATGACAGGGGATACTCATTAATAGACGAAACAGGCATGTGGTTGCATTATTGGGTCATATATGTTGGTGATGGAAATTTTTACATGAAATGAGAAGCAGATTGACCAGTATTGTTTAGTGTGTAAATCAATGGTAATAAATAATGGTGAAGCGCGACATCTGATTTGAGGAGTAGTTTCAGTTAAAGGGTGAAATGGAGTGTGACGATCTAGCACTAATGTAATAGTTCAAGTCGAGCTGACTACGGCCGGTTTTCCAGCTGTGGCTCACTGGCATTTCTCTGTATTTCAACCTAAGGGCGGGACGGGGGGCGCGTAGGCAGTTAAGAAAGCGAAATAATTTCCGCCACTGCATACTGAATGTAGATTATAGCTTCTTTGTTATTGATTTTTCATCTCCTCTGTGCGTCTTTGTTATTCTTAAGTTTTTTCATTTCAAATACAGGAAGGATAGCCTGTCAAGTAGTAAGTGAGAAGGGTGTAACAGTTCGAGAACAATGATCTTAACAGTAAATGTTATCGCACGAACATCAGATAATGTAGTTAGAATGGTGCGTTTGGCTCTAGACCTTGCAGTTAGAAGCCAGTGGAATCAGTCTTTGTTAATTTGAGAAGATGTGCTCATTTTCAAAGACAGATAGAAGAATCAATCCAGGGGTATGTGCGATATACATAAGGACAAAGTCAATCGTGGACCACAAATACGGTGTTGTTTACGTTACACTGCAACTTTCAACGAAGATGAGTAAATTGAGGGTATACAAGGGAGTTTACATAGCTGCCCATCCACAAACGAACTATAGCATGAATGATGTGAGTTTTGATATATCACATTTCTTTTTCTTCTTCTTCTGATTCTTATTCTCGTTCTCGTTCTCGTTCTCATTCCTCTTCTTCTTTGTAACACTCCAATGCGCCCTGAAAAGGCATCCAATGGAGGATAGTTGGTGTACAGGGTGGAAAATTATTGATGTTGAAACCAGTTGTTTATTAACCTTTTGAAGGTGGTCTCATTTTCCAGTTGTTCCAACTGGATATGGTTCTCGGAAAGTACTTTTAAAGGACTGTGAATTTGTCCTAGTATGACTGGAATGGGGGACAAAAATGTTCTGAGTAGGGACGGAAAATTTGTTATGTAAGATCTTGTGACAAGTGGAGAGGTCAGTAATATCACGTCTACATTCAAAAGCGAGCCAGTTAAGAGAAGACATGATATGAGTGATACTTTCAGTTCTCTTGAAGCGTCCAGTGACAAACCTACCTGCCCTAGGTGGAATATTTTCGAGTTCCCTTTTCCCTGTGGTAGTTTGAGGAGACCAAACTTGGGATTATGTCTGCCAGTTGATAGGCAAATTTAAGGGGTTTAGTTTTCAAGGTTGTGGAAAGAACATAACATTTATTAGGATTAAATTCGATTCACCAGTCATTTGACCACTTAAATAGGGAATCAAGTTCAGATTGTAAAATATTTTAATCCAGTGAAGATTCTATCTGCCGATTACGAAGAGCACCGTCTGCAAAGAGCCTGATTTTGGAGGCAACAACATCCGGAAGGTCATTCACGAAGCATAAAAAACACGTGTTCAAGGACAGTACGGTACCCTGTGGAACTCCAGAGCTGACCGGGCTTTCGTTGGAGGTTTACCTATCAGTCAAGGTACACTGGGTACGATCCTGGAGATAAGACTAAACCCAATTTAGGTAATTGCCCCTCAATCCATAAAAACTCAATTTGTTAAAAAGCTGCTTGTGAGATACCTTATCAAAGGCTTTTGAGAAATCCAACAGGATGCCATCAACCTGGGATTTATGTCATAATAGTCTGTGCTGAGAGAGCTTACCTCTGCAGAGACGCATGTTCGTTAGCTTCGGAAAATCTTGTAAAGACGAAAGCTGGTGTGCCGGAGGCCATGGTGATTATCATTTATGTCTTCTTTCTGAAATTGCATAATATCATAGCAGGGAAGATACAGGAGGTCTGTTTGAAAGTATATGTGGATTAATCTACACCGCCTGATCTGATGTACATGGAAACACAGAAACGGAACGAGAAAATAGCCATATTGGTCATAATAAACTGTAGTTTTTATCACTTGTATGCACTTCCTTGTCACAAAAGTATCAAAATTACTTCAATAAAGCGCAGCATTACCCTACATAGCTCGAAAATAAGACGATTTTCCAGCACATTTTACCTTCATCTTCTGCCTCCGAACTGTTCAGCAGGAATGTTTGGTTGCGCAATAATTGGCAATGTTATCCTTACGCCAGTCGTTTCTTGTGTGTATTGCATTTATCACGGCTGTGCACGTACATGTTAATCGTTTTTTCTTGTTAGTTTCGGTCGTGAATTAAACAAATTTCCCATGGTCTTTTTTAACCATGGAGCTTCCAAATGGATGGTTTTCGCCAATGTATAATATTTTCAGTTTGCTGCAGCAATGAAGAAAACGCCTACATAGCAAAAGGCATCTGGCATAAGCAGTGTCCGACCACGCAGAACTAGTGTGTATGTGTAAAGAAAGTAACGACTGTCGCAACGTTAATCAATCATTTCTGAAACACTTCTGAAGATTAGGTCGTGCGGTAAGATGCATTATTGCCGCCCTTAAGTGCGAAATCGACGGTCACTTGAATAAAATATCAGTAACTAAAGCCTAATAACTTCCTCATTTGGATCTTCCAGGGTTACATTAGTTTCCGCCCTCGTTACTTTCCGCCACTCAAAAACAGTGTCCCCCCCCCCCCCTTTTAGTTTTTAGCAGAAAACGTCTTTTTGGTGGCGGAAAGTAATGGAATGGAATGAGGGCGGAAACTAACGGACCCCGATCTTTCCTATACTATTACTAGTATGAAACTAATCTTATCGTGTGGCTAACTTTGCAAAGCTAGCGTAACGTAAACCTATGCTCAATCCCACAATAGCGTTTATATCAACAACGTTAAACCCTATAAGATGTTTTGGCTGATATACTTACAGGCTACTACAAACATGCGTGAAAGCAATGAAAGCAGGGAGGTGTTACTGATGAAGATTCATAAAGAACTTTTTTCTTTCAGTCCTTATAGTTGCCGACATTAATTTCTTTTGCGTGTTGTTCTTTATGACTCAATAGGCTTAGCAGGTGTTAGGAACTAAGTTCAAGCCTGGTAAGTCGTCAGTTAGATGTCGAAGAGCAGATCGGGAAATTTGTCCTTTGTCTTAATATTGCCAGCCGCTTAAGGAAGTAAATTTGTCGATTTGGACGCGTTTGGACGCCGATTACAACCTACTTGTCTTGTTCTCTGTATTTTACTTTATTTAGGTGTGCCCTTTAGACCATCCGAACAAATGCAAATATTAATGAAAATCGTTTAGCAATGTTTAGTCTAATTTCTATTTTGCTTATTTGCATAAATAATCAGAATTGGTTTATAGCCAGGTTTATTGTTTTCATTAGCAATAGCCAGTCATTTGAAATACCAAGACAGTGTCTGGCACTTCTTTATCGGCAACTACTTATAACAGCATAGCCTCCAAACAAACCCTTTTGTTGGAGTCACCGTATATAGGTTTGAGTGAGGTTACCTGGGTATTACACAGATGGATTCCATGCCCTATAGTTCAATAATCCCCAAATAAAGGATTTAGTGTTCACTTTGGAATCAGTCCAATTGACATATATAGCATATTTAACTGCACAGATCATGTAACAAACTCTGACATCAGTTACACCCCACCCCGCCTTTGATCTACTGGGGTGTTTATGTTGCTTTCTTAAGAAGCAACGTCACACCATGTTAAACAGTTCTTAGTAAAACGTGACAATAGTATTCATGACAAACTTCACAAGTGGCCTTTTTCTCTTTTATTTGAATGAAAATCCACTGGCTCATCTATATAACAATGTGCAATGCGTGGAATAGTTACAGTTTTTATCATTCTCCATTAATTTTATGAATGAATATGACCAAGCATTGGCCTTTAATACATACAAATAGACAAATACGAAAGAATGAATCGTGACAAAACAATTGTGGATCGAATAAAAGCAACCGAAAGACGCACACAACTATGACAGACATGTAAGCAAAAAACAACAATGTCGGTATCTTTTACGGTTCTAAAACATTCCGCAGGGATTAAAATGGTTCTCTAAGAGCTGATGCAGGAGATTAAATCATCACAATTATTGTAAATCGAACACAAACACTACTTCATTTCTGCGATTTGCATAAATATGCATCACACGCCGGGGAAATACGTTTAACAAGTGTTTAGTACATACTTAATACTTAACAGTGTCGGTGCGTAATATTTAAGTACCTTATTAGATAAATTCATTATTTTTAAACAATATATAAAAATGTTGGCATAGGGATTGGAAGCGGGGAGCTGCCGGGGCGAAAGCGCCCCAGTGAAAAATGAGGGGGCGGAAGCATAACCCCCTCCCCACTTCTCGGGTCAGAACACCCCTTTTTCATTTGTGTGATATTCTCAACTCTTCCTTCTCATGAAATTTCGGGTTCTCTTCAATACAAGCGCCCACTTTGTAACTCATTGTTTCAAAAGAGCAAAATTTTCCACGCGATTCGCGCTGTTCAACTTGCAGTTACTAATACATAAGTGCTGTCTAATGAATCAGTTTAATGAACGTTTTCAAGTTCATTTGTGACATTAGATCTTCAAGTGATACCGGCAACTTCAGTGCTATTTTTATAAGTTTTCTTTCATAATATTCCAAATTTTCTCCAATATAAGTTCTTGACTTTGAAATAGTACAGAAACAAAGTTTTGGAAACTTTTAAATCGCTTTGGAGAGCTTCAGTTCGTAAACCTTTTTGAAAGGTTACTTTCCAGCGTGCAACATACAGTTTAAAAGCAAAATAATCTATTTATAAAACTGGATGAACGGACCAGTTGTGCGGAATGTCATTCTATCGTATGTCCTGGGGGCCATTTCGAGGTTTTGAATTTAGTTTTTCGTTTATAAAATTATTGTCCCAGATAATCTCTTTATTAGGCACCGCAATGAACATATGGGACGATTGTTCTTTAACATCCAATCTCGTTCCAGCTACGCTACGTTTCTTGGACGATTTGGTAGGGCTATATGTTGCTTTTGAGGATTTTTTGACATTTAGAAAAATCTTCCCTACCAAAATAACCAAATACGCAGCCGGACAAAATAGGAAGATTAAAAACGTTGTCTAAAATTTTCCAAATACTTCCAAACAAATTAGGTGAGGCAATACCACGGCCTTCCTATACATGGACAGAGCATACTACACTGTATATTGTCGCTACCGTACGTGTGAGAAAAAGCGCATCCAGATGGCTGTCTGTTATGGTTTTGTGCATGGAGCAGGATTATCCTGCCCTATGGTTTTGTGTAAGAGTTTGGACTTGCTCAAGTATGTCCGCATACTTTGTAAGAAAGTTGAAATATTTTTGAAATATGGCAAGAAAAGGACAAAATCACTTCACCTATTGTAGAAATGTGATTTTTTTCCCATTCAAGTTTAACCTTTGTTTAAAATATTACAGAGTCTTCGTTAAATCAGACGATTTATAGGTTCATGGCGGCCATCTTGGTGCGCCTTTTTTTCCAAGCCGGTGGCGACCATCTACGGATACGACGTACACGTTACATGCTCTGTCCATGAATATACGTCCTTGGGCAATACCCATACCCATATGTATTCTTTCCTAATGCCAAAAGTTCGAGGCCTGCAGGCCTGGTCGTACCGAAAACTTTCAAAACGGAATGTACTGCCATTTTGCTTGGTGCTCAGCATAAAGCAATGGACTAGGGAAAAAGCCAGTGAGCCACAACTGGAAAAAAAGCCGTGGCCTGCTCGACGGTAACCAATTGGTTCAAAACTTGGCCGTAAAACAGAACGTAATCTTACCTAATTTTATTTCAAAATGCTTTAAAGTTTGACATTTTTTTGTTTCACTCAAATCATAAGATTAAAAGGTTATTGCGGAACACGTTTGTGACCTAATCGAGCGTTTCAATGTGATAGTGTAGTAGGAATAGTATTATTTCTTTAAAGTCACTGACACAGACCTAACTTGCGTAAATGCAAAATCCGCATCTCGTTGAACTTTACAAAATGCAAATTTAAAACACATGATGAAACTAGTACAACTCGGATATCAATTGGGAGAACGCCGTACACAACAAGTGAGCAAGCATAAGATGAAAACGACCAACACTATAACCGTAGGCATAATTAAAACAATAATTGACACCTTATCATTGTTTCCTTTTACAACACTCGGTACAATTGTAGTTGTCATATACGCATTTGTGGAAGCAAGGGGGCAATCCATAAAGTAAAAGTATGTACAGTTATCACAGAGAAGAGTTAGATTTGTATCCCTAACATCCAATCCAGCCATTTCCTCCGGTGTTTCACAAGTGCCAGACGGTTGATAAAAAGAAGATTGTAAAATCCAATTGTACATGTCAAGCAGGTTGCAGTCGCATATAAGAGGGTTGACACGAAGATCTAATTGAAAATCATCCAGCCTTGTTACGAATCCAGTTGGTATACGATAAATGCTGTTATTTCCAAGGTTAACATTCAACAATGTAGGAAATCCAGTGAAGGTGCCGGCCTGAACGAACTTTATTTTATTGTTACTCAGATTGACTGTTTGAAGACTGAGCAAATAAGAAAAAGTATCTTTTCTGACAAGTGTTATCTGGTTGTTGCCTAAGTGAATCCGTCTTAAATAAGGCATAATTGTAAAACAGACAACAGGAACTACTTTGAAATTGTTGTAAGAAAAATCCAAAGTTTCAGCCTCATATAGAAGGAATAAGTTGTTCGCTGGTAGATGTACATTCAGTAATTTGTTCCTACTGAAAAGAAAATGCTTCAGGTTTGTAAGGCCTTCAAAGATGTCTAATGATAAATGTGTCAATTTGTTAGAGTTAAAAGAAAGTGATTGCAACTCAACGTTTTGAGATAAAAGTTTACCATATACAGCTGTAAATCCGTTATTTTCCATCCTCAAAGACTTCAAATTTGTTAGGCTTGCTAAAGTCTTGAAATGATAATCTTCAATTTTATTCCCATTCAAGTTGAGGTCTTCTAAACGTCCAAGTCCTTGAAATGCGTCTTTAAAAACGATAGTAATAGCGTTTCCCGCTAGAGATAGTGTCTCTAGTTTGGTGTTGTTTTGGAAGGCAAAATCGGGGATGTACTTAATCGCATTGTACTGTAAACTCAGATGGACTAGTTCAGTTAACAGTTCCAAAACGGAGAGCGAAATTTCTGTAAAGTTATTATAGTCCAAACTTAACAATCGAAGCCTACCCAAGCCAGTGAAATATTCCTCTTGTAGTCTCTCTATGTGATTGTACCGCAGATATAGAGATTCTAAGTCCCAAAGATTTAGCAAAATTCCCATATCACCCTGCCTAAAAGATGTTACGTTTGTTCCTTGTAGAGTTAATGCGGTGGTCGAGTTTGGTAGATTAAAAGTCAAATTATCGATATCGTTTTCTTCTTCGTAACAGAAAACATTTTTGTCGACTCGATACACGTAACATTTACATACAGCTGGACAGTCAAAACAGACCACAAAGGGATTAAGAAGCAAAATGCAAACAGCGACGAAATAGTCTTCAAATGCCATATTAGGGTTTGACGCTCCTACATGACCTGATGATGTCTAAGTAATTGCACGAGTTGTGGAGGAACAAGGGCTGCTTGAATGTGGGCCTTAAATTTCTGCAAGAAGATCAATATGCGAATGAACAAAAACGTTTCGAAAGTACACTCAGTTGGGAAGCTGACCTCGGTGTCACCGAAATATATTAAGCCCTGTTGACGTCACGCAATTTTGAGTTTTAGCCGCTTATGGAAACCTACACTTGGAAAGAAGAATGGCTTTTTTACTCTGTATAATTCCAATTTCGATCAAAAAACTATATTATTTACCAGACTAACTGCAAGTTATCATACAACCAACCTCATGCAAAATTATCGGCCAAAAAGGACGAGAATCACCGGCAGATTTTAGGTCACCAAGGCTGAACGTTGGGCGATTGATCACAAATTTGTCCCAAAATCATCCACGAAGTTCATAACTAACACCAAATGCTGACACTTTATTAGGAAATATACTGACCCACATATGTTCGTTGATGAATCACTCCAATTTTCCTGAAGACGGTCAATTCCGCTTTGTTCATGCTATGAGTCTGGTTCCAGTACACATGTTAGGCAGTCAGCCAGTTTGAAACGTAATGCATGATGGTACCTAGCATATTGCAGCACTGTGATACAAGATCCAACACAATGCCATGCACCGGGCGTGTACATACGTAAGTGATGCAAAATTATGTACACATATAATGAATCGATAAGCAGAACAAAGACACAGTGTTCTTTACAGCATTTTAGTAATAAAGAAAAAAGGAAAACAAGAAAGATACCACTATATTTTGGAAATATCATTTGTTCCCTCTCTTTCAAATGATATTTCAAAATATTCTCATCTTGAAGACGAAAAATGTGCAGTTTTTAACTTCGCAAGTGAGATCTCGCTCCTTCGGTTTTCTCGGAAAGCTTATGACAAAGACTCTAGCCAAAGTTCACTTGCTGGCCATTGCTATCTTCTATAACGAGCTTCTTCTGAATATTTAACTTTTTATTTTTCTTCATTTGCCAAAAAATGTTCAATATCCTAAGACCTTGAATAGGAATTATCGACTTTTAAACGGGTGTTGTTTTCGCTCTGCGTAGGCTAGCTCGAGTACCGTCTCCCAGAGAGCATTTCACCGCGAGTGCTGAAGGTGTAAAAATTGCGCAAAAACGGTCACAAATGTGAGGTCTGCTTCCCAACTGCACTGAACCATAACATGAAAACAACAACTTTTGCCTTCCGGGCGCTAGTATCCTTCAAAATGAAATCCCGGTGGTCTTAATTAAACGGCACATGATGCCTTAAACATTTTATGAAAGAAAAATGAAGGACAGACATTAAATAAACGTGACTGAAATAAAAGAAATCAGAAAGTAGGAAAGGTTAAGTGACCCCTTACTGCTGAAAGATGCTTTTTAAATTGATAGTGTTTCAAACCAAAAACAATAGTGTTTACTTGCTCACCAGATAACCGCTTTCGGGGGAAAATGAGGTTTCCCTCGATCGGGAGAAAATTTGCTTGTCTCAATGGTATGAATATTTATGAGCATTTAGTGTCTACCTCTCCATAGTCCTCGATTTGTTGAACAAATGTGTGTGTATTCAAATGTGACATCGTAGTAAAGACGCAAAAGGCGAAACCACAAAGGACCTTCAACAACGTATTTACAAACAAAAATGCTGGCACGATCCACTTGCACACCTTCATTCGGAAAATATTGCACAAAACTTACGGCTGTGTCGAGTCTTTAAATTAAGCTTTGGACATAGAACATAGCAAAATTGCTTGATATCTCAAAATCGGCACAGTGAACAACCAAAGAGGACAAGGCTTTTGTATTTCTCTATCAACTGAGGTTTTAAACATGTCCGAATTTCTCTTTTCTAAAATCGATAAAAATTGCAAGGATGTTTTGATACGTATCTCCATTGAATTTGCGCGGTAGAATAGCAATGCATCATGGGAGATATTTGAAAATGGCGCCACCAGTGGCAAAATATTCCCCCGACAGGGTGAAAATTGATTTCCCCCGAGAGCGGTTATCTTCCGAACTGTTCACCTTTACAATATGGGAACATATGCTTGAGATCCATCACAGTTACCCTTATCTATAATATGTTTACGATGTGTTGAGTTCTGACCTCTGATCTCCCCGAGTTGACCAATTTAATGATAGGGTTCATTCACAAAAGATAAGCAATGCACGTGCAGTAAGATCCTTGCTGTCGCAGTACTGGAGGTATAATATTAACAAGGCTTTTACCTTATGACCTTTAGTGACATCCACTGACCAGTGACGTGAACAAAAAAATCCGTCCACTACATATGGACAATACCCATACTAATCATGATATCCTTCACTGTTACACTTCTTGCTATATTGTGTTTGAATAAGTTTTAACAACAAATCATGTTTGACTTGCATCAAAAATAAGAGGCTTTAACTGAAGTATGGGCCATCCACATGCTGACTATGAGATCCCTCACTTTTACCAATCATGAGGCAGGCTACCGTGTTTACGATTAATATCTGGGGTACTTACCTTTGATCTCTACAGACCTCAATGACAACATGGATCAACTGCCCAATATAGCTAACGCACATATATGAGATGAGTCACATTTACTTTTCTTGAGATATCGCGTTTGCAAGTTTTTCTTTCACATCTACACCTCTGGGGACAAAATTTAGCTTTACTCTTCACCAAACACAGCAGGAATCATTTAAATAATATGGAGACACACCAAATACAAAATTACGCACAGTAATCCTTCTGAAGATACCGCGTTCACAAACAATTTCTAATTTGACCTCTGGTGATCCCAAATGACCTTTGATGACCTTCACATAATGCAGTATGCATCATTTACCTAATACGGCTAATTTACCACCTGAATATGAGAATAGCCATATTTACCTTTCTTGAGATATCGTGTTTACAAGCAAAAGCGTAACAAACACATACACACATACAGCACATATCGGCACTCTATGCCTTATCGTTACATGAGATCAGGTCCCGGTAAGGAAGTCGTCGGAATTCCCCTTTAGAACAAAGGGGCATGTACCACGAGAATGTCTGGAGAGAGGATGGCCTCTGGTAATCATGTGACAGGACCATCGAAGACGCAGAATTTTCTGCAGTAGCTACTCCATTTACGAGCTCCGCCTGAGTGATGAATTACGTGCCAGACTCGAGCTCTCGTGACCGGTTGCGTCCTGCTAGTAAAGCAGTGTCTGTGCATGAGTGCACAAATACACGCACATACACACACGACATTACCATCGCATAGATTCATTCCCAGCCTTCGCCAAGGATCAAAAATTGAACCAGAAAAAATTAGAAGCTTCTCTAGACTAGTCTTTTGCAGAGGTTTTCATATTTAAAATGAAAAAAGAGCAACATTATGCAGCTATATCAAGAAATGCATTGTATTCAATCCGAAGTAGTTTCAGCTTCATTAATCATAGGGAACTGACGGCACTTTTGCAATTGAAAGTGAATTAAGTAATATCATCTTTTCTTTACCCCAAATTTATCACAGTATTTTAGTAATATTTTGCAAACAACTTGAAGAATGTGTCGAGTCAATTGAAATTAAACTTCAATTCTAACGTTGTCATCTTGAGCTCCCTTCCTTTATTTAACCATGCACCAAAAGAAAATCAACTATACTGAGTGTTTTATCATGACATCGTTTTTGTTGTAGACAAGTATTGCCCAAAGCTGTTCTTCAGGTTCTTTTTTACTTGGCAAAATGAAGGGAAATAAATCCTTTTCTGTACAATTTGCAACAAAAATATTCCAGACATTTAAAAATAAGGTATTACTTTCTAATATTTTCCCCCCGACTAGTTTGGACATAAAAAACACCCTGAGAAAACCTCAACTTTTTTTGTGTGGACAGTGGCGAAACCAGACTTTTTCATTTAAGAGGCTGAGGGGGGGGCAAACGTTGGTATAGGGGGAGGGGGCATCAGAAGTAACACTATCTAAGCGGAGGGCCACCATCAGTTGGCGCTTAGGGTACAGATAAAAAATTGTGGCTAAAAATGCCTCTCAGATTGTCGAAAAGGCACTTTCCAGTGCCCTGTGAATTTCAGATAAATATCCCTCATTTTTTAAAACACAGGTTTGGAAGTTGATACTTCCGCTATGAATGTTTGCTTTATGCCAACGAGGGACCTGCTAGAGTCTTAATAGGTTGGCCGAAAAGGTTCTCCACTGCATCAAAGCATCGCTTGTTCTTCCGTTTATTGCACAAGTTGACCATTTTACTGCTTTGTACCTGTGGAAATAGTCATACTATGCCTTAATTTAAATTGTGAAAATCTGAAACTGCACATGAACTATATTTAATTAATAATATACATTCCAAGAAAAGCACATGCAAAATTTCTCAATTAAATGACTCATGTGTTTAATTTGTATAAAGTTTGATTTATGCCTAATCAGATTCACGATTTGCCACTCTTCCTATCAAAAATGCCATTGTATGGGACAATGACAATTTGACAATTTGCTTGCTTTTAAAATCAATTGTTTGCTTTAACTCTCTCATTTTTGGTCTTGACTTTTCTTCAATATAAATTAAGCCAGGGCTATTTCTTTCTGTTTTAAGAAAAAATATATTAGTAGGAATGAAAACAAGAAGATTTCAGTAACTGCTGTACAATATCTTCACTCATTTAAAAAACTTCTACTCCCACCCTTCCCCACCTGATACGTAGTATCAGGTAATGCCACTGCCTACCCATTTTCATTCATTTTTTTCGACCTACGAATTTCATTTAGGAGGGGGTAAGGCATTTCACTGGGGGAGGGGCTCCGTCCCCTACCCCCCTCCCCCACCTGCTGGTAATGCCACTGGGTGTAGACTACATCTTATTCTAAAGTCCTGACGACTCTCTGGCAAAGAGAGACTACATCTTATTCTAAAGTCCTCACGACTCTCTGGCAAAGAGCCTTTGTTAGAAACCAAACATTAACTGCTTCCCAAAGAAGCTGTTACTTCCACTGAAGGACAACAAATGACCAACCTCACGTCCGACAGACCATTTACCACATTGGTGAGGAAAACAATCTTTTTCTTAAGTCCTTCCGACCCTCTGGCAACGGGCCGTTCGGCGAAACCAAACCTTAAACTGCTTCCCGAAGAAGCACTTCCACTGAAGGGGGAGTGGGCAAATTCCCCCCCCCCACAAAAAAATGGGGAAATGTGATGAATTCTCTTCTTCTAAGAAAAAAATTCTCAAAATTTTTGTTAAAATAAGAAATTGTGAGGCATTTCTCATACATAATTCGTATTTCCATGCAACAAATTAACCCAAATTTCGTCAGTGTGGCATGAACCCGCCCGACTCGCGTTCCACAGAAATGTTCTGGCCGCGCAGCAGATTGAATGGTCTCTTGCATACGCGTGGGTGTTTTGATCAGTGCATTCCAGTGCACAAGAATCTGTTATTCAGGAATTTAACAAAAGCTGATACAGTACGACTAACACTGAAAGGCTGTAAACCCGAACTTAAGGTTTGGCTTGGTTTCGCCGAACGGCCCTTTGCCAGAGGTCGGGAGGACTTTGGAAAAAGTGGGTTAAACAAAGTGTTTCTTGATTGTTTGTTGCCATTGTATTGTATCGATTGTATTCTTCGTTAGGGTTAGGGATTAGACCTCCTTTGGACCATGCCCTCTCCCTCACGGATGCCATTTTAATTTTTTTTTTTATTTTTTTTTTGTTCTTAAAACTACGTAGTCATACTTTAGTTACACAGATTTTACTTCAAAAGATAGCATATGTGGCAACAGATTGCATGTAAGGGCTTCCAATTTTTCAAAAATTTTCAAAGGGGAAGGACTGTCTCTGCAAGGCCCCTGGGTGATGCCATTTTTTTTATTCCTACAAATAGGCAAATTCTCTCAAATTCAATTTTTTTCTTAAATTAGGTGTATCCCTCTGGTGGCACCGACTGATAAAAATAAAGACACTGCATGTTTAGATTCTCTAAACAAGCATGAATGCGCAAATTTTTTGGCCATCTGAGGGGTCTGATTTTTCGAAATTTTCTCTGCGCTTCGCACCTACCAAAGGTGGCGCTTCGCTCAGTTTTGGGGGCACAGCTACGTTTAGGGGTCAAAGTAGCTCTTAACTCTCTGATCACTTTGCAGATTGTGAACATACTTTGAAGAGGGCATTTTATTGCAAACGACAAAAGAAGAAAGCGACTCCTTAGATCCTTCGTTTGAGTCTGGAAAATGCTATTTCCAGCCACCTTGTGGGTCTGATTTTTCGAAATCTGCTCTGCGCTCCGCACCAACTAATGGTGGCGCTTCGCTCAGTTTTTTGGGCACAGCTACATTTTTCGGTCAAAGAAGCTCTTAACTCTCTGATCACTTTCATGAGACTTACTCACTTTCAACTCCCCTTAGCTCATTTGAAAAAATTGAAGTACCCAAGCAGAAAAAAGATAAATCCTGAGAGCTATCACTGCTTTTATGTTCAGTGTAACAGAAGAATACAATCACAATGCCTCTGTTGTGCTGGTCACTGGACATTTCCTGAGTAGCTTCATGGATCAATGCACACACACAATACTCTATTGAAATCGACTTAATCCATCTCACCTGCCATGTGCCTGCTATGGCGGGTACCAAATTTGAAAAGTAGCTAAGGGGATTTTCCTAGCATGTTGCAGATTGTGAACATACTTTGAAGTGAGCATTTTATTGCAAACGACAAAAGAAGATAGCGACTCGTTAGATTCATCGTTTGAGTCTGGAAAATGCTATTTCCAGCCACCTTATAGGTCTGATTTTTCGAAATTTTCTCTACGCTTCGCGCCAACCAATGGTGGCACTCCGCTTAGATAATCTTTATGACAAAATAACGTTTTGTGGCCAGGAAAAATCGCAAATCCTAAACCCGTTAATGCTTTTATTCTGACTCCTAGAAGTCTTCAAATTTAAAGACAAGTTTTACTTCGTAAGGTAGCATAAATAGCATAAGAATTTCATGTAAAGACACGAAAGTTTCAGCTTTATCCCCATGAACCACCAAAGTACAACTTTTAACACTGTTTCTGTCAAAGTTGAAAATCTTGAACCATTTTGCATCTAGGCTCCTTGAAAACTTCAAAAAATTCCAAAGCGGGAGGGGACCCCTCCCCTAGGCTGGAGATCACTCAACATACTGCATGCCCCCCCCCCCCCCTTCGGAGATATCCTGCGTACGACACTGTTTTAGTACATACAAATAAACCAGATGTTGTTGACCAAAATAAATATACTAAGAGTTGTTATTTCCAGTTGCTGTAGGCTATGTTATCAATTAAGATTAAAATACAGGTAGTATTACATAATGACAAGGTAATGTTGTTAAACTTGTAAATTTGCATATTTTACATGAAATACATACACATTGACCAGGAAAAGTTTGGGGGAGATTTCATACCCTTTCCCCTTCTGGAAAATACGAATAATCTTGGGACCCAGAGTATTGTATGAACCAATAAACATGTCGTAGACTATTACGGTATGAATCCTACAGAACCTATACTATACTGCACGCCGTTTTGTCTTATTTGGGTGAGCTATCCATTACATAGACATAGTGGCATCGTGAAAACCGTTCGGCTAGAACCTTGCCTGCATAATCGCTAGAAAGATCCAAATTATTTTAGGACAATGAGTTAAGGCCTCACGGTAGAAGGATGCCTTATTTTTGACAAATCTCGAAGTTTCATGTCATCTACTTGAATTCAAAATTTTTAAGGGGAAAAGCGCAAAGTGACTCTTCCGTAGTACTTCTGCCAAACAGCTTGTACAAAAGTTCTGACACATCACGTGACCTTTACCTATTCCTGGTATTGCGGACACGTCTCCATGAAATCAAACTGATTGACGTTTTGGAAATCCGCTCTCTAGTTACTCTCCTGCTCTACGTTCTAAAGAGATGACCAACGTGGTATATCTCCCATACATATTTTGGAAATGGCCTAAACGTAACCAGGCTAAAGTTCACGGTGAAAATCAAATACAGAAACAGGTGGAATCACAAGTGTAGGGTGATTCTAATAACATTAAAAGAAATTTGTGAGTATCGCGTGTATTGTACGTGTTGCCATAACTTTAATATGTTATCTATTTGTGAGGTAACATTCAAACTAATTATTACCTAGAGGAAATATTGCATTCAGTTTTAACAATAATGATGAAACCAGTCAGTCCCACCTGTAATTACTAGCAGTCCGCTCATCAATTATAACAATGGAATCCTTAAAGTCCAAATGACACACAAAGTCATTGATATAGTGAAAAGTAGACATCATTTACTGCCGTGTATATACGAGATATGTTTATAAAATTAATTGTTATGAACAAATTTTAAAATATCTTAGATGTAACTGGTCAAGGTGATGATTTGAAACAACACTGACCAGACTTACACTCTTAAATCAAAAGAGTGAACTTGGTTACTCTCTTACAGGGTGAAAAGTGTAAAATAAACTCCATTAGAGTGTTGATTCACTCCCAGAAGAGTGAAATATACCCCAAGAAGCGTGAAATTTACGTCACGAAGAGGGAAAATTTTCTCTTCCACAAGCGTCTACGGTGGTCATTCTTTTTTTTTTCTTTTTTTAAGGGTGATCACTGTAGGCACTCTATCAGGAAAAAACATCGCTCGTTCGGAGGTAATTTCGATCTTTTTGGAATGAATTTTACTCTTCTTGGAGTGAACTATCACTCTAATGGGATGAATTTCCACTTTTCACTCCATCAAGGAGAGACTAAGTTCACTACTTTGATTTTAAAGTGTATATGAAGGTATTACTTTTTGCAATATCTTCAAATATTATTAGTAATATCGTCATATATTGGTGACTAAAATAGCATAACAGCAGTATCTGGTGTACTAGGATGTAAGGCGCGAGTACCTAGCAAGATGAGAAACTGGGGTTAAGTTTGTCACCAACAGCTGAATAGAAATAGTTGGCTTCGACGATAAGTACGCTCGTTTTCACATTCGGCTCCCCCAGACCACAGGAAATTGCATCTCAGGAGCCAGTTTGAATTGAATTCTTCCTGTTTGTTTACATCTCACCACATTCTTCATATAGTACGTTTTCAAGGATATACATTTTTTTCGGTTAAAATATGATGGGGGCACGTACCCCCGCCTCTTGTCTGACATGCTATTCCTACTGAAATTGATGAGATTCGTTGCGTGCGACTGCTAACAAATAACTAAATCCTAGTTGACAACTAGCTAACACTTTCCCTAGTGCAGTTTTATGAATAAGAAAATAGCAGTAAACTACGGAACACACAACGAGCCACTTAGCAGCCTACGAAGTGTCTAGTTGGCTGCTAGTTTACCATGCGTTAATTAATATCAGTCCTCGTTCCTTCTGAGGATGTGGTATTGCTAAAAAATTCTTTTCAGACTATTTTGAAAATTTGTTTGAAAAGCCGTGAGCTTGGCCCATAGGCATGTTTCTGGAACGCTACACACAATTGACAAGGTATATTGTTCACAAACCAAAGTGAATTCATGGATTCAGAGAAAAGGCCTCGTAAATATTAATGATGCAGACGTTCCTTTGGATTACCAGATTGGTGACTTTTCCATCGCTTTTTTCAAGTCTGCAAGGCAGAGTTTTCTTTATTTAAAAATTGGAGCCTTATAATTGAGTTTTTTCAACATGCTGTGCCCCTGCCAAACTGCTTTGGCCTAATCTTCTCGATACAGCACAAGGGGTAGATCCATACCCCCCAAAATATTACCATTTTGTAGAATTCATTAAACAACCCCCTTACATCCTTCAGCCTTTCCCTTGGAATCAAATGATTGGGAACAAAAAGATCTGTCTAATAATATTAATTTTCTTGGGTAGTGTCCCCGAGGAATTTTTGGGAAAATCCTGCCGATTGTATGAGTCTCCAAATAAGGTGCGAAAAAAAAAAAAAAAATGTAAAATTTACAAAAAAAAATTGTGCAGGCAAAAAAAAATGAAAACCCTTTGACTATACTTTAAGGTAATAGTTTACAGATCAAAGATTCTAAAAAGTGAAAAGATTTTTGCATGTCTGGGTTTTCTTTTTTTTTTTTAATTCTTGAAAAATCCTTCAAAAATCCTTCGAAAATCATCAAAAATTGCCCCAAAACAGCCCTCAGAAAAAAAATCGTATCTCCGTCATTTTATAATCGATTTTTAAAAACTTTGCACCATTCAACCCAGCACAGGCTTGGAATCTCTGGCAGCATAAGCAAAATGCGATTAGCGCCATCTATTTGTATGGGAGAGCTAAAAGTAAAGTACCCCCGCAAATTCTGAAAAAAAAAATCGCGAAACTGGTTCCACACATATGTATGACAATCATATGCAACAGCGTGGTGATAAGATCATCTTCATACGATGAGCTACAAATGGGGTAAAAAACCATTCCAAACGGGGTTTGTGAACGTGTTTGGAACAAAACGTGGCTAGGTAGTACTTCTGGGATGTTCTGGGTGAGTTTTTTCAGATTGTTTTGTCGAAATTTTGTATAATTTCGACAATTTGTTAACGTTTGGTGGTAACGTTTAGTGACATTACGCAAATACAGTACAGAAAAAAGTTCCCATAGACATAGTGTGGAGTGTGCAGTGAGTGTGCTGTAAAGAGTTAAGCAGCTAGGTCTGTAAGCATTGCAAGCTATGGAAGTTATTCCGTTTTACAGTTTCACAGTTTTTGCATTTCAGAAAAAAAAGAAAACATTTTACTCGCTAGGGTTTCTTTTGTAAGTGCAACTAAAAGCATTCTTAAAATGAACGACTTTAAGAGTACTTGAGTTAATTCTGGGTGATTACTTTAAAGTTCTCCTGGGAATGCGAATTTTTAAAAAGGACAATTTCTGTTACATACTTTAAATACTTGATTGAACAATTTTTGATTAGAATTTCTGTGCATTAGTCACATAATCTGGCAATAGATGACAAAAGTTGCGTAAGCAAATCTCAGTTTTCATGGGTAGCATCCTGGAGTTTGTTATACACCGCATCAAGTAATCCGGTAATCCCGTTCATTCGCTTTAGTGACGGCCTTTATTTCACTTGAATATAAAAAAAACAACGAATATCAGTTTAAATAACAGTAGGTCTCGTCTTTGTATTGACTTTCGTGAAATATGTTGTCAATATACTCTGTAAACAAGGAAACAAAAATGAAAATTCCCTTCGAAAGGGAGTGTGGTGAGGTACAATTGCTAGTAAAAGTAAAACTTACCCGGACATAAGTAAAAAATAATCGTTCTTCATAGAATAGAATTCACTCTTAGTAGGGCAATCTTGCGACACTATTTTGAGGTGGTTTTCACTACATTCCAGGTGAAACTCAATGTAATGAGGAGTGGACAATCAGGACACTCTTTACGCAGTGTAGTTCACTTTTTTATTTTTTTGGATGCAAAGGCCAGACGCTGACTGGTTTATGCTCTTAATCTCTAAATTACAAGAAACAATTAAAGAAAACGTGTTGGAAAATATATCAACAGTTTATTCTCAAAAGATAGTAGGCCTACTATTATAAAGTCCCCGTCAGAAAACACATATCACTTTCGATATTAAATCGATAACATCTTACCTTATATCGATGAAATGCTCAAGTAAGCTGCCATCAAATACACCTGTTGTGTAATTTCTATGTAATTTCAGTGACTGACGACGTTCGTCGAATCAACAGGATCGAGACTCAACACTACGTTAGTTGGAATTTGACAGACTGCACAAAGGGCTAAATTATAGCTCAACCTAGCTACAACGCTGCTCCCCTCTATGCTTGTCGGATTGCCATCAAACACAAACGGATTAACTATAGACTATAGCTGTTTATGAATTGCCATGTAGCCACGTTTGTGTCCTAGCAATAATAAAAAACCCGATATTCATTAATACAGGTCCATTTATACTGCATCAGTACAACAAATTTAAAGTTAAGCCAAAACCACGTCGTAACGCCCGAGAAGTAATATCAATTAGAGAAACCTTTATTGCGAGACTGGTCATGGACATTTACTTATCAACTTCGTGGGTGTTTTCAGATACACAACATTAGGCATTCAGCTTTTGTTATAGCAAAATGAAAGAAATCACTTTAAAATCAATAAGCCTGTTTAAACCACCAATCGACACTTGAGCCCATAGATGAAAATCAGGAAACAGAAATAAAAGTAGTAAACAATCAGCAACAAACAATACCTTTGAAACTAGAATCCACACATTGAAGGAAACAAACAAATCACTTGAGATATTGGACAGGAGGAAATTGCAAACATCACATGAATCATTGGAGATATTGAAAATTAAGAGCATTGCCTTCAGCTGGAGTAAAATTCGTGAAATATGCAACAAGATATTAAAACACAAACACAGTCGCTCTAAAAAAAATTTTGAAATTCAATTTCTTAATCTAACAGCATTCCTGTAATGCCGATGATCAATTCGTAAATTTTACTAAATTCCACATTTCAGTAAGAAAAATAGAATTGTAACGTGATTCTCAAAAAGCATTCATGAAGGAGGGTATTCAAAAATCCGAATAAGGATCATGACTGCATTTCATCATTAAACAGTGCCCATCTACCCAAACTCGAGGCTAATAAGCAGGTTTCAAACTTCCAGCTGAGCCTTCCTTCCATGGTGGACATTAGTATAGTTACACGTTTGTTTTACAAAGCGGTGAAACATGTGTATAATAAAAAATAACTCTGATATTATACACTGGGAGCTTCGGTGATAGGAAAATCGCATGGAGGATAGAACCATGTTAGGTTTAAATGGGAAGAGTTTTGCCGACACTTTTTCGTCTTCCAATTTCGTACTGCATCTTTTGAATTATTTTGGCAGAGGAAGTCGCTGTTTCTCATGAGAGAAACCTGCACTTTGCTTATTTGAGAATTTTGAAGCACCTTAGCAGAAAAAGTTAAGTCATGACAGCCATATTGGTTGTGTTCAGCTTCAGAGAAGAATGCATTAATTCTTCCTGTATTGTGCTAGTCAATGGACATTTCCTGAGTAGCCTCAAGGATGATTCCATTACAAACTTGAATTTGACTTAATCCAAAGCAATCGACAAAAATATCCCTTAACCAAGACTTGCCCCTTGCACTCATAACTTGGCCGATTTTTTAACGACAGGAAACCGCAAATATCAAATTGACCTTAGTTTTTCTACCATTCAGACTTCAGTGTGTTTTGCATGTCAAAGAAGGACCTGCTGAATTCTAAATATGTATTACACTTTTTTGTGAATTATCAGTAAAATTCTGTAGTTCTCTGTGATTTTACAGACGTTTTACGTTTGTCAAATGATTTACGGGAATATTTTTTTTTTTTGTATTTCCAGCATAGTTTTCTGACTAATCAAATCTGTAAAAAGACACTTTGTGATTAAAAAACAAGTAGTTAAAGAATACTGTCACGAGGTATGAACAGCGCGCCTGGAAAACCGCATTAAATCCCTCGACAGGCAACACAGCGAAAACACTCTAGCTCATGTACAGTTGTACATACCACAAATTGTTATGACAAAATACGCAGACAAATTTCAAAGTTTCAAGGGGGCGAAACAGTCCTGACCCCCCCCCCCCCCCGGCCCCCGCCTTGGCTACCTGCCACCTCCTAAGATACTGTTTTGGTCACCGGTTATCTGCAAGACCGGCAAAACAGAAAAATCTCACATTTTCCTTTCTTCAATAGTTTCAAAACTGATACTTCAAGCATTGGCCAGCTGAACCCCTGAATGGACAACAAGCCATGAAAAATGTTGCTTCGTCTTGTTGAGTTAGTTTGTATTCTGTTTACATTAGGCGACAAAAGATGTCAAAAGAGTTAAGTCTTTTCTCACTTATGTTTACGTGAATGAACAATGAGATCAGGTGCTACATGTTCAAGAGCGATGAGCACTACAGCGTACCGCTGCTGTTGTTGTGAGTTCTGACGTTACCATGATGGTATTTCGTCTGTGCATATTTGCTTAGTGCATACACAATGTAAATGGGATATACAAAGTATGTAACATGTAATACGTGCAATTCTACATCTTGTTGGTTGATAAATTGTTTGTTGAGATGTACGTAATATGTGGCTCGCTTTCGTCATTGTGCATCCGTCATTGTACAGCTCGTAGAATTTAAATAAGAACGGCTCAAATTTACCTGTGGGAATTTAAAAATCAGTTTTTAAGGTCAAAATGAATATTTTCAAAACTTCCATGTGCTTCCTTTGCAAAAGAGCATGCAATGAATATTAGTTTTAAAGCAGGAAAAGCTAGTCTGAAAGAGTTGCCATTTTCTTTAAAGGCAGTCAACTCTAATTACAAACTACAAATTTTGTAATAGTCCACGGAAATTCTCCATTGGCACAACTCTTTGATTGACAGCAATTTCAAAAATTGCATATTTATTGCAACTCATATTACACAGCATGTACTGCTTCATGATGCTTTGATTTTTATGTAATTTTGATTTATGATCCGTAAATATGTTCAATGTTTTGTTTTTTTTTTCTTCTTCTTTTTTTTTTACTTCAAAGTTCTTTTTACATCCGACTTTTGTGATTTAACATTTTATATTAAATTTAATCAACTTTGAAACTTTGAAACTTTGAAACTTTTGTACCGAGAGTGTTTTGGTCACACACTGAGTTGTTTTAAGCTCACCCTGAAGCATAAAACTGATATTGTGTCTGAACGAGGATGAGGTTAGCTAGCTTCTAGACACGGTTGTGGGAGGGGCTTAACTGAAGCAAGTAGGTTAGGAGAATTGGAACTGTTTGGGGTGAAAGGATTAGATCTTGAATCTTTTTCAGTTCACCCGTTTCTCACCCCATTGTATTGTTACGAACCCAGTGGGTATTTTCGGGCGATGCGCACTGTTTAACAAGAAATTTCCTAACTGGCTAATGATAACCCTAATCCCTAACCTAATCCCTAACCCTAACAAAGAATACAATCAATACAATGATACAAGGGCTACAGCCATTCAAGCAACACCTTGTTAAACAGTGCGCATTAACCCAAAATATTACAAAAACTCGGATATATTCCAAAATAGGTTACCACTATAAACAAATAAAAGAGATAAAAGCAAAGACAAAAATCGAAAAGTCCAAATGGTGACAAAGAATTAAAAAATGAAAAAGGTGAAAAAGAAAATATTGAAATATTTACAGAAATTTCATAAAAGACAAAAACAAATTGAACAGTTAAAAAGATGACAATTAAAATATAAACAATTAGAAAGACGACAATGCAAAAGCTTTAAAAAACTCAAACGACAAGCAAAATAAGGCATTTAAGAAAACCGTCAATACACTCAACTAAATCCCTAACAAAACAAACAATGTTAGAAAATACTAAAACTGCGATAACACTGCAAAATTTCCGTATAAAATTTCAAAAGTATTATTATTATAATTCACAAAAAATATTACCCTAAGAATTAAAACACATTGTATCACAAACAATTGGCAGATAGGCAACAACAGAAAAATACTGAGAGTGTCCTGAAGCTGGAGTCGTACCAGAAGGCTGTCGATAAGACGATCGACCAGGCCGGGGTCATGCACATAGAGGCATAAAGTCGTAGGTACCTACCTACCTGCCGGGAACGTTTTGTGCGGGGTCGTTGGACGTCCTCTGCATTTAGGGGAAACTGTCCTTTTGATAAACTTTTTAATTTTGCCCAAGCAATGTCTATTTCGCAAGATGTAAACTTCTCGCATGTTCTTGTGACGCCGATTGTAACTTAATTTCTTTGAAACTAAATTAGTAATATGAGCAAGTTCTTTGAATTTCAATCTAATAGCGATTTGCTTAGTGATTTTCAATTTTGGGGGACGTTAAAAATGCATGCGATAACGCTTCAACTTGTTCTTCTTCGTTTCATTTTAAAGAGTTA
This sequence comes from Holothuria scabra, assembly GCA_037179385.1. Classification (NCBI taxonomy): domain Eukaryota; kingdom Metazoa; phylum Echinodermata; class Holothuroidea; order Aspidochirotida; family Holothuriidae; genus Holothuria; species Holothuria scabra. The sequence continues at coordinate 37,786,057 of CM074190.1, forward strand.
CAATTCGTAGTAATTTTGCGTTTCCATATGTTAATGTTTATTCTTTCATTTTTGATACTTACTTGAGATTTTATATTTTTCTTTCCTTTTTTTAAATTTTGCAAACATGCTTACCTCTTTAGGATTTTATTTATTTTGGATTTTTCAGTATTTGTATTTTCCGTGATTTATCTGTCTATTCGGTTATTTGACTGTTATTACATTGCCGTCTTATTGTGAATTTGTTACAGCTTTTGGAATTTACTTGAACCATGTAATTGTTTTTGATGTATTTCGGGGATTTATTTTACGTTTTGAATAATTTTTAATTGATCTTTCTTATTTATCAATTTTGTTTGTTTTTGTCGGATTTTTTCAATTCATTTCAGTTTTTAATATTTTTTCTTTGTTGTCTTTTCGCCCTTTTGATCGATCATAGTGTTGTACCTGTAAGGTTAAATTGACGAAACATTTGAAGAACTTTGGCACACCTTTGCGTTACATCTTGGACGAAAATAAAGCCCATTTAAGTCGCTATGCTGTTGGGGTCAGAGGATACGTCATAGATTACAGGTTAAAGCTAACGGCCAAAAAGTACCAAAACTGAAACTCCCAGTAGGCATGGTTTTGACCTTCTTTATGCAACACCCCTTTTCGTTGGCACTTCACGACTTATGTGGAAAAAAATCGATCTAGTTATTACAGGGAGAATTACCAATAGCATTACTGCCCAATTTTTACGATCCTGCTAAGCTGGAACAGACCAACTGTGTTAATTCCAAAGTTCTCTCATTTGGGGACACACTCCCATATCAAAAGTGCATTTTACTCTAAAAAGGGTGTCCAGAATGATTACTCCTAAGTACGAAGGAAATTCACCCGGTTTAGAGTGAAATTAATCCCAAAAAGAACTATTTCATTCCATATGTGTGAAATATCTGTTTATTTATTTGGAGTGAATTTTATTGCACTTCGAGAGAAATTCACCGTACTTAGGAGTGGTCATTCTGGGCACTCTTTGGAGTGAATTTCATTTGATTAGTTTTAGAGTGCATACCCAGATAATACGTTGTCTAGTAAGGGGGCATTGCTAATCTGGCTGAAAGAAGACCTACATAGATATGGCTAGGAAAATTGCAGCTTAAAAGTCCAGTAAAAGAATTCATGTCCAACAGAGCATTTTTTAGACCCTAAACCGTAAGGGCTGTGATTTGCATTCCCCCCAAACTACCCCCTTTCTGTCCCATCCCCCAAAAGTCTCACGGTATAGAGTAGGTCACCACTTCCATCTCCAGTCCGCTCCAAAATACGCCATGCCAACAGAAATTCCTTCAAGGTTGGGACCAAAAGTCTGAATCAGGAAGAAAATTGTCCCCCCCCCCCCCCCCGACCAGTTAATCTAGCAGTGCTACGTACTTGCCATATAAATATTTATGAGGTTTTTCCTAAAATGCAATCGAGCAGTATTGAACTTTAGTGCCTTTTCTATATTTTCCAAATCGTATGTAATGTGAAATGCGTTAAATCCGCCGCCGAGAAGATATTCGATGAGACTCTAAAGTCATCTGCTTGCAAGCCACAAGTCATTATTTGCAAGCCCGAGTCCATTTTCAAGTCAACGCAACAACTAGATCAAGTCGCAAGTCACTTACGCTTCGACTCTAGTCAGAGTGCAGTTAGTTAGACTTAACGACATACCAGTACCACGAATCTGTTATATGGTGTTATACAGTTTCTTCAGTATTGTCGCTGCCTCTCGAGACCAGAATCTGACTATTACATGTTACTTGTATATGACGAGCACAATTTAGCATGAACATGGTGAACACCAGGGAATCTACTGCCATTGTTCATCGACTTGAACCAATTGGTTGGACATTAGGCCGTAAAACCCCATCTAACCAAACCCCGGGGTACGAAAAATGCCTCCCTTGCTGTCTTCAACAAACATTTTAGGTGCTTGCAATTCTAACTGATTCGATTGGAATGAGAAAAAGCGACTATAAGAAGAAGAATAAAAAACTCTACAACAGTGGAATGTGTTGTAGCGCATAGTAAAACACGAACGGAGGTTTCATGAAAGTAATGCAACAGGCATGCGAGGGCGCTATCCTGATTTAGTGCATAGCTCCCGAGTTAGTTAACCGTTATTTATATGTAGCAAGATTCTAATTAAAAAGACGACGAGAAGTGAAATTTTTGTTGTAAATAACCACATTTAAAAACATCATAGCTCTGGGTAAAATGGAGTAGTCCAGGTTAATGGCGTGATAACGCACGGTCACATGACCGTACTGGAACAGAATAGAGGGGGGATGTGTGCAAGCATGAATGAAGGAGCACATTTTCAAGAGACGATTACTGAATTGCAATTCATGCATTTATTTACACCTTATTTTTAACATTTACATATTCAAAATAATAAATGCATGTATGGAAATAAACAACATACATGTTTAATTCTATTCATAAACTAACTGTACATTTGTATGACCTTAACCTCCAACTGAAAGGATTTTTCTACTATCAAGAATTCGAAGGAAGTCAATTATGGTCATTATACTCCTTTTATTTAATCTCACACCATAGGGTAAAACGAAAGAAAGATAATGAAAACATGTCTCATGCTGTAGGGAGCACACCACCATTAGCAGAATGGCCTTGCCGGGAAAAGTAGTTCCAAAGTACACCGTCAGTTTTAGGTCCTCTTTAAGTGTGAATTGCTCATGTTAAGCTAATCAGATGTGGTTGTTTTGTTTTGGATATGAAAGAGGATGTGTAAATGTGTGAGTGTTGCCAACTTGGGAAGAATTGAAGGTGATTTAGACTGTTTAAAAATTTGGTGTGAAAAAGACGTTATTTCCGTCACCTTGCGGATTAATAGGGTAGGGTGTACAGACCCAAAACTTCATCCCCTTTTATCTCAAAATCTAAACGGTCATGCTATGGTGAATTTGTGATGCCATGATTGGCCAACTCACTGGCTTTCATGTGAGGGGTAGCTTTAGTGATGTGTGAACTTTGACTGGGCTGAAGGGGACATTTAATGAAGGCAAAATAGTGTGTAAGTCAATGGAGAAATTAATGGTGGTGTGCTCCCTGTAGATGGACAAGTGTTCGTTATCTAATGGAGGCAATGGGTGAAATTAACTCAGTAACAGCGCCCTCTAAACAAAAGTCTGTAAAGGATGGTGATGCACTTACGAATATACAAATCGAAAGTTTCAAAACTTCTGGAAACTGATTACCAGAACTTTTCAGTATACTTTATGTTTCTCTTAAGTTTGTTTGTTGTGTAAATTTCCAGCGATTTCTAGCCATTTTTCACAGTGCAGGTTTTTTTAAGTGATCAGCATGTGCTTATCGTTAAGTTTCCAGTGATTGGTCTTACTAAAATTTTGACAGTATGCCATTGCCTTCCAGATCAAACAAACTTACAAATTTACCACAGAATTTGATTCAACCCTCTTCTGTTTGGCTGTTTGTACCTTTTTTACTGTTTGGTCAGATGAGACCCTGTTCCTTTGTTTAATGGCACTCTGAGGCTTCCTCTCAGCGAGGTAGTTTCACAAAATTATACCAGTTCCCGGAGACTTGACTGCATTTTACTCAGAAATATGACACGGGTGTATTGAAGAACTTAATTGTTTCAGTTGTACGCTGAAAATCTCATCAAGACCTGGATTGACTATTTTCGATAAAAATTACCTACACTTCTCAACAAGTTAAGAGGATGTTATAAAACGTTGGCACATTGCCTTATATTCTTTTTGTTTACTTCATATATAAATGCCCCGTTTGTCTATTTTAAAATTTGATACCGTTGGAACATTTGGGGTGTCTTTATTCTGTAGATCTACCCTACTCCCTTCAACATTTGTTAGCTATGGCGAACAATATTGCTATAAATATCCCTAGCACCAGCGTCAATATTAAAAGAAATGGAAGGCCATGTAAAATTACTGCGCCGCACTAACATCACATATTTACCACGCAGCACTTTATCTGAAAAAACAGCAGTTCCTTGAAAATAAGTATCTTCTCAATTCTATAGGTTTTTGAGATGCAATTTTCAACAACTGAAAAAGCACAATTTTCAGCTGCACGTCAAATGTCACCTATCCAGTAACCCTAACCGTGATTTTGAAACGTATTTATGATGACAATTGTTCATTAATCGATTTCCCCTCCCCTATGCTCGAAAAGAATAATGCACAAATCGAAGGACTTAAGGACAAAGCTCGCGAATCCCTCTTGCTGCCCTCTATTTTTGTTTAGCACACGCCTTTTTGATAGTCCGTCTTTGTTCTTCATATTTACATACATACACACACAACTTACGCTGAGTGTTAGTGTCAAAGACCCTTGTGCCTATTTTAAGTCATTAAGGACGGCAATTTTTAAAGTTCTCACACTGTTTTCACGCTTTTTTAAGTGTCCCCTGAAAGGAAATGAATAAGTGTGCCTCAGTCCTTGTGATTTTGATGAAATAATTACAGGTTGTCATGGTTACCCCCAACGACTGCCTCTTGGCATATCCTCTTCACTCTCCTCGTCTCCGGTTTCGTTTTCACTAAGGCTGAATTGGACTCCCTGTTCTCAGCCTGTTCTGGAACAGAGTTCCCATACGAGTCGAACACGAATTGAACAAGCACGTTTGTGAACTTTTCTTACACGCAAATTTCACACCTTCTTTCTTTTTAAAAAGATTAACTACCAGGTTAGCTGAATCATCTTTTTCCTAAAATGTGTATACTATGCAGCACATTTAAGCAAAATGTCAAGTGGTTTTCTCTAAAGAGAGCGCTATATACTTTTTGTTGAATCGTTGTCATTTTTATGTACTACACCAGCACCTTAACCATGCAAGTATTATAAATGTAGAATGCATTGAATGGATACTCTCTTAAATCGTAAGATTTAAAATGGAGTTTAAATGAAGTTTAAATCTAAAAGGGTGTAATAATTGACCAATCGGACGTTCGATTGGTCACTAATTCCATTCTTTTAGATTTATTTTAACTCTGTTAGACTGATTTTAAATCTATTGATTTAAGAGAGTAGTGTTAAGTATATATGTTACCCTACCGTATGGTAATAAACCGGTATTACATCCACATGGAATCGAAGTACACTTATTTGATATGTAGACTTTAGACACAATAAGTTCAAGCTTTTAAACAACCAAATATTAACCAGTGAACCGTTCAATGTTCTTTAAATTTCAAACAAAAAAGGCTGTTAATTAAACACAGTTAATAAAGAACTAAACAAAGTGTTTAAAACTTTAACAACTGTAATAATAATAATAATTTTTCTTCGAACAGCGGAATTCTAAACAGTGTTTTAATATTGAAATGACATATGTAGAATAAAAGTAGTAATTGTCGAATTCATAAATTGGTTCACGTGAAATCTTTATATAACCATTTAATTTTACGCATGCCAATTAAATTGGACACGGTCCTAAAGCCTACCAATCTTCAACTGATACATGCCGATCCCCGTGATATGATACCGATTATTCCCCATGCTAGATAACCCACACATTGCAACGAACTTGGTTCTTAAAAGAAAGTTAATTCAGCCTTTGGTTTGAAGTCAAACATTTCCTTCAACATAATGAGGGGGAAAAAGACAATTCTAGACATGATTTAAAATCTTATGCTATATCGTTCAACTCTGACAAGATTTCAGGTTGCCTCCATTGTTCACACGCTTTGTAACAAAAGAAAAGCGATGTAACAAAATGAATGTAAATTCAAGGAAGTATCTTCAACAGTTGTTCCATTATAGCAAACAGAAAACCTCCCTCATTTATTAGGGGCGAGTAAGTTTTAAAAACGTTATATAAGGGGTTCAATCAAAAAAATAACTCCTAAGAGGAGGCGGAGCATTTCTTTTCTTCGGGAAAGATTCTAAAATTTAAATACAATAGGAAGTACACTTTTCGTGCATTTTGAAAATATATATATTCCTAGAGCAGCATATATTCCTATGCGCATCAATATAATTTTATTGAACTTCGGTCAACGTAAGCTAGTAAGTTGAAAATTTACGTCTTACATACTTTTATGTTAATGGTAGACGTCACGGTGATGATGAACACAGAGTCTTCTGCATGAAATAAGTATCCCGTAACCCAAGTGCATGTGAAATAATTCATCCATACCGTAAGTTGTCCTGTAATTATGTACGGTACAGGGCTATTCAATTCTTTGTATTCATACACAACATTACTTTAAATTTATTTAAAAGATGGGAAAAAAGTAAATTCGGTTTTTTAAATAATCATACAACACTAAGTAAAACAGAGCATTAATCCATTATTGCGATTTTATCCAAGGATAATGTACAGTCACGTGACCTTAATGAACCAATAGAAGTTAAAGGTTACTATTTGTAATACTTGGACAATCAGCAAGAATATGTGTTCTTTCAGTGTTCATTTTAAGCAATCTTATCTCTACTGCACAAAAAATGGATTGACCGATCAGCTTATCAATGTGATGTTATATCGAATCACCTATCAGTAAGTCAATCAATTACAATTAGAGGGGAGTGCGGTCACCCCAAATTAGATAAGTATATACTGTATTCTGTCGTGTCTTATGCATAATGGGCTCTTGGAAGTTATTTGACAATCTTATTCTCATTAAATTTGCTAACGGACAGTAACCCATTAGTTTTACCTTGAATATGCACAATATTAAAATCCGGATTTTATAATTAAAGATGCTTGAAACAGGGCTGCTGCAACTCCCTGCTTGAAAGCACGAAAGAAACTTCGCAAATGTATGGGATCTGGATTTTGTTTCAAAATAACATAAAAAGTTTGGGGCGACCGCCGGCTTTTTTCCCTTTAAACTGATTTTATATCGGTTTTTATCTAAATATCGTGCAACTTTCACAGTAGTCCTCCAAAGTTCCAATGTTTTCACTCTACTATCTTTTCAACAGAAACAGTTCCAATCGTTTTCTTGAAATATAGATCCTCGAGATGGTCCCTTGATACTCTCTTTAATGCTGGCATCGTTAGCAACAACTTGCCAAATCTTGCAGGACTTTCTGGGTGAATAATATTCCCGTACTGAGCCAGTACTACCTGTGCCTGGTCCCTGTAATATTCTACTGTATTCTCCTTCCTCACAGTATTCTTAGTTTCTGTGAAAAGCACAAAGGAGCAAGGTTTCAAGAGCAACTGACTCTTTATTCAGAAACATGCGCTCTCTGTACATACACAGAAAATAAAAAGTATGTCAATATCCTAAAACTGAGCAAAGTTGTCCCCATAGTGTTTCCATACAAACTAAATGACTATGGGAACAGCACGACTCAGTTATAAGATTGCGACTGACTTTTTATTTTCTGTGTACGTGCGGATCGATCAAATATGACGCCCCCCCCCCCTTTTCGTTTCCTATGGATATTCTATGCAATAAATATTACATTCAGCAATGTTTTAATAGTTCGTAAAATAAGGATCTGAGATCAATAACAGACACTGGGGTTGCTACGGTTTATCTCACGCTGATTAACATTTTAACACGTAATAAATCAGACCCACGTGGTGCTGTGAAGTGGAACTTATGCAGTTTGGAATGAGTCCTGAAAATCGTCTTGAAAAATTACTGGCCGCAGTTGAGGAAAAACAATTTTTACTCCCCATGGAAAGTTTCGATTTGCTTCTGACCTAGAGATTGTAACACCATCTTAACCAGCACTAGTTTTTTTTTCAGATAAGTTAAGTGTATAACGCTGACTTAAAAGTTAACGTCTGATAGTTTTACGATTCTTCAACTTTTTGATTGCCTCAATCGTGAAGAGAAACTAACTTCAAGCATTGAAAGTTTGTCCCCCAACGACATTTGGTTTAATCATCACTGAGCACGTTGAAGATATTACCTAGTTTAAACTATGGCGTTGACCATTTACTTTACCTATTCTCTTTGTTTAATTCTGAATATAATGTGTTTTGTTAGTGGAAAATTTCCAGAGGTAAGTCAATGTTTCTCGCTACAGCTAAGTGCATATACGTTGTGTTATGGTGATGAAAACAGCAATACTAATCTAGAATTTTCTCCCTCACCGTCCACCACAGATTTGTTAATAAATAAGACGAACGTGTCATCTTTTCGTCAACTTGAAGGAAATATGGAAATTTTAAATAATCTTACAAACTTACTCCACTTGACTTTGGAAAACAATCAAATAGAAATACTCCAGAAGGAATATTTCTATGGATTAGGTAAGTTGCAAGTGTTAGACGTGGAGCAGAATAACTTAAGAGAAGTTCGATACGATGTCTTGAAACTGCTAGGTGAACTTTTAACGCTTATACTAGACGATAACGCCATTCGATATATTCAAGCTAATGCTTTTCAGAATAACTCCAAACTATAAAATCTCCATCTAGCCGGAAATTGTATTGGTTCTTGCCATGAAAATGCGTTTGATGGGCTGGAAAGTTTGGAAAACCTTAACTTGTTTCGCAATGAAATCAGGAATCTTGATTTCAAGATTTTTGAAAGCCTCAAACGGCTGAAAGGGTTACGGCTTGATGCCAATAACTTAGAAGACATACATTTTAAGTTGTTACTCCAAAATGTTCAGCTGGAAACATTGTTGTTTGGTTCCAACAACTTGACTCACTTATTATTGGAGATCTTGAAAGGATTGACTAGTCTGAAATATTTATTTTTCGAAAGCAACCATTTGATTGACGTTACACTAACGAACAAATCTTTTCTACTTCCCGATGCTGAAGGCTTGAAGTTGTCCCGCAATCAATTAAAGTTGTTACGAGACGACATCAACCAGATTGAATCCACGGAAGAGCAAGTGGAAAGTTCTAGAAAGTGCTAGCTTCGGCGTTTTCTCTCGAGCATATTGAACGGGTAACCCCAGAGAACATTCGCACGGTTACGAGAATGTACGATCACCTACTGGAAACTACTGTATGATGTAATGGCCTAATAATAGCCAACTTGTGGTTATGGGTTACCGAGCCCAGAACGTTCGCTGTTTGTTTTGTACGAGATCAAACGAGACGTTTCCATTAGAGTGAGTTCCAGACTTTTCTGGAAGAACTACCAGATATATAAAAGGTCATGCAAGCAGTGTGACAGGAGGGAAGAGAACAGAGGATACACAGATAATACCGAGACCAGACGCCTGCTTCGCCGCTTTATGCTGTAATTGTGTCGCCATTTACCGATCACTATAGTCTTCATCCTGCCTTCGCAGAACCGAGTCCTACGCTGTGCTGCTGTACAATCGACGTTAACAACACTACCCCTTGGACAAAGAGTGATACCTTAAGCCGTAAAAGATTGTGAGTAGATTTAAGAGTAATCGTTGTAAATTTAAGGAAGTAAGAGGTAAATAATAATTAAGTTGTTCATTTTAATCTCGCTCTTCTGTGATCTTTCGCTGTTATTGGTTTGAATTGCGACCAAGCCGTAACAGAATAACCTGTTTCACAGTAATGCCGAACTTGACATTAATCAATTTCAGCTACAATCAGATAACATTTGTCGGAAACGGCACTTTCTCAAGTTTGCGCAAACTGCAACGGCTTCATTTGCGTAACAATGAAATATTATTTATTGAAGCTGGTACCTTCACAGCTATCGCTGGATTGATATCAGTGAACGTGGCAAGTAATAACATTACTCGTATACCACATGGATTTGTGACAGATCAAGACGATTTAACCTTCGACATTCGCTGGAACCCGTTTGTTTGCGACTGCAACTTTTTTAGATTCTACACTTGGCTTTTAAAATCATCTTTTTACCAACAATATGGCACTTGTCTAACACCCGACGCAATGAACGGGTTGGATTTAAGAGATTCAGAGTTAATTGAGATATGGGTTAGCAACTGTTCAATACCTTGTTCCTCGTCAACAACCCATCTACAAACAATAATGACGATAACTGATCCTGGTAACGAAAGCACCAAAATGGAAACCGAGGTGACTATTTTCATGGCAATAACGCTAACAGGTTGTGTCGTTTTCGTGCTGTTCTTGCTTACATATAATATAGGCATACGAGAAATTAATAGTCAATGAGTAACCAGAACACACCGTCCACGGCAATTTTGTGAAAGTTGATAGCATTAACGATTTTACTTGAGGAAAGTGTAATTTCAAAAAAAATCTTTTGTTCCTGAATCCATTTTCAACGATATATCAGCATTTGCAAAAATAGCATAACTTGTTCCTATTGTTTTTTCTTTCCTTCATATTTCATGGAATGGCTCATTAACTACCGCAGTAACCAAATTTGAAGTTTTGTTACCGTCTTTTGTTTTATCCTATCAATGTTAAGAAGTTCACGTGTGTGAAATGAAGAAAGATAACTAAAACTCCAACTGGAAATGTAGCCATCAAAACTCATTGTCGGCGACTGAAACTTATTTGTAGGCTATTTGAGAAGTAGGGTGATGCAGCTGTTGACTGATAAACGACAGTGAAAGCCTACAATGTAAGCAAAAGATACCCATTTTATTCACTAGATCTATGGTCTCAGTATACTGTTCCAAATGTATGTGTCGTTGTGAGGAATCGGATCCTCTATTTACCAATCTTTGTTTTCATTTGTCAGCATTTGCCACAGAGAATTACAATGTGAAATGAGAGTTGCCTGCTGGATGAGAGACTTGCATGAATGCTGTAAACGAAGGCGGAAATCCAATACTACACGCTAGGTGTAAATTCTTAAGAATTAGAAACCAATCAAGCCATGTGTAATAATTTAAGCAATATGGTACTTCTCCAACCATTAGTAATATGCAAACTTTGGGGTTTTCATCAAGTCAAAAGGAACTACCTTACCCGTGGGGTTCCAACGAGGGCGGAATACGAAAACGTCAGTGTACTAATCAAAACATAACAATTTGATTACACCACGGGGTACTTCTTCAACCACTGCTTACCACGTAATACGCAAGCTATTGGGTATTACTCAAATCATAACTAATTACTAAGGAATTAACCCATACAAAAGTTTTTATAGAATTCTATAGAAATGCCTATAGAGCTCTATAGGACTCTAAAGAATCAACTATTTTCTGTAGAAATGTTTACTGTCCTCTTTAGAAATTTGAAATCCCTTTAGAATTCTAAAGAATAGCCGTTTCCATCGAGAACAATCTTTGTAGACTAATTCTACAGGATACTCTCTATAGAAATTCTATAGGAACTTATTAATACGTTGATATAGAACTTGCATAAAGGTTGTATAGAATTTCTATACATTTTCTATAGAGCACCTTATTTGCATATTAATTTGCAATATAAAAGGTTCATTCAAATCCCCTCTTTAATCTTTACAACGATAAAAAGGTCGGCACTCAAAGCATTTTTGTAAATTGAGCAAGAATGTTTGATTCTATCTCTGTTCACTGAATTACTTATGGTATTGAGTAAAATGGGCGTGGCCAAAATTTTGACATAAAACTTTTGACACAAAATTTGTCAATTTTTGCTTAAAATAGGTTTAAATTAATCATTTATTTGGTAAGAAACATTTTTGGTAGAAAAGATAAGTAGTTCATCAAAATATATAGAGAATATTAAGATATATATGAACTGGTTTTCTTTGAAATAACGCCAACGAGTCACAGACGTGGTACATATACCATTTGGGGTACTTTAGAAAAGTGACCCACTTTTCTAAAGAACCTCTACGGGGTTTTGTTAGGGTTTCTTTAGTTTCTAAAGAGCTGTTCTAGAGAAACTCTATAGAAAATCTTATACAGTTTCTGTAGAGTTTTTTTTAAAGAATTTAATAAAAGATTTTTGTTTGGGTATAAATTATTCATTGGTTATTCCAAGCAGAAGGGTAATACGCAAACAGTTTGGTACTACGCAAAATGTAGAGAATAACTGATACTAGTTATACCTAAATTGTGTGGTAATAATCATAAGTGTAAAGAATTACTTAAACCATGGGGTATTATTCAAACTATGGGTAATACGCAAACAGAGGGTACTATTCAAGGTATGGAGAGTTTCTTAAGAGAATATACTAGGATCACATTAAGTTTTTATATGCCAATGAGGTTCTTATTCTAAGCATTTCGCTGAAATTTGCATTGAGATGTGATGCGTGGTTCTCAACATATGAAAATGTATAGTTGTTAGAAAATACATTTTCATCAAACAGTGAACTTGTAGGAAGCACAAAAAACATCATATCCACCCATTAATGGACATTTTGTTGTATTTTTCTAGACTTTATGAACAATTTTCTCCTCAACAATATCATATTATCAGAATTTGATTGCATAAGTAGCATGAAAACTTTACAAACATTGCAATCTGCACAGGACGGTATATCCACATCAACTTCAAGGTCAACAGAAACAGTCTAAAGAACAATGGGAACCACGGTTCTTTGTCAATGCTAGGAAGTGATATGACCTTTTCTGCCCTTAAAACTCTCTGTGAAACACAAAACCAAATTACTTCACTAACTGATTTCTCAAGAAATGCAAGTCCGATTTTAATTGAACTTTCACCGCACTGTGAAGATTTAGTTCCTCTTTTTTAAAATTAAAATTAAATTTTTACTTAAACTTCCCCTTTGAATTATGGGGTACTACTCCAACTAGGGTGTTATACGCAAACTGTGTGGTTTTACCTCAAATTATAAGGGACCACTCAATCCATGGGGTAATACACAAACTCTGCGGTACTACCCAAACTATAAAGAATTGCTAAATCATGGGGTACTATTCCTTAGAGGGATGAAATTAATACTCAAACTGAGGGGCGCTACTCAAATTATAAATAATTAATAAAACCACTGGGTATTCAAACCAAGGGGGTAATATGTAAACTGTGGAGTACTAGTAAAACTATAAAGAATCACTTAAACCACTGGGCACTACTCCATCCAGGGATAATACGCAAACTACAGGGTGCTACTCCAACTATTTGAGGTATTCCAACAAGGGGGAAATACGCAAAGTACAGGGTACTACGCAAACTATTTGTGGTATAACAAAAATGGGGCAATCCGCAAACTGTGAGGTACTACACAATCTATTAAGAACTACTTAAGCCATGGGGTAGTCCAAACAAGGGTAATAACAACTACTCTGAAAGGAAAAAAATTCTACTGTGATCCAGCTAGGGGGTCGTACCTTGACCAAGGGGATCCTACTCTATCAAGGTTGTACTATTTTAAACATGGAATGTCTCTAACGAAATAATAATATTCCACTGGGCTGCGGAATAAGATTCAAGTTTATTAGATAATACTGTAACTACTCTAACCAGAGCGTAATACACAAACCATGGGATATTACTCTAGCATCTCTGCCAGAGAAACAATGTTAGGACAATCTGTCAAATGATAGGCATCTATGGTGTGGGAAAATGAGGTAGGCATTTTTGTATACATGACAGTTCATTTTCTGAGTAGGGAGCTGCTAGGAAGTGGACAGAATCATATCTGGCAAATGGGGTTTTCTCAGATCGGGGGGAAATTTTTCCTATGTCAATGGTATGAATATTGATGAGTACTTGGTGTCTACCTCTTCACAATCGTCGCCGATTGGTTTAATTTATGTGTTTGTATTCAAATGTGAGATCATAGTGAACATGAAAAAGGAGAACTCAACAAATGACCTAACTCAACAGCTTATGTGCAAAAACAAATGCTGGTACGGTCTTCTTACAAACTTTTATGCGGAAAAGTTCCCGAAGCTTGCGGCTGTGTCGAACCTGAAAATTAAGCTTAAGATAAAGAACTAAGCAAAATTACTAGATATCTTAAAATCGGTTCGGTGAACAACCAAAAATGATAAAGCTAGGTTTTCCCCTACCAACAGAGAGTTTAAATATGCCCGAATTTCTCTTTCTTGAAATCGATAAATATTGCAAGGTTGTTTTAAACGTTATCTCCGTTTGTTCTCCGAATTTGCCTTGTAGGACACCAATGCATTAAGGGAGACATTTGAAAATGGCGCCACCTATAGCAAAATATTCCTCCAAAAGCGCTGATTTCCCGAACTGTTGAACAGTAACATAGTTTTCCATTTAGTTATCAAACTTTGGTTTAAAAGTCCGTCTGTTCTTTCTGCACGGTATTGCTGACCTTCCATTTCCTTTAGGATCCGACCCTTTATATGTATCGTTTTCTGTTATTTAATTTTTGGTAACGTTTGGACACTTTAGAAAACTTCGGGCGTTTTTGTGAAAGACTGTAATAAAACTCGTCAATAACAGCTTTTTTGTGCTACCCGAATCATTAGTAGCAGATTTTAGAAATCTTGTTGATTTTCCCTGACAACTCTACCGCGACTTAGACGTTTCTTTCCTTTTTTGTGCATGATACCGTATCTTTTTAAGATTCTGGCACACTTTGGCTTTGCCTGAAAACCCATGCCATTTTTTTATATTCGAACAGCTGTCCTTTTTTATTGAAAACTCCTGCCCGAATTTTAAATTTGGCGGATTTTCTTTTTTGAAGGGAGGGGGGGTAGATTCCCCCTTTCCGCCTAGTAAGCCTACGTCTCTGCCGGACTGGTGCACCAAAGTCTGCCCGATTCGGCATGGTTTTGACAAATTTGGGGCCACAGTCCCCGGCTCCCGTCCCATGCGGCCATGGATCTGACGCTTTCACAATTGTTGAAAACAGCCTGTGGGCGACCCAAAAAACCCATCGATGAGAACCTGAGCCGTAAAATCTCATTTAACTTTCACATTCAACTAATCATAGTATAATAGTCTTTGTTAAAACATACCGCATTTATTGTTAGGTTTGGTATGGACTGGTTTTCAGCTATAATCAGATCCTTAAGGTAAATTTCTGTCAATTTTACGCGAGCCTTTGTGTCTTTTTTGCGTTGTATGAGTTCCAATTTTGTGAATCTCCCCCATAAACATTTACACAGAGATCACATCCATTGAAGAGTGGAATACCATAGAGAAAGAATTCCATACTTTTGTTTAAAAATGTTAGCCATAGAATTTGGTTTTAGTTATTAGGCCGACCTTTTGTAGGCGCCCATATCTGGGTACTATCTGACATTTCGGTAGCTTTATTGTATCTAAATAATATGGGAGGACATGAAATCTCACGGTTGTAATTCCCTTTCAAAACGAATTTGGTTATGGTGCAAAGATTAAAAGATATGGAGGTCGGTGGCCCGTATCCCAGGAAAGGTAAATAGTGTGGTGGACTCGCTTTCAAGATATGGGAGAGCAAGTATTGACTGAACTTTTAACAAGAAATCTATTGAGACATAACGAAATTGTGGGGTAAACCGGATACAGATCTGCTTGCGCCAAGGAAGAGCTAGTAAGAAGGGCTAGTTTCATGGATTCCATGACCCGTTCGCATTTGCGATCTATGCCTTGAGCTTAAATTGGTGAAAACAGTCTTTTATGCCTTTCCCACTTTCAGCTTCATTGGGCGGTGTCTCTTCGTGGGGAATAGAAAAAACAGTAAGCATAAGGCATTTTTATCATTCTGTTCTGGACCACCCAAACGTGGCGCGCCAGAGTACGTTAATACAAAAGTACTACACATTTAAAATTCCCAATATAATCATTCAAAGTGGGTATTACATGACTCTGCAAGATTGGCAATTTCGCATTTTAAAGATTAATAGCCTACACATTGTTCATTGAACGGCACTACAGCCGGCGTTTCCCTGAGATTAAATAGCAAATCTAGATAGCATCCCCCAAATTATCTTTATTTCAGACAAGTATAGCAAAAACAGTCATTAAAAACACCCAAAGCAAAAACATATTACATGAGTTTGTTAGAAAGCATGATATTTACCAGTTGTTGCGCTTCCTTGACACGAATTATGGCTTTCGATATAGCCCCCCCCCCCCCCTTGCCTGTTTGCTTCATTATGCTAAGTGGAGAATGATCTACAAATGTCTGATCCAACCATCAGAATAGCCGCGCCTAGTAAAAACACGTAGGCAGTCACACTTGACTGCGTTAAGATAAATGATACTAAGGGTGCATTTACACTTGATCCGGATCTGATCACCTGCGCGTGGTCTGACCCACTGCTCGAGATCCGGATCTGATCGTCCGATTTTGATCCTAGTAAGGGGGGAGGATCAGACCCCGGGCAGGCGATCAAATCTGTAGTGTAAATGCTCGCCGGATCAACGGTGAGGTAAGGTACGGTGTGCATGGTACATGCACAGGGTCTATTTTTTGTTTACACTTTGGTGCGCACGCGCATGTGCCTGTATTTCTTAATTCACTTGGAGCGACTTCCGCTTATAGCACAGAGGAGGATCAGAGTACGAGACAAGTGTAAATGCACCAGGATCAAGCCACATACGTGATTCGATACGCATACATAATTGCGTACCTTTCTATGATGTCACTGTATTTCAACGCTATGTGCGTTGTCTGCTATTGCAGTGATCTGTTTGCTTGATTTTATGCATGAAATTGTGTGTTATAATATTGGGATGACGTCATTGTGGAGTGTATTTTTAGATAAAATGTCGTGGCTGAGTTTGGGTAAGTTGTTTCTTAGTAACCACTTAGTGAATCCTAGATATTAATTTGCGGCGCCTACCAAGCAGGCAGTAAGCGGTAGGTTCTGCTACGACTTCGATATTGTCCCGTGAACGTTTTCTTGAGTAGTAGGTTTTACAATGTTTGGTAATTAAGCCATATGAGAGGGGATACTCATTAGTAGACGAAACAGGCATGTGGTTCCATTATTGGGTCATATATGTTGGTGATGAAAACTTTCAAGAAATGAGAAGCAGATTGACTAGTACTGTTTAATGTGTAAATCAATGGCAATAAATAATGGTGAAGCGCGCCATCTTTTTGAGGAGTTGTTTCAGTTAAAGGGTGAAATGGAGTGTGACGATCTAGCACTAATGTTATAATTCTAGTCGAGCTGACCAAGGCCGGTTTTCCAGTTGTGGCTCGCTGGCAAGTCTCCGTATTTCAACCTAAGAGTGGGGGGGGCGTGTAGGCAGTAAAGCGAAATAATTTCCTCCACTGCATACTGAATGTACATTATAGAATCTTTTCATCAATAAAATCTTCTTCTTCTTCTTCTTCTTCTTCTTCTTCTTCTTCTTCTTCTTCTTCTTCTTCTTCTTCTTCTTCTTCTTCTTCTTCTTCTTCTTCTTCGTCTTCTTCTTCTTCCTCTTCTTCTTCGTCTTCTTCTTCTTCTTCTTCTTCTTGTTCTTCTTCTTCTTCTTCTTCTTCTTCTTCTTCTTCTTCTTCTTCTTCTTCTTCTTCTTCTTCTTCTTCTTCTTCTTCTTCTTCTTCTTCTTCTTCTTCTTCTTCTTCTTCTTCTTCTTCTTCTTCTTCTTCTTCTTCTTCTTCTTCTTCTTCTTCTTCTTCTTCTTCTTCTTCTTCTTCTTCTTCTTCTTCTTCTTCTTCTTCTTCTTCTTCTTCTTCTTCTTCTTCTTCTTCTTCTTCTTCTTCTTCTTCTTCTTCTTCTTCTTCTTCTTCTTCTTCTTCTTCTTCTTCTTCTTCTTCTTCTTCTTCTTCTTCTTCTTCTTCTTCTTCTTCTTCTTCTTCTTCTTCTTCTTCTTCTTCTTCTTCTTCTTCTTCTTCTTCTTCTTCTTCTTCTTCTTCTTCTTCTTCTTCTTCTTCTTCTTCTTCTTCTTCTTCTTCTTCTTCTTCTTCTTCTTCTTCTTCTTCTTCTTCTTCTTCTTCTTCTTCTTCTTCTTCTTCTTCTTCTTCAGCGTTCAGTGACAAGCCTACCTGCCCTAGATTGGATATTTTTCCTTTTCCCTATGGTAGTGTGTGGCCCCATGTATTCGGCTCGCGCAGAGATAAAAATACACAGGCCTAGAACATCATTGCGAATGAAGGTGTGCTAGATATACATATCTTTATGTTTAGTGATTTTGACTTGCCTTTGTTTAGTACAAGAATCCGTTTTTAATAACATGCACAACTCAAATCGAAATGCTGTGTCTCGCATCTCCGGTTTAATTTGAACTTGATGTGTTT
Organism: Holothuria scabra; assembly: GCA_037179385.1. Lineage (NCBI taxonomy): Eukaryota > Metazoa > Echinodermata > Holothuroidea > Aspidochirotida > Holothuriidae > Holothuria > Holothuria scabra. Next base: position 37,804,017 of record CM074190.1, read on the forward strand.
CAAAAACCATCTCAGAACATATGTGGCCTCGTGAGTTATTGTCAGGTTTTTGTTTTTTTTTTTTCGAAATCTAATGACCTCGCCCTTCCTATGATCTCCAGCAGCACGAATCGTGTTATTGTTGTAATGTGACATTTTTCTGGCTTGCGTAATCCGTACTCCTGCAGTTTTAGCAGGGAGTGGGACAAACGCGGATCGTTTATTTTATGAGGTCTGGAATATGCGTCATAGCGGAGGCGTATCCCACCCCTTTGATAAAACTTTAAAACTTAAAATAAAGATAAAAAGACATCTTTTAAAACGGCAAAGAGCATCCTACACACACACGCAAACACACAAACACGCAAACATCAGGTAGATTCCTTTCCTGCCTTCAGCAAAAAGTGAATAATTCTATAGGGTGTTATAAAAGTGTCAGACGGTAATAAATTTCCGATTACAAAACAGGTCGGTGAATTTTACAACAGATAGTGACTTAAAATATGACAAAATCCATGAATTTGTTACCAAAGTGATCGGTTTAATACAAAAATAAGAGTTATTACAATAGTAGTTTTTACAGGCGCTGAAGGCGGGAACATCTCAGTATTTTTTCTTTATTTATTGTTTTAATTTCCATGGAAAATTATGAAATATACATTTTGCCTTTCAGAGTGTTTTTCACAGTCCACCATGGACGGATGTATTGACATAACATTTCAACGGATATAATGTCAGAATGTGAATAACTGATATACTTTTGTCTTCATTTGCATCAGACCAGCTTAAAGGCCCAGTTCTCTCACCCAAAACAGTACTAGTCCTCCTAACCTTCTTACTTAAGCCCCTCCCTCAATTGTCTGAAATTAATCCCTATCCGGACACAGTCTCACTTCAGGGTGAGTAAAGCAAACCTCAATGTTTATAATCAAAACTCTCTCAGTACAGTTCATGTTGTATAATATCACCTATGGTACTCTGCATTGTTTGAATTAAGTGCCAATCAAAAGTCAGATCCAATTGAGAATTTCGGTATTTGTATCACTACCAGATCTGTAGATTGGGATGAGGTAATTGGCCCTTTAAAATGGCTTTAAATCTGTCCCCCACCCCTCAAAAACGTACGATCAACAGTCAGTCCGAAATGAGCTTATGTGAGCATAGGGAGATTTTCAGGCTTACCAGTGACTGTTGTGATTTGGGTATATTGGGTTGCTGTCATTGTTTAACCATAAGACCTGCATCCTTCCAGCGACTAAAATATTTAATTTAATTTCATCTCTTGGTATTTCACACCATGATCATAAATGTATGCAAACATATAATTTATTCATATACATTAATTTACGTCAATCAACATGGGATTTATGTCATAATAGTCTGTGCTGAGGGAGCTTACCTATGCAGGGACGCATGTTCGTTAGCATCGGAAAGTCTAGTAAGGACGAAGATTGGTGTATCCGAGGCCATGGTGATTATCATTTACGTCTTCTTTCAGAAATTGCATAGATTATTTAATAGCAGCGAAAATACTGGAGGTCTGTTTGAAAGTATATATGTGGATAAATCTACACCGCTAAATCTGATGAACATGGAAACAAAGAAATGGAACGAGAAAATAGCCATATTGGTCTATCATAATACACTCTAGTTTTTATCACCTGTATGCACTTCTTTGTCGTAAAAGTATCAAAATTACCTCAATAAAGCACAACATTAAGCTACATAGCTCGAAAAAACGACGATTATCAGCACATTTTACCATCATCTTCTGCCTCCGAAATTTTCAGCAAAATGTTTGGTTGCGCAATAATTGGCCATGTTATCCTTACGCCAGTCGTTTCTTGTATGTATCGCATTTATCACGGCTGTGCACGTACATGTTAGTCGTTTTTTGATTTCGGTCGTTAATTAAACAAACTTCTCTTGGTGTTTTTTAACCATGGACCTTCAAATGGATGGTTATCGCCATTGTATAATATTTTCAGTTTTCTGCAGCATTGAAAAAACCACTTACATAGCAGAAGGTATCTGGCATAAGTAGTGTCCGACCACCCAGAACTTGTGTGTGTGTGTAAAGAAAGTAACGACTGGCGCAAGGTTAATCAATCATTTCTGCTGAACACTTCGGAAGATCAAGTCGTGCGGTAAGATGCCTTATTGCCGCTCTTAAGTGCGCATTCGGCGGTCACCTGAATATAATATCAATATCTGAAGCCTAATAACAACTAACTTCCTCAATTGGATATTTCAAGATAGTATTACTTCCCGCCCTCGCTACTTTCCACCATTCAAAAACAGTACCACCACCACCCTCCCTTCAATTTTTAGCAGAAAACGTCTTTTTGGTGGCGGAAAGTAATGGAATGGAAAGATGGCGGAAACTAACGGACCCCGATCTTTCCTATACTATTACTAGTATGAAACTAATCTTATTGCGTGGCTAACTTTGCAAAGCTAGCGTAACTTAAACCTATGCTTAATCCTACAATAGCCTATATATCAACAACGTTAAACCCTTTAAGATGTTTTCGCTGATATACTTACAGGTTACTACAAACATCCGTGAAAGCAATGTAAGCAGGCAGATGTTATTAGAAGAAGATTCATCAAGAACTTTTTTCTTTGAGCTTTATAGTTGCCGACATTGATTTCTTTTGTGTGTTGTTCTTTATGACTCAAAAGGCTTAGCAGGTGTCAGGAACTAAATTCAAGTCTGGTAAGTCGTCTATTAGATGTCTAAGAGCAGATCGGGAAATTTGTCCTTTGTCCTAACATTGCCAGCCGCTTAATTAAGTAAGTTTATTCGTCGATTTTGGACGCGTTTGGAAGCGGATTACAACCAACTTGTCTTGTTCTCTGTATTTAACTTTATTTAGGTTTGTCTTTCAGATCATCCGACCCAATGCAAATATTAATGAAAATACTGTAGCAGTATTTCTCTTTTGCTTGTTTGCAAAAATAATCGGAATTGGTCTACAGCCAGTATCATTGTTATCATTAGCAATAGCCAGTCATTTTAAATGCCAAGACAGTGTCTGGCACTTCTTTGTCGGCAACTACTTACACATCCCTTACTCCAAATCCAGATATAGGCCAGATATGAAATTCCATCTGGCCCATATCTGCTGCAGGTATGGGATTTATATCTGGGCCAGATAAAAAATTTGGCAGATATAACCTTGATCTCTACCAGAACCAGATCTAATCCATATATGGGCCAGATAAAATTTTGTCTGAATCAGGTCTCTATGTGGAACAGATATGAACCATATAATGCAATACCATATATGGTTTATATAAAACTATTCCATACTGATCCCATATAAAGCAGTGTCATATCTGGTTTATATAAAGATTTACTGCTTTGATCTCATATTAAGGATACAAGTATGGTGCATATATGTCCCATATCTGGACCATATATGACTGGACCAAAATTTATTAGTGCATAACCTTTGTGTAAAGCAAATCAGAAGCCTTCTGAGCCAGCTTTTTTCTAAAAGTCCCCTCGACTCTCTAGCGAAGAGCCAAGTGGCGAAACCCAAACATTTACTCCCGGAGGAGTTCTGCTCCCTTAAGGAACTAAACGTCCCAAATGAACAAATACGCCCTTTAAAGGGCAAAAATGTGTGGTCCTACTCTAGACTGGCTGAATAGAACAGAAACCTTCCGAGCCAGCATAATGTTAACGGCTATCTGAACATCTCCAACAAAGTTAAATGCCCATTGTATAACATTGACTTAAGTATTTGAAGTTGTTAAATTACTTATTAGTGAAGAAAAAGCTCAGATTTGAAATTCCTACTTTTAAATGTTTACACTGCATAATTGGTTTAAATTATCATATGGGGCAATATCCCAACATAAATTTTGTTGAAGGTTTCATGATTTTTCACATATTACTTCCTTATTCACAATAAAAAGAGAATCAGGGCCCTAAATTCCTGACCACGCCCACATTGGAAAATCATTAAGCATATGTTAGTATAATATGACTGAATATGGTTTGAATGTTCTGATTTTGGTTTGCTGATACTTGTTCAGCTTCCAGAGAAAGTCCTTATGTAGGACTGGTACACAAATTACACCCAAAAGTATTAATATGGCTATGTAAAAGTTTATATGTAATTCTGACATGGTATTTTAATCAATTATATCTGGCTTGATATGGTTATATCAAACTTTATTTGCATATCTGGGTAAGCGTTTCATCAATTTATATCTGGCTTGATATGGCCATATGAAACTTCATTTTTTATATCTGGGAAGGTATTTCATCAATTTATATCTGGCTTGATACGGCCATATGAAGCTTAATTTGCATATCTGAACAGGAATTGAATCAATTTATATCTGGCTTGATATGGCCATATAAAACTTCATTTGTATATCTGGGAAGGTATTTCATCCATTTATATCTGGCTTGATACGGCCATATGAAGCTTCATTTGCCTATCTGGAAAGGCATTTCATCAATTTATATCTGGCTTGATATGGCAATATAAAAACGGTATTTGCATATCTGAAAAGGAATTGAATCCATTTGTATCTGGCTTGATACGGTCATAAAAACCTTTATTTGCGTATCTGGGAAGGCATTTCATCAAGTTATATCTGGCTTGATATGGTCATATCAAACTTTATTTGCATATCTGGAAAGGCATTTCATCTATTCATATCTGGCTTGATATGGCCATATAAAACTTTATTTGAATATCTGGGAAGCAATTCCATCAATTTATATCTGGCTTGATATGGCCATATAAAACTTCATTTGTATATCTGGGAAGGCAGTTCATCTATTCATATCTGGCTTGATATGGCCATATAAAACTTTATTTGCATATCTGGGAAGCCATTTCATCAATTTATATCTGGCTTGATTAGGCCATATAAAACTTGATATATTATATCAAGGCATCTAAATCTGGCTGTATATCTGGCTTTATATGGCCATGTAAAGGCTGAATTTAACCAGATATATCCAGATATCAATCCATATCTGGATTTGGAGTAAGGGATAACAGCATAGCCTCCAAACAAACCCTTTTGTTGGAGTCACCGTAGGTTTAAATGAGGTTACCTAGGTATTACACAGATGGATTCCATGCCCTATAGTTCAATAATCCCCAAGTAAAGGATTTAGTGTGACAACAGTATACATGACATTCTTCACAAGTGGCCTTTTTCTCTTTTATTTGAATGAAAACCCACTGGCTCAGCTATATAACAATGTGCAATGCGTGGCATAGTTACAGTTTTTATCATTCTCCATTAATTTTATGAATGAATATAGCCAAGGATGGGCCATTAATACATACAAATAGACAAATAGGAAAGGATGAATCGTGACGAAACAAAAGTGAATCGAATAAAAGCAAACGAAAGACGCTCACAACTATATGACAGACATGTCAGTAAAAAACAACAATGTCGGTATCTTTTACCGTTCTCAAAAATACCTCAGAGTTTAAAATGTTCCTCTAGAAACTTGTTGCTGATGCAGGAGATCACATCATCACAATTATTGTAAATCGAACACAAACACTACTTCATTTCTGCGATTTGTGTAAATATGCCCCGCACGTGGGGTAAATACGTTTACAAGTGTCTACATACTCAACACTTAACAGTGTCTTATTAGATAAATTCATTTCTTTTAAACTATATAAACATGTTGGCAATGGCATAAAACAATGGATCTTAAATCCAACGATGTGTCCATAGTCCTTCAATTAACTTTTTTTAGAAATCGCAAATACAATTAATATCTGATGGACTGTTCATAGCAATTGAAGTGAAACAAAACTGAGACGGCCACGACCACGATGGTTCATGGTTGACTGACATAAGCATACAAATAAAGACGTGGGTTATAAAATTTAACTTTTGCTAGCACTGTTCGGCTAAAGGCAGATGAATCATCATCCTCCAGTAAAATAATTTGATGCAAATTCAATTTTAAATTTTTTTATTTTTTTTTTACTTTGGAAAATTTTTCATCTTTGTACGCTTCGCAAGATTATTGTAATGGTGTCCTTTTGGTGTGTAGTCACTTACTTATTACGACCTAAGTTAGCGTCTTCTGCACAACTGGTTTTCTTTCAGTTATAGGTTACTGGATTGTTTGGTCTATTCCATTGCTTTCACCAGAGCATCACGAGCAACTGCATAGGGTCCATTTTTAAAATCTTTTATACACTGTTAAAATTGGCTGTACAAGAACAAAACATAAAGGGATACTTAAAGATTACAAAAAGTACTAGGAAATTTTGCTAGTATTTCTTTTCGGGGGGTGGGTTTTCTTTTCTTTTTTTTTTGTCTTTATATATTTCTTCAGTTTTGGTTCCGTCCATTTACAGATATTTTTAACAAGGTGGTGCTCATACTCAAAAATGGAAATACATTTATTCTTCTCTTTGCAACTGACACGTACGGAAGCTTAGAAGGGACATGCAAAAAAAAAACTCTCCCAGCAAAATGATAATTTTCGTCGAATTGACATTTTGACGACTAAAATTAAGTCTTCAAAATGAAACAAATCCTAAATTTAGCGTTTTAATTAACTTGTGAAAACGTTAAAATTGGGAAAGTTTTCATTTTGTCGCGTTAAAAAATCGCGACAATATCACAAAATTGTCAATAGGCTGAGTTAGAACATCTCGTCCAAATAGCAAAATGCAGAAAATTGTCATTTTGCCAAATTAGATCATCTCGTCAAAATGGCAAAATTCAGATAAATGACATTTTGACGAGTTTAAACATCTCTTCAAAGTCGTAAAATTCAGAAAAATGTTATATTGGTGAATTACAACTTCTCGTCTAAATGGCAAAATTCGAAAAATTGTCATCTTACTGAGTTAGATCATATCTCGTCAAAAACGGCGACATTCGGAAAAATGTTATTTTGCCGGGTAAGAACCTTTCGTCAAAATGGCATTACCTTTACATTTTGTAACAAAATTATAAAATGTTTACTTATTTTCTTAACATTTTGCAGACAATGATGAATTGCAAACTTACAATATTTCAGCAATTCAAAATTCCACAGAAGATTGATGAATTACGCATGTAACGAATGTTTTTGATTCCTCGTTTTGCAGAAAATTAATGAGTTACTCACGTATACCAAATGTTTTGTATCATAGTTGTTTTTTTTTTTTTTTTTTTTTTTCCTTTTGGTGAGTTTATGTTTCAATCAGGAGTGCAGGCGCTATACGAACAAGAAGGAGAAATATGTAAACAGTGAAATCTGACCCCTATCAGTGGCGAATCCAGGGGGTGGGGGAAGGGGATAATACCCCCTGGAAAATCTTGTGTGGCCTTGTGCTAAAGAGCCTATTTCCTCTGTAGTCAGAGTGTGACTGCGAAATATTTAAGGATTTGATTCTTCTTTTGACGAGAAAAGCCATTAATTTTCATGTTCGTCAAATGAAGTTATCGCAAAAACATCTGGAAATTTCCTCTGTCTGATGGGTTGCGGTTTTTCAAAAAATTCTGCACACTTCCGACTACGCCAATTAAAGGTTTCGCAAACTGCTGAGGTAACCGTTTAGACAGAATTACAGTAGGCCTACATCTCACCCTAAGAGAATCACATTAACATGCCCATCAAGTACTTTCTCTTTCTAGTTTAAGCTCTACTTCTTTTAAATGTTAGCCGGATCTGCCCTTGGTGGTAGTTTCACTAGATTTGTTAATAATAACATTTTACTTCGAGCTGCCCTGAGGGTAATTTTTAGACCAGTGTAAAGACAAACAAATTACTGTTAAATTACGACTTTAATACCCCACAAACATCCTAAAACTCAGGAGCTTCCGGGACTTCGCCTCCTGGACCCCACCTGGACCAACATTGAACTGCCCATTAATTTCTTTCTGTAAAGTTCATCTCCCCTTTTTCAAAATGTCAGCCCGGTTCCCTCTTTGTAGGAGTTTCACTAGTTTTATTTTACACGTCTTACTTGAAGTTACCATGGAGGTTATTTTAGATCAGTAATAGTTCAATAGAATAACCCTTACATAACGACTTTACTACCTCATAAACACCCTTAAACCCAGGAGCGTCAGAGGCTTTGCCCTCTGGATCGGCTGGACCCCACCACGGGCTAAAAAGGCCAATGGGCCCTCATGACGGGCCATTGACTCCACTCAAAGAGTCTCGCTCTTTGCGCTAGATGGCACCTCCTACCCCTTGAAAGGAGCCTAGCAATGCCCCCAGTGCCCCTCTAGAATGAAAAGTGGTGACGCCACTGGTTCTATATCAAAATTTCTCAAGTTGTCCCACATTGAACATTCCTCTCTGCAGGCATTCTTTCAACACTCATGTTCTTCAGCTGCAATGAAGGCATTCTGTGAGGGTGCAAGTAGTCCATGTTCATGTTTGGCCAAATGGAAAACTTAGCAATAACTTTATAGTTCTGCGTCTTATATTTCTTTGGGTTGGTAAAAATCACTTCATGCATCAATCAAATTCACAACACTAAACACCTGTAGCACTAGCTGCTTCCAGTTTAATGAGTAGGGCCACCTGGACCTTGCGGGACGGGGCAGGTTAGGGGCCTGCCGGCTGCAAATGACCATTACCTTGCTGAATCTGACAGATTTTGGTGCTTCAGTCAGACAGAAATTATGCTCTGGTTGGGCATCTGGAGTAGGGAAAAAGTCGGGAAAAAAGCACCACTCCCGAGGAGAAAGAGTCGGGTACGACCATGTGAGACACATGAGAAAAATACTTGGATTAAGTTGAGCCATTAATTCTATCTTTGGCAAATAATGATGGCCGTATGTGATTCTTTTTTCTTGGGTGACTTTTTACCCTATTCCAAATCTTCAACCACGGTATAATCCCTGCCCTACTGAGGAAGCAAAATCTGCCCGATTAAGCAAGGTTTTGGCCAATTTGGAGGACTGCAGCCCTAGCCCCCTTCCCATTGGGTCATACATAGGATAAAATAAAATACGTAAAAATCAATGGCGAAACACTTTTGGTACTTGATGTCATTTTTGGGGCATAAGGTAATAAAGTTATGCTAACAAGTATTCAAAATTTTAGACAGTTTATTTTTTCTATGTAATATGTACATTCGGTCTAGTCTCGGTCTGGTCTTGGACTTTGTCGGTCTCGGTTTCGAATTCTGCCCTGGTCTCGGTCTCAACACCTTCTGGTCTCGGTCTTGCATATGCTGGTTTCGACTAAAACTCTGGTACAGATACCCTGCTTCTAAAAGGATAATAAAATCCCAGTTGTTTGTCTTAAACCCGGATTTCTACAGCATTCAAGTAAAAACTATGACAAACTTTAGATTTGTAGCTGTTGTGATCAATTTTAAGGGCGTTTAGACTTTGCTAGCACACGGGGCGGACGAATTTTTTCGTCCTGCTCATCGCTATGAAAAAATCTGAGGGACGGCAGCCTAAAGGGGGCTGCAGCCACAGAGATGCTGCGCTGGCTAAGACTTTGCTCACATTAATGTCCCAATAACAACGGAAAAAGTAATTATATGGGTCCTTTTGAGAAGATGGAAGAGAATAGAAACAAAATGACTTAATTGTAGAGTCTGATATGTTGTTACACCTTTTCCACATATCAAACTAGAAGCATAGCAAGAAGGAAAGGGGCAAAGTGCCCCCGAAGAAAAGCCAAAGGTAAAATCTTTGACACTGTGACAGTAAAATGAAAGAAAGAGGTTGGCCCAACCCCAGATCGAATTTGAGGGGCTCTCTGAAATGTGGAAGTTTTACCCCGCCTCCTGTCTTAAGGGGTCAGATTGCCCCAAACACACAGATATACAGAAATTTTTCATTATGAAAACGTGTGCATTAGTTTTAATGACAGCGCACTTTATTCTACCTCTTTAAAGTGTGGAAATAGTAATCTAAAGCAGATCCGAAATCCGTCATTTTTCTGCAAATTGACCCATGCTAAATTTATCACTTGCAATAAGTGAATAATTCAGTGCAAAAATGTTGAACTGTTAAAATAAAAAAAAAATACTTTTGCTTATTATCATTTTTCTGCAAAATGTTAAGATAATAAGACTCATTTCATCATTTTGTTGCAAAATGTTATGATAACGCGATGACTAAGTTCGTAATTTGATGGCACCTTAACGTTTCCATAGAATTTCGCCCTGAAGGTTCGAACAAGGAGGAATGTCAATTTTCCAAATTTTGCCGTTTTGATAAGATGTTTTTTCTCCGCAAAAAGTCATATTTTCCGAATTTTGCCATTTTAACGAGATGTTCTAACTCGACAAAATGACAAAACTCAAGTTTTGCCATGTTGACGAGATGTTCTAACTCAGCAAAATGGCAATTTCCGAATTTTGCCATTTTGAAAACATGTTTTTACTCGACAAAGTGACAATTTTCTGAATTTGCCATTTTGAAGCGATGTTCTATTTCGGCAAAAGGACAATTTTCGGAATTTCACCTTTTGGACAACATGTTCTTACTCGGCAAAATTTTCCGAATTTTGCCATTTTGACGAGATGTTTTATCTTGTCAAAATGACAATTTTCCGAATTTTGCCATTTTAAGGATTCCATTAAGTCGTCAAAATGTCAATTTTACGAAAATTGTCACTTTGCCGAGACAGTTCTTTTTCTTTTGTATGGCCCTTCTACGCTTGCGTAGACACACGCAACCAACAAAACAAAAACTGGTGCACCGACTTCTTACATACATGGACAAAGCATGTAACGCGTACGTCCTATCCGTAAACTGCCGCCAACTGGGTAAAAAGGGTTTACCAAGATGACCGCCGTGTAGTCATATTTGTATGAATTGACGACGAGTCGACGACTCTGTAATATTTTAATAAAAAGTTTAATTAGAATAAGAAACAATATCATACACCTAAAATAAGTGTGGTGAAAATTTGTCATCTTTCTTGCAAAATCTGTTCATTTGAACTACTTGAGCAAGTCCAAACTTTAACACACAAAAAACCATAGCAGACAGCCATCTTGCTACGCCTATACTCATACGTATAGTGGCGACAATCTAACGTGCCATATGCACTCTCCATGTACAGGAAGTCCGTGGGCTGTATATATACGTGTTATGCCCAGCAGAACGATAATACATTAAATAGGTTGATTCACATTCAAAAACAAAGTCGATTACTAGACTTGTGATAGCACTTAACAGTGGGCACCTTATTCGAATGTCCAAGTCTGCTTCAAAATAGCAGTTTTCTATTAAGGCGAAAGTTTCCTTTCCAGCGTGACATACAGTTTAAAAGCCAAATAATCTATTTATAGAACTGGATGAACGGACCAGTTCTGGGGAATGTCATATTCTATCGTATGTCCTGGGGCCATTTCGAGGTTTTGAATTTAGTTTTTCGTTTATAAAATTATTATCACAAGTAATCTCTTGAAAAGGCACCGCATTGAATATATGGGACGATTTTTCCTCAACATCCAAATTCGTTTCAGCTACGCTACGTTTCTTGTACGATTTGGTATTGCTATTTGTTGCTTTAACTTTGAAGATTTTTAAACGTTTAGAAAAATCTTTCCTACAAAAATTACCAAATACGGAGCCGAACCAAAGAGGAAGATTAAAAACGTCGTCTAAAAACTTCCAGATACTTCCAAACAAATTCCAAGTTTAGGTGAGGCAATACCACGGATTTCCTACACTCTTAAAACGTTGGGTAAAATATCCGTTGGTTAAAGAAGTTTATGAAATGTGTTGGTTAAACTTTGCCCAACTTTGGGGCTAATTGGTGCAATGTTTAAACGCTGGGCAAAGTTTTTGTTGAGTAAAAGTAATTGCTTAAGTGTTGGTCAATCTTTGCTCAAATAATGGTTAAATTTCCCCTTCCATGCACGCGTATACTGTTATACCCAACTGACTGGTCAAAATGACGATAAGATTTTATTCTACAGTTGAGCATATTTTCCCTTTACCCACTTGTTGGGTAACTTTTTGCCAATTTGTTGGGTATATTGTTGGTTGCAGTGTTGTCACCAAACAACAGTGCACTTGACCCGATTTGTTTCACAATTCTTCTCATAATCAGACCATGGTACCATAATTTGAAAATTCTCTTTGGCATCTTTTATATTGGCCAAACAGCTAAACTCGTACATTACTTTAGACCATGAAATCGATCTCTATTTCCATAAAATTCTTTAAACAGTACTACGAACTAGAACACATTTGTATGAGATTCCATGATTCGTATTTGGCGCAAAACTGCTATCCAATGGGAGGTCAGGATCTGGGATATTCTCTTTCACGTCCGAATGAGCGTTTATATATTATTATTTGAAACCTTTCGGCATAACAAGAAACCTGTCTCATAACCATGATATAAGTGTATAGAGCTGCGTCCTGGTCATGACGTTAAACTGCATCCAGGTTGTGGCTTCTGTTCTATTCAGCCAGTCTAGAGCAGGACCACTCAGTGTTTGCCCTTTGGAGGGCGTACTTGTCCATTTGGGACGTTAAGCTCCTTAAGGGAGCAGAACTCCTCCGGGAGTAATCGTTTGGTTTTCGCCCCTTGGCTCTTCGCCAGAGAGTCGTGGGGACTTTTAGAAAAAAGTGTATGAGAGCTACGGACCAGCTAATTCTCATGCAGCCCTTGTGTTCACATTTATGCATTGACGAAACTACAATACTTCATCACATCATTAACACACATCATTTTACAGTGCCTTTTAAAAATGATAGTTTTGGACGTACCTATACGAAACTCAGTGACAAACCAAATAGGTTATTAAGCCAGGGTTTTTTAACCGGGACCGATGGGTTGCCATAACCAGGGAGCTGCAGTGGCAGCTCCCTGCCATAACCTACAACCTAACATTTAAAGAAAGCACCAATGTTTAAGGAAAAGATGATTAACATATAACCAACATTTGGTTAATGCATTTGCCCAACAGTTTAATAAAAGAAGTGCCCAACAAGTGGGTATGTTTTAAAATGCTAATTTACCGAACAGTTGGGTAATCTCTTGCCCAACAGTTGGGTTCAAACTTTACCCAATTTGGTTGGTTAAAGTTTTGCCCAACTGTTTAGGTTGTTGAATAGATGCCCAGTGTTGGTCAAAAAGTTGGGCAAAATTTGCCCAATTTTTTTAAGAGTGTATACATGGACAGAGCATACTGTACGGTGGAATGTCGCTACAGTAGTGTGAGAAACAGCGCACCAAGATGGCCGTCTGCTATGATGTTGTGTGTTAGTTTGGACTTACACAAGTATATCACTATATTTTGCAAGAAATATGGCAAGGTAAGGTCAAACTCACTACACATAATGCAGGAATATGATGTTTTTTCTCATTCAAGTTAAACTTTTGTTTGAAATATTACAGAGTCATCGTCGATTCAGACGATTTATGGGAGCATATCCCAATTAGCAAGTGTATTAAAAATTTTCAAATCGGTACGAAGTAGGGCAACTTGGCTTTCTGTACTTCATAGGCTATGTAAAAGCCAATTATGGGCAGACGTCATGCAATTTTTCGCTTGAGTGATTTTTAGGGCCAAATTTGCCATTTTAAAAAAACAAAAAAACGGAGCAGTATAGGCATTTTAACACAAAGCCGTGCATTGTATTGTTCCAAAGTCAAACCCTCTGGATGAACACTGTAGCAAGGTGTCATATAAGGGCTACCGTACAGCTCTGCGAAGTAGTCCCGGCCCGGGAGATTGTAAATTGGCTGCAACACATACACACCAATCTTTTTACGTTGTCATGAAGCATAATGCAGGCCCTGTGAAATCCCCACATTACTTGAAGTGTGAAAGCCTAGTGATTTGGTTGGTGCTTGTCAAGTATAAAATAGAGCTTAAGCACATGGCTAGGTTATTTATTAAGCTGTAAGAGCTGATTTAGTCTCCTGAGAGCCTCACATGACAACAAAGTCAGGCCTAGCCACGTACTCTCCTAGTGAACGTTGCCAATATGTACTAATAGTGTTTGTAAGGGTTTTGCGAAATGACCTGTTTAAATCAACTTGGTCTACTGGGCTAATAGGTTTCCAAGAAAGGTTTCAGATGCTTTATTCATAACAAGTAAAACCCCTTACAAGACTTCTCAGCAGCATTTGTTACCAAGTTCCTAACCATTAGGCTACTGTATAAAAAGCTGTCAAAGACAATGTATTCTGACAAGTTTTAATCTGCAATGTTTCCAGTTCTGTGCAGCTCTCATGCCCAGGATACTCAACTTTTTTGCCATATTTGTTCTTTTCAGTTCAGACTATGCCATGTTAAGTATTTATTTTCTTAAAGACACTGTATCGTGGAGCGAAACGGGGGCGGCAGCATCTTTTTAGAATTGTTCTTTTCTCCTTCACGCATCAAAAACTCTTACAGCGCCATCACCCTCCTTAGCCGTGAAAAATGTTCGTGCAATCGACGGAGGGAAGTTGAAGCATGGAAGTAGTAGACGGTACTCATTCGGGCGATGTGGATTTCTGCAAGACATTTGCAAATACCACATACAACGAACAATCGTCGGCAATAACAAGAGAAGTCGGCGAGGGCAACTTTTCCCAAAATTAACATGAGCTTGACGGCACGACATCCAGGGAACGCTTTGTCAGCTTTAATTAACGAGTAATTTGTGATGTTTAAAGCTGCGAGAAGGTAAGGAAAAGAGATAAGAACAAATACGATGGCAATTAGTAGACATTGACAGTAATTCTGCGAAAAATCCTTTGCTTGGCGATGTGTAGTATTACTTACGTATATATGCCATACAAAATTGAACAAGGGAGAAATTTTCCCAAGATTATGGGCACAAATTCCCAAGGTCCGATACACTACAGAACGAAACAAATTCAACTTCCGTCACGTTGCATGTGGATCCTTGTTATTTTATTGAGTGTATAATTAATGCTACAGTAGTTTCTACCGGGATACACCTTCAAATTATGGCTGATATATCTTAAACAGCTGTGAAAGGGACAAAACTTTAGTCATTGCCAGTATGAAATTACTTCAAGCACAACACTCTTTGTCCTACAATTGAGTTACATAGTGTTATAGTAAAAAATATCCCACAATTAGAAAGACTTGTGTGAATTGACAGATTTCAGACTACACTCTGATCACATATGATGGCCTAGCTAGCTCGACAATTGGCTTTTCATCCCCTAAATTAGGACAAAATAAAAAAAGACTAGTTGTGTGGTGCACAAAAGTTTAGGAAGGGTTTGCTTGATGAAAGCATTATATACAGTATGATTAGAAATAAATTGGACTGACCATGTTCAAAGGATAAGAATGCTATCCAACCAGCTCAGTACTGTTGTAATAATGCCAACAATTTCCACTGAACGCTTAGTTGACATGTGACAGCAAATTGCATCTAGGGATAGTCTTGCCATGATGGTTGTCTGAAACAGACCTTCCACACCCAACCTCAGGAGAACTTAGTTTACTAGACCAAAGATTTTAAGACTTTTCAGGGTGCTTGCTATAATCCATTACGTAACCTCATTTTAAAACATCAGGGTATTAAATAGCCCTCAAACAGGTCTATGTCGTCAGTTAAATGGCCTAATGAAATTCTCTGCATGTAACAGAATACACATGCAGCCCTGTTAACTAGGGAATGGGGGTGGCAATTAGAACTTCTCTCCACTGATACCCGAAGTGTAACTGAATATAAGTCTATCAATCATTTAAAGCCCCCCCCCCCTTACCCTCCAAATTAGGAAAAAAAAGGTTCTAGCTACCCCACATGACAAAGTTTTTCGTCAAACTATGTTTGCCACTGCTAGGCTTCTTTAAAGGGTGAATCTCTTCATTCCAGATGGTTCCAGCCAGTTCTGGTAAAATGGCTAACATCTTTAGCTCCTCAAAAAACACACAAACTTTTGTTGCTAAGAGACTAACCCTGTCAAGTAGCTGTCATGTTTAATAAAACAGAACAATTGCAGTGCATGCAACTGCCTGTTGTAATGAAAGCATTAGCTCCCTACTGCTTCTTCTGAATTGATCAATGGAAGAGCAGTCACTTATTACAAAGGTTACTCTCTCGTAACTAATCCACATGAGTATCCATATTTTTTAAAACAGATTCCCTTCACAAGCTAGTGTACATCTCTCATGTTTCATATGCTATTTTGCATTTTAATTAACATCATATGAAATAAACATCATATTAATCCAGGCCTGTGTCAGTCATGTAACAGCTCAGTAGCCTCTGCCTGTCACAAGAATCTTCAATATGGCTATATGTACATAGCATGAAGTAAATTAAAATATCATACCAGAGTAACCTAACCTTCGAGAGTACAACATTTTCAACAGTTTACTCAAACTAAAAGGCTGTTACTACATGTGACATATTACTTATTTATATTATGCTCTTCTTTGTATCCTTGAAGGCACTAGCACTACAGGAACTGCATCAACTTTCTGGAAAAAAAATCACCTACAATACCTACTCTATGGCAGAACTCATGCATGGGAACCTACCATTATCTTCTTGTTAGGCTGGAAGGAAAATTGATGTCTTCTCTTTAAAGAAGAAAGTGCAGGCCAGGTCTGTATGGTGGCTTTGAGAACTACATCTCCACTGCAAGCTGATTGCCTAGAGAATTCAACTATTCAAACTTGCTTCGTATGACTGTCAATATTTACTTAATGCAATATTCCCAGACTGGGGAAGACGGCCGGTGTCATCATGTTAGGATACAGTGACAGGAGTGCAAGTATAGGAGTGGAAAGGCCACCCAGAAGTACATTGAGATGGGAATTTCATGTCATGATATCAGTGACAAAAAATTGAACTTGTAGACCCAAACTATGATGCAAGATATATCATGAAAGTTGCATGAAAGCCTCGGAATCCTACATTTTAAAAACTTCATTTACAAAGATGGTAGTAGTTTTCAAATCACTTCAAATATTAACTTTTTTTTAGAAAAAAAAACACGTTTTTGTATCATTTTTGAAGTGAATTCATAACAACATGCAAAATAGAAGAGTTATGTTTTGTTTGGGAATTAATTATAGTGTCTACTATTGTAAAAAAATAAGTGCTTTCCATTGCCATGCTTGTTGATCAAGAAATGTATTATGGCATGTTGATGGGAAATTTTAAGTGTAAAACAATAAAGTGAAACAGCTGGTACTAGATTCCAGTAAGAATATGGTACTCTACCTGATTTTCATCTTTTCTTTTATGTAATATTTCTGTCAATTGACTTTTTAGGACTTCCAGTAATTATTATAATTTTGTCAAAAATCATTTAATATTACTATGAGATATGAGTGAATTACATATTTCCTATACCTTTGCATATGTCTTGAAGACTAGTTGGGTCAGGCTATTCACTAACAGAGGTAGATCAGAAAAATGATGGGGTATTTACAGGATGTAGAGGAATCTATTTCAGGTGGTTTACAGCAGTTATGGTAGTATTGTAAATTGCATTCACTGGAGCAAGGACCTGTAGCACAGATGTATAGCCTACCTACCATTTCTTTTGAATGAGAATAACAGTGGCTGTTTTGATGTTTTTGAGTTTGCAATTAATGAGCTGTTCATTCTCATATAGAATCTAGCATGCACCAGGCGTATTTTATTAGCATTCTGGACCAAAATGGGGGGGGGGGAGAGGAGGAGGGGGAGAAAGGAGGAGGTGATACTTACCATGCACACTGTCCTGCAGGTTGAAAGGCTGACAAGAACTAGTCCACCTCCTTTTTGAAAATTACAATCCATCCATAGAAAATGTATGGTCAAACTTTCAATAGACCACATTCCACTTTTTTCTGAAGGGCAGCAAGTTTTACATAGTTTTCAGACTTCAAAAAGGATCACAATGAAGCCCTATTTTAAAAGCTGTGTTCTACACACGCTAGTACCTTCTCCGATTTGAACAAGAACACCAGCCTAGTGCACCTTTGCAGTAGAAGTTCAGCAAAGCTGAATTGAGTTTCAAAAGTCTACAATTACATACAACTTCATTCTTATTGGGGACTTCTACGTAGCAGTAGGGTGGACCTGGGTGGACAATGCACAGGGGTACATGGAGAATTCAAACACCTCAGAGCTTGTGTGTGCAAGGTTTCATTCCTATCCCATACCCCCACCCCCACCCATGAATATTGGAGCTAGAGGCTTTTAGAAAAAT
The DNA here is from genome assembly GCA_037179385.1 of Holothuria scabra. Taxonomy (NCBI): domain Eukaryota; kingdom Metazoa; phylum Echinodermata; class Holothuroidea; order Aspidochirotida; family Holothuriidae; genus Holothuria; species Holothuria scabra. The sequence continues at coordinate 37,822,111 of CM074190.1, forward strand.
GAGTTTGGGTACCCCCTTGCTGTCTACCTTCCCCATGCATCTAGAAGGCTTTTTTATGCCATTGATTGTGTACACAACTACCAGTACCCCAAAAACATTGATCAATAAGAGTGGAGTAATTGTTTCAATTCATATCAAAATTTAACCAATTGGTACTGATCTTCATGTATATTAAGTGCTATATATTCCTAACTATCTTTGTGGATATGCTCAGTACATTCCCTTCAAGCGTAGCAGTGCTGTTTGTACAGTAAGCAAGTGCACATACTGTATGCATGCAATTTGCACAAATATATTTTCTCTTGCTTATGACAACAACTTAATTCTGCATCATCCCTCCATAACTAAGAGCAAACAATGATGGGTGCTAGGACATATATGAGACCCATCGAAGCAGTGCCACAGTCTCTAATTTAAGAGGCACCATGCATGCACCAGCATGCACCATTTACTACCAGGCTGGTTTCTAATTGGCACTCAGGTGGGGGCACATAAAGTACTGCACAATATCACATATAAACAAGCTTGTTGATCAGGTGTAGGATTAAACGAAATTAGTGGAAGAGAGCTGATAAAAGAGTTCTCATGGATTGCTAAATGCTTGAAGTAAATGTAATCAAAAATTTTATTCAAGTCATATTTGGTCCTTGGGATGTTGGCATAAGGTACATGAATGTGGCAACACAGACCCAAAGCACGTCATGAAGTACTGAACCTGAAGGAAGTACTGTTCAAGGAGTGATATCAATGTTTCAGCACAGATGGGCAATGCTTACAGTATCAAGTCCTGATTTTACAATTGCTCTTATTCAAAATGAAACACAGGGATTTGGTTTAACCCATTCATAGAAAATTTCAAGATTGGAAAATTTCTGTCTCCCACTAACCATGGCGAGGGCTCCAAACATGATGATAGCTAGGAAATGTGTATTTTTAGCACAAATAAAATTTACACTGGAAATTAAATGTTCGTCTATAAAAAAAATATATTCTTCCAAATTTTCAACAATTCTTGGCAAGGAGCTTCCCATTTTGCTGGTTTTTCCACTGGCACCCTTGCTCATGGCATATTCAAATCTTAGAAAAGAAATATTTCGATCATTTGCACAAGAAGTTTAAGAAAACACATTTGATCATTGCAAGTGTAGGATATGTAACACAAGCTTGCTCCAAGTTCACAAAAATTGTATTAAAAATCTGAAAACTTTAATTGCATATATTTTGAGCATCTGAAGAATTGATTTAATAATTTTATCACAAAATTCTACTTCACCGTATTAAACATAAATTTATTTAAAACATTTTTTACAGGATATCTTTTAAATGTGAATTAGGGTCTACTTCTGGAGGTAGAATATCCAAGCTAAGCCAAGTCCTCTCACTATTTCATACATTCTCCCAACCTTTTTAATTCTACCCACCCACAGCTGTTTAAAACTTTTCATTGTGCAGACACAATCCTGGTCTACTGTTTGAAGGGTATATCATCAAAGTGAGCACACAAAACCCTGTTGAATCAGACTGCACTCTCTGTCGGAATATGAGCCACTCTGCATTCTTGAATTTGATATCACAGATCAGGATGATGCATGGCTATTTCTTACACAGTACAGTTACTACAAATAAATAATCTATAATTATCAATCTGAATATCCTGAACATGCAGGTTCAAACTTCCACTTCCTTTGGCATACCAATGTCTCTATTAAACAAATGACTTAAACACCTTTAGAAGGGTTCCTGCCATCATTGAAAATCTAAAAAGTCATGAAATTTGAAAAAATATTTTCCAGGGCCTGGTAAAGTTTTCCAGTTCAAAAAAGGTGTGTTAACCAAGTCATGAAAAATTCATGGAAATTTTCACAAACTTTCATAATTTGATGTAACAGCTCCCCCCCCCCCCCAAAAAAAAAAAAAAAAAAAAAAAAGTTCTGCAAATTCTTTTAACATTTGGTCCTAGAAATGTGAAAATTTACTTTCCAGAAATGTAGGAACCCTGCTTCAACTTATGATTCATTTGAAGCTTACAAAAGACACATGCTCCACTGAGTGCACCAAAAATTGTTCCTATATTCTTGTTGTTTTTATTGTGCATGATATGATAGTCCCATTATTTCTTTCATGCTTTTTAGTAGCTGGAATAAAATTCAGACCTAAAGTTTCAGGTATAGCTGATGTTATAACATATAAATGAAAGGCTTCAATACAGTTACAAGCTGGTTGGCAATACTGTTCAGGTATCACACCATCTTCCTATTCACAAAACTTCATACACAAAACACATTTGGCCAATAAAAATTGCTTTTGTGATGTAAACCATTAAATGGCAAGCAAGGCAAGCAATCTTTCCAGTACTGATGTGGTTTTCTGGGTTCTGCCAGGTTACTCAAAATCATGCATAAATCCATCCTGGTTGGGAAGTATCAACCAGGTGCCTTTTGCACCCCAATTGTAGCTGAGATTTTGAATCTTCAGTCCAGTTGAACGTGACACTGTACATGACTAGCATATGCAGAGGTGAACTTGACAACTTTGGGTGGATCCTTGGGCTGGTCCTCTCGTGCCAAAAAAAAAAAACAGAATAATATATGAAATGCCCACAGAAATATTTTTGCTCTGTCTGAGTTTTGTTTCCTTGCTTACTTGAAATTATTCTGGATTGCTTAGTAATCTGCATTGATACTTCTTCAAATTAAATGTAATAAGCAGGCTCAGCTGGAACTAGAAATGTATGAATAACATTTATAATTTTTTTCTTTATTCTCCTTGTCACAAATTCCAAAAAGATGAAATTGTTCTCATATTTCTCACTTTCTTGAAGAGAGAGCAACTCATAAAAGATTTCTTTCAAACTTGTGGTGCCAAAACTTGATTAACTGGACAAGGCCAGAGCTTCAGAGGTGAGGTTGGTATTACTGTCAGTGGGTCTTGGAACTGGGGATAGGCAATACTACCAATCCGGAAATATTGTGAGCAGAATCCAGATCAAAATGGAAATTCAAAAGATATAACAAAAACTTGATATTTTTCCATCAGGTACAAGGATTCTCGTTTCAAAGAAACTGAAACAAATGCATAGTGAATTTACCTAGATAGTCTACTTTCATGTTTAGACTTGACTGCTTCCTCCCACATTATATTGTCTGCCTCTGCCTCATCAGTGTCATTTTCAATGTGGCAATCCAGGAAATCTTCAACTGAACTGTTGACAAAATAGATTGTACTGCACTTAGACCTGTACTTCAAGTCACCTCTTGTCCAAGCAGGCAATAATAATGGAGCAATTAGCAAAGTTTGAAAACTACATTTTATCCTTTATATCATATTATGAAGATAAATGAATGAAGAAAAAAACTAACAAACTGACAAATGGCAAAAATTTGCAACTTGGGTAAAGGTATTTTTTTATCCATGGATGTGTTCATGCCAAATGCAAATGGTGAATGTTTCTACCATGCAGTTTCATGATACTGTTTCAATCTAGGGAAATCTCAGATTCTCTTTTCTGCCCTTTGATATCAAAGCGTGATTAATGAAAAGCTTAAAGGGCAAGAGCAGTCTCCCCAACTTGAAGTAGTGTAGTAGACTCTCCTGTTTCATGATTGGCTCTTCACGGTCATGTGCCATTTTTTGGGGAGTCACTGCTTGGTTTTCCTAGAATATGTAATATTAAAGTCCTAAAAAATTATTAAAGATACTTTTAAGAAATTAAGAAAAGTGAAAAGAAAATTATCAGCTTTAGCCTTTGCTTCGAAATACAGTAAGTTTGGGATGACTGTTTTTGCCTTTCAATGTGGAAAAATGACAACAGCAGTCATGTACCTTGGAGTAGTATGGTTAAAATGGGAAGACCCAGTGATTGCAGATCTGCCAGGACTGAGCCTATACAGCACATTAAAAAATTACAAAACAAATTCTGTTTAACAAAGGATTTTTTTCCTTCCTAGTCAGCTTTTTGATGTTGATATCCCACATTTCAAAAGCACGTTGGAAAGCAGGTATACATGTTTTGCAAGCATGTGACTGCATTTGAAAGTGGTCAATCAGTTATCACTAGAAAAAAACTTGCATTTTCAGAATTAACACCCAAAGAAACAGATTGGGTAGTATATATTGTTGGAATTATAGATAAAATAAGTAATAATAAAAAACATAGGACTTCTGACTTCATAAATCCATTTTGAAATGATGAGAGTAGCCTAGCTAGGTTAAAAAATAAAAGAAAATACAACTACTGTGAGTAGAAGAGAGATGCATATCTGACAGTCAAGCTATGGTACTGTACTCCAGAAGAAATGCTTACTGTCATGAAAATAGTCAAAGCTTTAGAAATTTATGAACATTTACAGTAAATATAGCACCCCCTCCCACACTGTGACAAAGTTATCACACTTCCATTGCAGAAAGACATGGGAAGACTGTCATCCAATACCCCCATTCCTTTTTGTTTAGGTAGAGGGCAAAACAACTCCATGCTTAAATCTTGAATGACCCTTTGTGTTTTGGCAATTTATTTTGCCATAAGTGTTCAGTAAACCAGGAGTGCCAGAGAGGTGCTAAGGGGAGTGAGGTGGGACAGGGGATTCATCTCCCAGTTATGATGGATGGTCCCCGCTGTATATGGGAAACATTTTAGGAAACATTTTCCATTCTTTTCAAGGGAGCATAGATGGGTATGCTATGTATTGTCCAGAAAGTGACAAGTAACATTCCAATTGTGTACTTCCTTCTAATTCTTGAAGTAAATGCAATTGTCCTTTAAAAATTACAAAACTTGAAATTTAATATTCAAACCCAAATCAACATTGAATTTAAAATCCAAATTTTCAATTTTTCTTTCATAACATTTTATTCAAAATAATTCCCAGACAAATCTCTGGGTTTTGGCCACAGATTTGGGTTGCTTGTGCCTACAGTATTATGAAGGATTTCATCATTCCCTTGGAAAGAGACTGCATGGCACCATGCCGGATGTTGTGACTTATTACAGCACGTACTACAATGCTATAATCATGGGTGAAAAGAGTTGTGAAGCTGAGAAGCTCCTTCCCAGAAAATTTGGACATCTGGAGGAAAATTTCCCTTTTCATGAAAATGCAGGGCGAATTGTGGAAACTTCTACTCTCTTCCTGGGAAATAAATATTTTTTCCAGCCCTGGCTGTAATACATGTTGTAGTTAGATGGAGTTTTACGGCCCAGTTTCCAACCTACTGGTTCAAGTCGAACCGGCCACTGCCTTTTTTCCAGTTGTGGCTCACTGGCTTGTTTTCCCTACCCCACTGCTTATACAGAGCAACGATCATGCAAAATGGCAGTAGGTTCCTTTTTTAGAGTCTTTGGTATGACTCGACCTGGGAAGTGAGCCTTCTGCGTGAGAGGTGGATGCTCTACCGTAGTACCGTTAGACCAAACACACCGTCTGTGTAATACATGTTGTATAAGGGAATCGTGCGTATAGGGCATGTATGAAAGTGCAGCTAGTCTTGGGCAACAACTATTGGTTTTAAGTTGAACAGCCATTTGCAATCCTCCCTGTGTTTGGCTTCCATAATTACCTGTAGTTGCTGATGAGGGACAAACTGGCTCTAATATACTGTCATAGTGGCCCTTGACAGGAGTAGATGTCAATGCTGCAATCCAATGGAATATCATATTTACAGCTGGTGATGCAAGTTTGCAGCACCAGATGAACTGTATGGATGATTTTCAATTATTATAACCACACTTCTAACTACTGTAAACTTGATAATAGGGCAAGGCTTGTTTTTAAGGAGGTATCTCACAATTTTCTTCTCATTCCATAATACTGGATATTCAGGCAAACCAAGCAATTAAGTAAATTGCACATATCAGGAAAGAATATTGTCACTTGAATCTATAGCCAATCATGAAACAGGGCAGTCTAACTACTGTACACTTCTGTACTGTATACTGGGGTGAATGCTCTTGTCTTCAAGGAAGGGAGCACATCATATCAACAGAGCAACTAGCCCAATTTGTAAAGGTAAACTAATCAAGCACATTACAATTATAATTCTGAAAATGTTGGCAATGTCAAAACATTACCATAGTGGGTATATTGTGCAATTGGGAGAAAATGATATTTACTCAGGCTTTGTGGACAATTAATTGATACTGCAACTCGATCTGCATCATTATCAAACAAGATATTGGATAAAGGCCTAACGATGCTCATAAACTGTGCAAAATTTTAGTAAATATAGATATAAAGTTTCTAGATAGCAAAGATGAGATTTAACTATACCCAACAAGAACATGTCATGTACAGTATTGTGTCAGACAACTCAATAAAAAGTTCAAAGTTTAAATTTACTTTCAAGTACAGTTCAAGTACAATGCAAGTACAAGTTAGTTTTCCCTTTAGTCACCTCTTACAGTAGGCAGGATCAAACAGGCTTCGCCCCTGGAAGCTCTGAGGTTTTAGCATACTGTATCTCTGAATGAAAAATGTAGTCTCTGGAGAGGTATGTTATTTAAATTCTTTTCAGTAAACCCAAACCCAACTCCTTTCTGACCAGCTAACATTTGGGCGGGGGAGGGGGATTGAGGAGGGCCAAGGACAAAATCTATGGCGGGCAAATGTCCCCTCTTGCCCCAACATAGAGCCACCATTCATGGTGCTAATTAAAGCCGTGAAAACGTTACGACCAATTCTGAACAGCACAAGGTAGACTGTTCTGTGCTATAGTGTTGTGAACCATGGAAGTACTACCTGGAAGTTAGCTGGGAAAACATGCTTTTGGAAATTGAAAGACTTGTTTTAATACATCCTGCAGTTATTTTCACTCACCTATGGGTGTAACAGCTAGCAACTGAGGTGAGGTTGGTCATTCACTTGGCTCTGTCTGTGTGGCCCACGCATGTACAGTACTTTGAAGAACACCTGAAAAGTAAATCAAGACTACTTGCAATGAAACAGTATTTTATCTTAGGGAAGAGTGCATAAGACTTCCATGATTTCAAATCACATGTCCCTCAATGATTAAGGGGTGGTGTCAAAATTGGTTGTTATAAGAGTCATAATAATGATGATTGATGATGATGTGAACAATAGGCCCCATTAAAACAGAAAGGGACAAGGGGGGGGGGGGATTGCAATCTATTCTGTATAAAGGAATTTTAAATCAACCTATACCAATTACCAGTGGCATCAGCAGTGGCTCTTGTATACCCCCCTTACGTAAAGAGTATATTGGGCAAAACTTGTAAGAACTTCACAAACACCTCTTGAAAGCAGCACTTTTTAGTAGTAAAAACAACAGCTGGGAAGTACCATTTTATGCAATCTGAAACACATTTCAGGCAAAGTGTTCTCTGTATGCAATGTGCTGGTCAATAGTGGCACTCGATATACAGTAGGAGCATTTTCTTTGGCCCACCACTTCAGCACTTTCCCTCTCCCAATGAAAAAGTTTAGTAATGCCACTGTCAATAACCGAGGACATAAATTTTGCTCGGGCACTAATTTTTATTGCATTTGGCATTTCATGTACACTCAACGTACAGATTCCCAGCCCGGTATCACTGAAGACTTTAAAAATGGAGCTACTGCCATTGTGCTTGCAAAAGCAATGGAGTAGGGAAAACAAGCCTGTGAACCAAAACAGAAAAAAGGTCAAGACTAGCTTGACTTGAACTACTTGGTTGGAACCTTAACCCAGAAATAGAATTTATATGCCATTTCTGCCTAGATCTTGGGGAAAACAACTTTTAATACTGTATGTACAGGTACAGCAGCTATACTATGCATAGCCTACCTTACAGTACCCCTCGTAACCCAGGCCTCCATTTTTTAAGGAAGGAAATTTGGTTGTCCAAATATTTTTCACTTAATTACAAAACAGAAGGCTATAATTATGTTCATCAAGGGCGGATCCAGGGGGGGGGGGGCAACTAGGGTCAACTGCCCCCCTATGACCAGTCTAGCGCCCCTCAATACAAGAAAAATGCGCCCCCTGAGCCCTTAAAATAAAGTAAAAACTGCTCGAAAAGTAAAAAAAACAAAGGTCCCCAGTACTTTGGCTTGAACTGAATTTAGAATGCAGATTTCTTATTTCCCTTGTGAGGAGGGGGTTGTGGGGTGGTGGTGATTGAGGGGAAGGAGATCAGCATCAGTTTTCAATTGCATACAGGTACAACCAATTGCTGAATATTTGGTAATTATTTATGCCAAATTGTATATATGAGCATATAAGCAGAATTCAAATTTTTATTGGAGGTGACCCCCAATGGCCCGGTGTATGGTTTGTTGACGTTGCGTAAATTCCCCTCTTTCTCAAAATCCTTGATCTGCGACTGAGCCCAAAATCTGCAGATCCAGGTTTTCTTAGGCCACTGATGAAGGCCTATTGTAGTTAACTTTCTATACTATAGCATTGTTCCACACATCGGGGGAAATTTATGATGTACGTACTTGAAAGCCTAGGCCTATATATGGGGCCTTACCTTACATTAGGAAGGCAGTTGCCTTACGACTCTTTTTTACCACATACCTGGCAAACCACTACTGGCATTTGGATGGGGACCCTCATCACCCTTATTGAATGCTTTCAATAAGCATTCATTATGCCTTCTGCATGTATCATTTAGCATTCGAAGGACTGTCAGTGAGTTGGAATGCTTATTTTCTTCCTCAAATGAAGTCTTCCTTGCATTCAAAATAAGCTTTCATAATTTCCTTTGAAGTCTACCAAACCTTCAGTTACTGTTTGAATGCATTCATTAGTTTTTTAATGTGTTGGAATGCATTCACACATGAATGATACATGTATACGAATGCAATATCAAAGCCTTCATTTCCTTTTTTGCAATTCATATAACTAGTATCAATGCAGCTGGATATCACTCAAGCATAAGCAAAGTTACAGAAACCAATTACTGGATAATGGCGCCTTGATCCTGCTCACCTGATTGCACCAGATAATCTTCATTTATATTATACTGTAAATCCAACATGCTCAGGCTTAGTACAGAACTGTTGTTCTCATCAAGTCTCTTTGGCAAATTACTGATCGAGCAAAGCTGAGCACTTACTCATTGTCAAGTGGACTGTAGGCTAATGAAACACCTAGGATTATCTAAGTGATAGCATATTGTAGGTCTATGCTTGATGAGAAAGTTTTGAGAAGACAATATTGGGGAAAGTGCAAGCTCCGCGCCAGGCCCTCTGAGAGATCATAAGTGTAAACTATTTGGGGCATGTATATGAGCAAACTGAGGACATGGGCTAGTCAGATTTTTCAAGAGTAGTGTGGCTATTCTGGGGTTACGATTTTGATGAAGTGGTAAATGTAGTGCTGATCACTTCTGCTGTAACCTGTGCTAGCTCGTCAAAAGCTTCACTAGGCACATAGCTACTAATAAAATTGTCCTAACGTTAGGCCTATGCACTCTGTACTGTACATAAGCTAAACACGCGTGTGAGATGGGTATGTGGATCACTAACGAGACGGGAATCCTGTTTACTTTTTACTATCAGTAACTGAACAAAGACATTTCACTTACCTTTGAGCATGATCTGTGAGATGATGTTTCGCAAAATCGCCGTTATAAACAAGAGACTTGTTATTCCCCAATCAATCAACCTGCTTTTTCTGCGGCGATCTAGGCTAACGTTAGGTAGGGCCTATTCCGCGTGAGAATGAGAAAGGGAACTCCGTCTTTCGTTTGCTACTGTATTTTTCTTGTTTGATTTCTCCTTCTCGTGACAACGTGTGCAAACGCTGTCCTTCCATTTTTTCTTTCTGAAGTTCTGAACAGGAAGACATTTTGCTGTCGTAAGACTAAGACTAGCCCCTTCGCTTCGACCAATCTCTCAAGTTCAATGTAGGTTTCCTAGGCCAGTTCGTCTTTTAGAAATTCCCAAGATCACGTCTCGAATAACCATGGAAGTACTACCATGGAATAACAACGTATAGCCTCTCAACGTTGAACTACAGTAATGATAGCCTATAAGAGCATCGCAGTCAAACTGATGATTAAAACACAAAACAATTAAGCCGGAAATTTAATACAAATTAGCCACCTTGGCATTCTTATTAGGACTTATTCACATATTTCATAACTAATTAATAAGTGACTTAAAAAAGTAGAAAAAAGAAACAATCACACAATATTTCTTTTTTCAAAGTGGGAAGGAAAAGAATGATCGAGACGGTTCAAAATTCCCAAGATATTGGGAAAATTTCCAAGGGTCTCTCTGTTGTCACTGAGCAAGGTACTCACTTGTATCAGGAAAACAATCCCTGCTACATACAAATTGACACAGATACTACGCCTGTTAACGCTCACACAAAGAAGCATATGTAGCAGTACGCTATCCCACGCAATCGTATGAACTGTTATCATACGGTGTCTATGGGCTACATCCGGGATTTTGGGTGGGATAACAATTTTTTTGGAGGCTGTCCAAATGTCGCCCCCGTTTCGCGCCACGATACTGTGTCTTTAAATTTTCCATCCAGTTACATTTTCAACAATGACATCTGTACTCAGTTGGACTGCGACAAACAGTGTTTTACTTCTTACATTTTAAGGGGATTGTTGTATGCACTGACAGTCAGGTTCGATACTAGAGGGAAGCTCGTCTGGAAGCGCTATGCAGTGAAAGAGCATCCTTAACAATAGCTATTTTCTGCATGACAGTTTCACTACTTTCTTTTACTTGTCATTTCAGGGACAACCTTATGTGCTGACTGCTACAGAGTTCTCACAGAAGGACGCAGCGAGGAGGGGAAACTAAGTAATTTGTGTCCTTCGCTGGTACTTATGACAGTTGGATGCAAGCATAGCCTTACTCTGCCCAGTTTTCACGATCCTGCTAAGCTGGAACAGGCCAACTGTGTACAAAAGGGTGTCCAGAATGAGTACTCCTAAGTACGAAGGAAATTCACCCGGATTAGAGTGAATTTAATCCCGAATAGAGCTATTTCATTCCATATGTGTGAAATATCTGTCAATTTAATTGGAGTGAATTTTCACTCCACTTGGAGAGAAATTCACCGTATTCAGGAGTGGTCATTCTAGACACTCTTTGGAGTGAGTTTCATTTGATTAATTTTAGAGTGCATGCCCAGATAATACTCTGTTCAGTAAGGAGCCGGTGCTAATCTGGCTGAAAGAAGATCCACAAGGACATGGCTAGGAAAATTTCAGCTTAAAAGTCCAGAAAAAAAAATTAAGTTTGAAGTCTGGGACCAAAAGTCTGAATCAGGAAGAAAATTTCCACCTCCCCCCGACGAGTAAAACTGGCAACGCTACGTACTTACCGTGTAATTATTTATGAGTTGTTGCCTAAAGTGCAGTTGTGCAGTATCACACTTTTACGTCTTTTCTTATTTTCTAAATCGAATGTAATGTCAAATGCACATCCACCTCCGACAAGATATTCGATGAGACTCTAAATTTAAGACTTTTCTACAGTTTTTCCTTTCTTGACTCGCGTTGGTAACAAGTCTTATGCTTGCAAGTCACAATTCATTACTTGCAAGCCCGGGTCAATTTTCAGGTCAACCCAAGCAACAATAGATCAAGTCGCGAGTCACTAATACTTAGACTTAGTCAGAGTGCAGTTGGTTAGATTTAACGATACCAGTACCAGGAATATAATATATGGTGTCATTCAGTTCAAATACGATGCACGTCAGGACTCGATTGTAAACCTGTGGAATATGGAATATGCTCCCACGTAGAAAATTTTGAATTGGGTAGTTTCTTTAAGTTCATTATGAAAAGACTTAGCTTGCTGCCAGTGGCGGAGCTGCCATAGCGTAAGGTGGTGGTCGGCCCCCTAACGGGCCAAAATCGCCTTTCGGCGCCCTTTTTAGGTTCAACATACTTTACTCTTCCACCATTATTGGCAAAACACATAATTTAATAGCCTTGTTTTAAGGCCCGATAACAAAATGTTCAAACAGCCACCAGTAACTGTACTATCTGCCCTTTATTCTGTAATACAGATATAGTTTTGCCGAAACGCATCTTTATGCTTTGCACGCACTTAGGAATGTTTTCGCTATCCTTAGTTCATTGCTTCCACACCGAGCGTGATTATAAGCTTACAAAACACACAGACGGACATTAAATTAACCCTCCCGGCCATTAAAAGATGTTGCAAAGGGCGCAACAATAGTTGTAGGACAAATAGCCCTCTTGTTGTCGGGGATAATTGTCAACAGAGACATTAAAAAGAGTTTATGAAGATACCACAATAGCTTCCACAACATTTTTAAAAATCATCTGAAGAGAACATTCAGGTTAAAATAAAATAAAACTGTTATCATAGTGTTAATGGTTTAAGAGTTTTAATGAGCATTTTTCATTTTAAATGGCTAATTCTGATACTGCACGATAATCGCATGAAAATGCTTATTTCTGTACTTCCATGGTCTCAAAAGCCAGAAAATTGCATCAAATAAGCTTAAGTTTAGGCTACTTTAATTTATTATGAGATCTAGAGAGCCAAGCAGACCTATTTTCTTGGCTATTTCTTTAAATGTACTTAATTAATGGCTATTTCAGAGTGGTCACATGATGTTAATAACGTCAATTAATATTTCTTCTTGTAGCCTATAATCTTGATTTCTAGATTCCGGTGATTAATTTCTAAAACTTTTCCCCTGTAAGATTGCTTGCTATTTAGCTCTAGTAGGCTTAATCTTTATCTTCACAACGTAGCCCATTATTAATCGAGACCTGACAATAAGACACTAAATATAATGACTGCCTTCATACTAGAATGTAAAAGAGAGGGATAGAAACATGGGCGACCGCAGCTAGGGGCAGCGGGAGAACTTTCCCTCCCCTAGCAAATAAAAAACCTGAAAAAACGAAGAAAACATAGAGAAAAAGAAGAAGAAAAATTATAACCAATATTTCTTAACAGTTCACTCAGTATTTTCCCCATTTATATGCGGTAAATAGGATTAAGAAATGTCATTTCCAGCGATCTTAGAGGCATTTGGGGCCAAAATTTTCTTGCTATCCGCACCAACGCATGGTGGGGCGAAACTTTTTCCCCTAAAAGAATTTAGCCCCCCCCCCCCCCCTCCCCGAGTTTTCTTCCGCGGAGGCATATGGAAAGAAATATTAAACATGTTTGAATAGAAAAACTTGCTGAGAAGAAATGTCAAAGTCTTTTACCAGGTGCGAAAAATCGAATGGAATGTCTGAAAAGCCGTGGCTTCAATCGTACTGAGTCTCAGGGTATTTACTCCTACACTGCGCCACTGCTTGCTACAACATGTCTAAGATATTGTAACGTCGGCCGTTTCAACTGTCCAAGCTTTTCCGACATAACAATTTTGAGACAAAATACATGGCAAAAAAGCGCAAAACATCGATTTAAAAGTGAAAAAAATCTTTTTTATCAGCCTCTTGCTTGTATGCCTCTTCTCTCATCTAAGTCGTTACATTAAATAGCTCAGAAGATGTTAATTTAAAATGAAATCCATGAGCAGCAACATACTCCCTCGGTTTCTCAACTAAACATAACGATATAAAAAGGTGGTGTAACTTACGGAAAGGTCCTGCTGCTCAATGAAATCCTCACTTAAAAGTTTAACTTGAGATCCAAACGAAAAAGGTGCTACTGAATTTTTGGTTACTCGGAAGAGCAACTTTCTACTCAGATCCCACAGAAATCACAGCTCGATAAAACTAACGTAGTGAACTAACGGCTTCGAAACAAGGTGTGTTATACGCAACGGTGACGGTCGAAACAGTATGGGCGGCCAACAGGGCAAAAAAAGACAAATTGCAAAATATTCATTTTAATTTCAAAAATAAATTTTAAAAGTGAAAAATAAAATAGGCAATGGTAACGATTACGTCTCCAAAACAAATTTAAAAAACACTAAAAGTAGCTATAATTAATCTTAAAATTAAAACATTACCGTTTTATCCAAATGAAATTTCAAAGCCCCCCATTAAATTAAAAATGGAAAACAAATAAAAAGAAATAAAATAAAAACGCAAATAGAAATTTTGTGTTTTTGTTTTATCTTGTGTTTTCATTTTATTCCTTGTTATATGTTTTTGTTCTTTTTTTATTTATTTATTTGGGTTTCTTAATAGTTATTTAAAATCCATTTTTTTCCCCTTTTAGCACGCGAAGGCCGCGAAGACTTGCTTGTAGCCATACATTCCCGTTGTTGCAGAGCATGTAGCAAGGCAGTACGCACATCAGTGGGCAGTCTGAGTCGGTCAGGGAGGTGCTATTTGCTATTAAAACCTCCTTGGAGTGATAACGTTTTCTCGCGGCTCGCAAAGCAATCAGTAAAGAGGTTGGGGAAGGGAATCATATGAAAGTGTGGGGGACTTTTTCACCATTTGTGGTGGAATGGGAAACGGTGTCGTCAGAATTTTCGTAACGGAGGGGGTGGGAATAATTTTTGTGATCGTTGGCATGAGAGAAGGGTCTAAGGGGAAAGGGATAAGTCTAAGGTGTCCCCCCCCCCCCATGCTTTGGAAATTGTTTTAAAAACTGAATGCCCTCGGATGCTATTTTGAACAAAACGTGAAGGATTGCTAGGTTAGTTTTCTTCTAAAAAATTCGTTTTCCTGGGCAATAATTGGTGTGTGCTCCATCATTTTCGGAAAAGTGAGGGTTCTTTTTGAAGATGTCTCCCTTCCAAAGAAGTGAAGAGCCGTCCCACGTCCCCCCAGCCAAGGATCCACGCCCAAGAATTACCCCGCTTTGGATGGGTAGTTTGTCATGCATTAACTGGCGGGCTGAGAATTAAGGTTCCTGTGAAGTCTCATGGTGCTCAAGGGCACTGAGCAGTTTTGTTTGATCCGTCAATATGGAATAAACGAGCGAAAATTTCGGTCCGTATGGAGCTCATGATTTCTACAGGTAGCAAACCTTTATTTGATTCACTAGGGGCCCAAATGGACCAGTCCATATATTTCCGTATGTCCCATATGGGATAGTTCAGGGTCCTACGTGGCAACTACCCCATTAGGGCGAGATCTATCCCATATGGACCTTATGGGCATATGTGCTGGCCCGGACAAAATGAGCCCCTTACAAATTTTGGTTGCAAGTTCATATCATGGCCCCACACGATGGCGCATGTTAGGTGCCTAGGGATCCCTTATGGGAATGTTACCATGGTGACATAAAATTCTCACTTTTTTCAAAGGAAGAAGCTCCGGTCCATAAACCTTGACTTTACAGTGCCAGCTTCCAATGGACCTGAGGACCTTTGTCTGATCTTTTTCAAACAGGCCAGATGTTCGTGTGGCATATTAGCCAGTGCTTTGAGCTGGTGTCTGGATGCGAACAGTTGCATTGCCTTTGGGATTCAACCATGAAGGTCCAGCTGATAGCCTGTTAATGGACCAATTTGTGCCCTAGTAATAACGATGGGTTGCAGTAATAGAAAGGGCAGTAAGTGGAGCACGCAGCATTTCTCTCGATGAGGCATGCACTATGTTGAGTGGCCGCAGGCCTGGAGATGCCCCATCCTCTATTTTTTTTTTAAATGTTTGATGTCTTTATTGGCAATCTGGTCCCACATGTGCTACTGTTTGATGAAAACTTTGTTACAAAATTTGCGTATTTTTAAGGACTAAAAAAATGGCATCAATGAGGAGGGGTGGGGGGAGAACTATACTTTCCTTTGAAAATTTTTGAAAAAATTTGGTGTCCTTACATGCAATCTGCATGGTGCCACTTATGCTAAATAAAATTTGTGTTACTTAATTAAGTGCTTTTTAAGATCTAAAAAAAGGCATTCGTGAAAGGACATGATCCAGTGGCCCTCTGCTTATACACCTCTGAGGGCACCCACAACGAAGACGCATACTGACAAACAAATACGAAAACTATTGACAAACGACAACTATTTACACACAAAACATCAACAACTATTTACATGTTGATAGGGATCGTCGGTTCTAGACCGAAATGAAGAATGGGGAACAGTGCCTCTTGCTAAAAGACGTGTCCCCTTGCGTTATCTAAAGCGAGTTTAGTGTATTGCCTGCAGGGAAGATTGGCAACACAAGCAGGTCACAGTGTTCATGTTTTCGTGTAAAAACTGGAAGCAAATTTGAGTAACACGGCCTACTAAATCATTATTCATTTTCATGGAGGTTCGACGTTTACAATCGCATGTTTGATTCTGGATGTAATATTGTGGTAGGGAGTAGGCCTGCGTTTAACGCTCTTAAGGTAAGATAAGATAAGGTACGGGAAGGTAAGGTGAGGTTAGATAAGGTAAGGTAAGGTAAGGTAAGGTAAGGAGGCTTCTCAAAGTGAAATGCTTTCGCGCAGTCATCATTTTAATTCGTCAATCTCAGGACGCCCTCACTATTTTTAACGAATCGTCCTTTCCGCAGTTTGTCTTTTTCGCAAATTTTCTTTTTTGCCCTGTTGGCCCTCTATAGCGCGCCAACAGGGCCAAAAAAAAAAACGATTTGAAAAATTTTAAAGAACCCAAAAGAATAAAGAAAAAACAGATAACAAGAGGGCAATCCGCGGAGTTGCTGATCTCATCGCTAGTAAACGTGGGACTTAATTCTATCAAGCTCCTTTGGGGATTTTAGCTACAAAAACCTCATGCCAAATTTGATGTGCTAGAAACGCGTTCCAGAAGTGAAAATAATGACGTCAGCGTGTTTTAATTTGGCTTACAGGATGTTACTGATCATACGCAGTAGGTGTGTTACCGATACGCGCGTACGATAGAACCTTAGCAGTTGCTCAATGTACTCCTGGATGAAAAAGCTTTAGATTTCACGTAGACCGTGGGACAGAGTCCAAAATTCTTTCATTCCGTGGCAAGCATCGGGGGTCTACACCAAATGTCACTGAAAATGTTCTTTAAAATATTTACATTGATGAAAGGGTGATTCCCAATCGTGATAATTGCACATTATTGAGAAAAGGATTAAAATTCAATCACATTTTTCGCCAAAAAAAAAACGAAAGTATTTCGTTTACAAAATACTTATGACGTAGTTACTGCCCAATCACAGATCTTCATTCAGATCACATGAGGATCACATGACAAGATCTGCCAGGTACCTCACAAAGTATAATGTCGTCAACAATCAAGACAATCTTAAAATCAAAACATAAACGATTCAGGTGCTTAATTCATTGCCTGGGAAACTCTTCATGGGATCTGTTATCGCTCATAAGAATGACGGAATCTTAACGTTTATCCTGTACCAAAGAACTCTTTGAATTGATTGCAAACAAGAGGGGTTTTGTGTGCGCATTTAGATGATCGGAGACGGTGAACTGAACCAATGTGAATTTCCAAGCACGATTCCCTATTGTTAGTGTTAGGCCTACTGTTAAAGTAGTTACCACAACTTGAGAAGTCGAGCGATTTACCGACGTGTATCAGGATGATCAGAGCAAGAACCAATGTACAGAACACAGGTAAGGGCCGAATTAAATTACTGTGTAACATAAATCATAAAAACTTGGTTGAATTACCAGTTTCGATGGTCGTAAGACAGTGAAACTGTGCAAACCTAAGCACGTTACAACACAGAATTGCCATAGACCCCAGAATCGTAGGCCTAACGTTAGGCCTAGTGTATAATCCCTCTCTAACCGTTTATTATTAAGGCATAACGTTATCCTTACTTATTAGCAAATAAGTTTGTGTATACAAACAGCATCAATGATCGTTCGAAGGCAGTCTCAATGCACAATTGAAGTTACTAAATCACGAGCAACTAACAAATAGCCCCTACTAGGCTAGGACTACACTAATGCTACTGTACAAGTACCCAGTACAGAACCATAGTTAGAAACAGGGTGATAATCTGTGTCACATACATGTGTGATGATTGAAAATGGAATGAGCTAGGCATGAGATTTTAAATTATTGCTCACAGATAGGAATTGATGGACTGATTGATTAACCAGGAGTTACTGTGCTTGTCGAAGAGCTCAATTTTTAATGGGCCATAGTAACGTAAGTGTTGGGGGTATTCTTAAACCTGTGATAACATCACGGCAGTGATGCATTGAATTTACCGTCATGGTTCACCATCACGTCACGTCCTGGAATTGGTCCTGCTGTACTTTTTCAATGTTGTGTATAAATTCTTAACGTTAGGTGCACACTCATGGATCAGTCTAGACTGTAAATTAATCCATGGAACTTTACCTTAAATTTTGCTGTCACAGGCTCCATCAAACCAATAACTTGACGACACATCACCAGGGTATAACTTTGCGGCCTAGATGCAAGGATAATATTTTATTTATAAACAAAGGTCCCAAACTCCTTATCTGCACACTGTTAGATTTGTTGCGTTAGCATGCATTCATTTAAAAGGCATTCTTAACGCACACAATACATTTCTCGGTGTATACCGTGTAGATCAAGGTAATCGACGCAAATTTCGGCATGTTTGGAAAACAAACGCACAAGTTGATTTTCCATTGCCAGTGTGTAAAAAATGTAAATGCATGCAAGTTTTGAAATCATTGTAAGCCAATGTGTTGTCAAAGTTATCATGGTACCGTCACTGATTTTGGTCATCATCACAGATTTTAACCTTGGTCACATACGTCACATCACTGAGTCGTCACAGATTTCAGACGATCTCATTTAAAATTGCCACAATAGCTTAGCCATATTTATGTATTGCTTTCTACTTCATATTTCAGTCTTTTTGAAAGAAGGGCTAGAAAGGCATGATGGGATGGCAACCTCAGATGAGAATCCAGCAAGGACTTGTCTGGTAAGTTTTATTTCAAAGTTGGCACAAAATGACAAATTACCAAGGACTCTGCTTCATTGACCATTTCCATACACTGTTATACTTCAAGAAGTGGTGGCAGTGTATACTGTAGCTGAGGGGATGTCTTTTCTTCACTTGATCATGCCAATTCACTTGATGCCAATTGTTGATAGTATGACTCAGCTTAAGTTTTTCACTGCTGTCATGAATAATTCGTTTATAAAGGTAAATGTTCAATCTTTGCCAATGATGCTGCAGGAGTCAGGTTTCGAGCAACAAACAGCTACCAAAGACTCGCGTTGCCTTTGAGTTAGTCGGTTTCAATTTGCAGGGTAGATAGCTAGAGAATTGGCTGAAAATTACCACAACAGTCACATGTAACCTTATCAAAAAAATTTTAGGGTGAAAGGCGCAGTATGTTTCTGGAGGTCATATAACAGGCTTCCTAATGTGGGTCAAGGTCAGTTTCAATATGTTCGTTTAACTTGGATTCTCGACCATTCAAATTGCCAATTCAAAAACACTGCTAAATTATATTTAAATTATATTTAAATTGTGATCTGTCAGTGATTTTTCTTTATTGCAATTTCTTTAGTTGAGTAAATTGCCAGTACAGAAACCATCACTGCATTAAATTTGTGTTCATGATTTTATGTTGCAATGTTTGGCTGAATGATGTATTAGTGTCCAAGAATGATGTCATGGCAAGGCTCCTGATATCTCGGTAGCCAATGAGATTTTTTAAACAATAGATAATAATAATTTTTGTTGAAGATCGAAGGGGTAGGGGGCATCTCTCTCTTTAGACCCCTCCAAGGAAAGTTGTAGGTTCTGGCAGTGAAATTACAGTACTATAACACAGGAGTTTGAATTTTACATTATTCACAACTTGATGTGTACAGAAAGTAAACAAAGAGATACAATGAGGCTCAAGCATTTACTTCAGTTTAATTCTATTCTTTTATTTCTTTTAGAACCCACAGACACAGGACCAAAGCTGACACAGTCCGAACAACACCTGTTGATTTATGCGGGTTTTCATCTGCAATGTCATTTGTCTCCTGCAGTCTGCATCATACGTCAAACAGATACAACAACAGTGCTATTAAACTGGAGTATTTGTAGGAAAACTGCAAAAAAAAATTCATCAGTGTTTGCCAAAAACTTGTTTGTGTACCCATATTTGCTTGAACTGACTTTTCCAACTGCAAAGACAGGCCTTGATAATGCTGTGATAGGTTAGGTAAATGAAATGAAGACATTCCTGGATGTGATTCCGTGGTAAATTATAAGGAAATTTATCACTGAAATCGCATGGATGCTCTTTGACTTGCTGTTTAAAAACTGTAATCTTAATCAGAATTGTAGTGGAAGTGTTTGCCAGAGATTTTTATACCCTGTTACATGTTCTTTTCTTTGCATGTTTTTTTTTTTCCTTGCAAAATCAATGAGTTATTTCACCTCGAAGCCAATGGATAAGGATTGATATTAGTAAAGGAATTCCAAAGGAAAATGTGGCTTTGCCTTCTACAGGATCAAGAAAAATGAGATGAGGTTTTTAAGCTTACAGTAGGCCTATTGTATTTTCCAACTTTTTTGTGGATAGTATTTTCAAAAACAGTGTATTTTTAGCCCTTAGCTCAACTCACAAAGCGAGAGTAGAACTTACGTTATACTGTAGAGGGCAAAATGTCTGTCCCACTGAAAATGTCTGTCTCACTTTTCGAAAGGTTTCAGCCTCTGTAATTGCCAGTGGATTTTTTTTTTCAATTTTCTGTGCATGTGCCATTTTAGGATGGCAACAGATTTCCTTCCTATCTACATGATGGACCAAAGAGAATTGGTACTGTTTGGCCATTTTGATAATTTTTCATGGTTTATAAGCCTCAAGGCAAGTCTGCAAGGCAAGTTCCCAATCAAGGCATTTTTATGGATATAGGCCTATTCTAACAGTTGCCTGTGTCCATGAGTTCACAATCAGCAATTTTTAATTTAACACTTTTGTAGAAAGCACTATATAAATGGAATGTATTAATACAGGAGGAGAATTTCAGTATGCCAGAAAACTAAAAAACTTTTTCTTGTTAATCATTTGCATTGGTGAACTAGAAATCAAGAGCTGTGGTGCACATTGCTTGACCCCCAGTCACTCATGGAATATTTGTAAATTTATCTGATATGACAAACCAAGTTGCAAGTGTTCCACAGTTGTTGTTGCATCCTCATCCTTCATGAATGAATCCAGATTCCAGACATTATCATTGTATCTGTACCTACTGCCCACTCTCCTAAGTGGTGGTGCAAGGATATCAAAAGTGTTTGGGGTGGGGGGAAGAATTTTTGGAGCATAAAATTTCCATGCAGAAACTGAGCGAAAAGGGCTAGATCTGCGGGAAAGGTAGAGTGTCTGTTTCAGGTCCCCTGTGGTGTCCAGGGAGCAAAGGCCTTGGAAGCCAGACCCATAGCCCCCTTAAAATTCTTCACCCCTAAAAACTTTTAAGTGTGCCAATGAATTAATACATCTGTGCAAATGTGCCCCCCTCCCCTTAAATATTTTGCCTCTGGAAAGGTTTTAGCCCACTTTCAATGCCTTGTCTGGCTATGGACCTGTTGGAGGCTTGGGTTTTAGCACATCCCTGGGTGAAAATTGAAGTCTCAGGTTAAGTGTATTTAGTTTGGGAGATGATTGGGGCACAGATGTTTTAACACGGGGGAGGGGCATGACTGCCCATGCCTCCGGCGCCTCAAATTTTTCTTACGCATTGACCCATCACCTCCATATACAGTATTGATGAATTTGATTTAGGGTAGCAATACTGTGCGTTGATTCATTTACTTCCATGAACATGAATTGTTACACCAACCTGGTGTAAAAAGGAAGCTGAAGTAGAGAGGGTACAAGGTTTGAGTAGTTGCTTACCTGGGTGGGGCCTAAAGGAAGGGTTTTCCTGTTCACTTTGGAAATATTTGCTTTTGGAAGTGTGCTGGACCTAAGATACATTATGGTACTTCATATATGACACATTGTGAAGCATATATAAATTACACATGACAGTGAATGGGTGAGGGGGTCTGCACCCCTTCCCTGCATCTGCCACTGTCATGTGATATCCAAATAAAACAACCCAGCCTGAGAACTGAAGAATAACCAGACAAGCCCAACTAGCATCTACTACGTTCAACCCAAGAAGTTTTACCGTTTGCTATTATTCGCTATGGGCCCCTACGGGGTGTGGTGGGGTTGAGTGGGGTCTTGTGATTAAGGTTAAGATGGCTTAGTAAGCAACGTGCCACCAAATACACAACTGAACTTGTCATAGAGAGATATGATGGTTTATCTGCATTTAAAACTGTATTATTGTTGTCTTTAGACCATTTGGACAGCGCCCTCAATTCAATTATCCTCTTATATCTTTGCCCCAGATGACATCTGTTTGAAAAAAAGTATGCAAATCATATGAAGAGGACTATCTTGATGATCCCATATCTGCAAAACCCAATTTTTGAGTCTACTTTGAACACAGGAGAAATTGTTTTGTTTTGTACACAAGTATATGGGAATGGGTCGGCCATTTTGTCTCATTAATCATTAATGTGCAACTTTTGAACGTGGGAATCATTCTTTTCACTAAATTTGATCAATTTTCTCCCAATTGGTCACAGTTTTGCGTAGTCCCCTTGATGTTGCCACGGAAGTCAAGATTTAAAGCCTTTTTTGGACTCTGTCCCATGGTCTAACGACGCGAACCTCATCTACAACGAAATGACATCATTTGTACCTATGTCATTTCGAACGCAACGCGAAATAACGCTACACTCAGTTGTGAAATGACAGGGGAAACGCTCGTGGTGACGTCATTACGTTGGAGCTGACGTCCGCGTCGTAAAATCTAAAGCTCACTAATAGAGAAAAGCACAACGCAGTGACGTCGGCACATGACCTCTGTGAGGAGCTTGCACCAAAGGTCAAAAGGTCAAATTCAGGGGACGCACTACTTATTCTAAAAGACATCCCGCCATGCACCACATTTCTTTACTTAGCTTCCATGTGTGTTATTTGTCCTCAAGAAGGTGGTTGCGTTAGTTGGCGTTTACACGCGTATAAGTTCCCTATAGTAAGACCGAGACGAACAAAACGCATATCACTGCATGTTACACCAACAAATTCGGACAGCTGATTAACCAATCAGATACGTGCGCATAGCCTACCACACGCGCATTACGAAGTCTACTGCGTGCGGCCACACGCGTCATTGGGGAGCTTTAGATTACACGACGTGGCCAGGGCGACGCGGCGTTTTAGCCCACAGTTCACGTCTTCGAGCTGACGTCCGAGCCCTGAAAATATTGCGCTTTAGATTTCTACGATGCGGCATGAAAGTCGCGTGGTGATATTCGAACTTCGTTTGAGTAGCAGACGCGCAAACCGAGCTGTTAATTTTAACAGTATATAGCGGAAATGTGTAAGTCAAACTAACTAACTATGTAGGCCTACGTTGGAGAGTGGAAAACCATTGAGTTCGTAAAGCAATTACAGTGGTTATTGAACTGATATCATGGACTACGATGAATTTATGAATTTCTAGCTATTAACAGCATTTTACGTAGTGCGTTTTTAGTATAAGCACATTGCCGAAAAGAATGATGCGTAAGTCAAATTGTTTCTTCCGCGTGCACCGATGTTTGAGAATCCACGAGGCGTTATTTTGAATTCCGTCTTATGAAGCGGTAACAAATATTGACTCACAATACTTTCAAATCCCATACAATTAAAGAAGATTTCCATACGCAAGACAATTATGAAAAAGGTTAGCTACACCTTGGACCGGGCTCTACGGGACACATTTTCTCAGTTTGGGGCACATCTTCACCACAAAAGCCAACAACCAGCACTTTTTGAAGTAAAACCACACATTTGACCTCCTGTTACGCGACTTCAAACCTGAGTTGCCATGGCAACGAAATATTTTGGCAGAACATGTCACTCCTTTTATACGTTTCATGTTTCATATCGGTGCAATGTTTTCCACTGGAATTATGTACAAAAAACAATTTTGACTCAATTTGACCTTTGACCTTAGACCGTCACTTCCGATCCAGAGCATCCATGGCAACCGTATATTTGGGTAGTTCTAGTCATCCTCATGATATGTGCGAAGTTTCATGTCACTTAAATGTTTCATCACCGAAATACAGGCAAAAGTATGATTTAACCTTAATTTGACCTTTGACCTCTGACCTTTGTCCTTCACTTCCGGGAAACTGCAAGACACAAGTTCCGACCTTGGGGTAACTTCCCAACAAGTTTGAAAAGAATCGGTCTAGTCCATTGGGAGGGGTTCGAGTTAAAAGTTAAAAGATTTTTCACTTGAAAATAGACACTTCACTTCCATCACGTGACCTTGACAAATGTCAATTTGTTTTGGGACGTAATACGTATTGATCGCTTTTAAAATGTAATCGTTATATATTGTATTTTTAAATTTTATACTAAGTATATTTTTAGTAATTTTTTGAAATGTAAATGAATATTTTTTTAAGTGGTCTTTTTTGCCCTAATGTCCGCCCATAATACAGGACCCCCTTTTCTATAAACAATGGCTTTTATTTCGAATTCCCCACAGTAACGGAACCCTGCCTATCCCTGATTGGTTGGAGAGGTTATACCCTTGGTCAAAGGTCCACTTTTGCTATTTACATGAATGCTTCCGTCACCCCCAGGGTTCTGGACACATGACACCTGGTCACTGACCATGTGCCCACCCTGACCCAAGCTGCAGTAACAAACATGTAAACAAATGAAATACATTATGCGGTAGAGACCGGGGGACATCCCAGGGGCACCACGTGTACAGTGGTGTTCAAGGCAAACAACATTCCTAAACTTTTTTAAATTCATGGCGCTGTACCAGAAACCAAACGAGACGAGTTTGCTGTATTTTCGTTACACCATCTTAGATGTCCAATCTAGAGGAGAATACGTCCAGTGCAAGTTTAGCTCGCACCCGTAATGATGAATAATTTTACAGTGAGCACTCGTGTCTAAATCGATATAGTTATAGTTATTCTGACTACTGAATTTTAATGCCCCAAAATTTCACGCGGGAACAGTAAGGGATTCGAAGCAATTACCGCGGTTCCACCAATGGCGACGCCACTACACTCAATACATGATGGGGGTTGCTTTGTTTGACCTCATTTCTTCAGAATTGTCCCTTCCTCTCGAGACCAGTATCTGACTATTAAACGGTCCGTGTACATGACGAACATATTTTAGCATGAACATGGTGAACACTCCGGAATATACTACCTCGACTTGAACCGATTGGTTGGAAACTGGGCGATAAAACTCCATTTAACCTAACCTAACTCCGGGTACGACAAATGCATCCCGTGCTGTCTTCAAAAAACATTTAAGGTGCTTGCTTTCTAAAAGAAGAATAAAAAGTCTACAACAACATTGGACTGTGTTTGAGCACATAGTAAAACACGAACGGGGGGTTCATGAAAGTAATGCAAGAGGCACATTGCGGGGGCGTTATCCTGATTTAGTGCACAGCTCCCGATTTGTTTAACCGTCATTTATACATAGCAGGATTCTAATTATAAAAAGGAGGAGAAGTGAAACTTCTGTTGAAAGTTACCACATTTAAAACACAGTAACTCTGAATAAAATGGAGTAGCCCAGGTTTATGGCATGATAACGCACGGTCACATGACCGTACTGGACGAATAGAAAGAGGGCGACAAATGTTAGCACATTTGCAAGAGAAGATTATTGAATTGCAATTCATGCATTTATTTACATCTCATTTTTAACATGTACATATTCAAAATAATAAATGCATGCATGGAAATAATATACATGTTTAATTCTATTCATAAACTAACTGTACATTTTCATGGCCTTAACCTCCAACTGAAAGGATGTCTACCACCTAGAATTCGGAGAAAGTCAACTGCGGTCATTGTAATCCTTTTATTTATTCCCATACCATCGGTTACAACGAGAGAAAAAAATGAAAACAGGCGACATGGTAGGTGAACAAGTGTTCATTGTCTAATGATGGCTATGGGTGAAATCGACTCAATAACAGCGCCCTTTAGATCAAAAGTTTGTAAAGAATGTTGAATATAAAAATCAAACTTATTAAAACTTCTGAAAACTGATTACCAGAACTTTTCGGTATATTTTTTGTTTCTCTTAAGTTTTTTATGTAAATTTGCAGCGATTTCTAGCCTTTTTTTACAGTGCAGGTTTTTTAGTTTCCAATTATCGGTCTAACTAAAAGTTGTTTACAATTTGCCATTGCCCTTTAGTTCAACAAAACTACAAATTTACCACGGAATTTGCTTCAGCTCTCATCTGTTTGGCTGTTTGTATCATATTACCAGTGGCGGAGCTGCCATATGGTGAGAGGGACGACCCCCCCCCCCACCTCCTGACGACCAAAATCGTCTGTCGGCGCCCTTTTTAGTTTTTTAAAACACTTTACTATTGCACCATTATTTTTATTAAGTATGAATTCGGTATCATGAAGAGAGCCAAGCAGACCTTTTGTCTTCGCTATTTCTTGCAATGTACTTAATTAATGGCTATTTCAAAGTGGTCACATGATGTAAATTATCCAATGAACGTTCGTTCGTGTACTTATCTTGATTTCCAAATACCAAAAATGTACACCTAATTAACGGTGATTAATTTCCATAACCTTTTCCACCTGTAAGGTTGCCTGCTATTTGGATCTAGCGGGTTTAATCTTCATCTTTACAAAGTAGCTCATTATGCATTAGAATCTTTAACCGAGGCCTGACAATACCACAAAATAAAAGGACCGACTTCATACTAGAATGTAAAAGGGAGGGATAGAAACATGGGCGTCCGCAGGTAGGGGCAAGGGGGGAACTTTCCCTCCCCTGGAAAATAAAAAACCTGAAAAAACGAAAAACACGAAGAAAAAACATCAACATTTCTTAACAGTTCACTCAGTGTTTTTCCTATTCATTTTCCTTAATTAGGCTTTAGAAATGCAATTTCCAGAGATCTGAAGAGCATTTTGGGCCAAAATTTCCTTGCGCGGAACTTTTCCCCCTAAAAGGATTTAGTCAAAAAATTTTGCCCCCCCCCCCGGAATTTTCTTCTGCGGAGGCCCATAGATATAAAATTTAAAAAATTTTTAATAGAAAAAGTTCGGGAGGAGAAAAGGCAAACTAGTCTTCTAAAAGGTGCGGAAAATTAAATGGAAAGACTGAAAAGCCGTAGCTTCGATCGTGCTGAGCAGCTGAGACTCAGGATATTTACTCCTTCGAAGCGCCAAAGCAGACCATTTTTGCCCCCACTGAAATTCCTAGCTCTTCCATTGCATATTACTGTTTGGTCAGTGAGACCATGTACCTTTATATGGTGTGTTATCGGAGGCTTCCACTCAGTGAGGTAGTTTCATAAAATATTACCGGTTTCCGGGGACTTGACTGCATTTAACTTACCTCCACTTCTCAACAGTTAAGAGGATGTCATAAAAATTTGGCACATTGCCTCAGATTCCTTGTGTTAACCTTACATATGAATGTCCTTTCTGTCTTTTTTAAAATTTGATACTGTTGGAATACTCGGGATGTCTGTAGATCTACCTACACATTTCAGCATATGTTCGCTATGGCGAACAGTGCTGCTATAAATATTTCTAGCAGCAGCGCCTATCGTCAATATCATAAAGAAATTGAAAGCAATGTAAAATCACTGCGCGGCACTAACATCTCAAATTTTCCACGCAGCACTTTATCTGAAGAAAAAAAGCAGTTCTTTGATAATTAGTATCTTCTCAATTCTATATGCTTTTCAGATGCAATTTTCATCTACCGAAAAGCACCATTTTCAGCACATTTTGAAATCAATGATTTTTTTTCCGGAATATGTCTTTAAAGCCATTTCATAGGGCTGAGCACTGGCCGCTTCACGGAGTATTGTCCGTTGACGCAAAAAAGGATACTTTCTCGTTTATGTTGGTGTAAATCAAAGGTGTTTTCATATTGCCACCTCCCAACATTTTTCCTTTCTATTTCTAAATAGTGGCGGCGCTACGGGGGCAAGAGGGGCATTTACCTCTCTCCCCGATCTTGTCCTAGTTCCCCCTTTCCCCACAGGTTAGGCTAGTTATGAGTTGGATTAACCGACAAAATAAATATTATACCTCCCAAGAGATATGTTTGAACATCTGAGCTTCCTGGGGCTTCTCCCACTGGACCCCACCACAAGGAACGGGCGCTTTGGCTCGATTTCGCCCTGGCCCTGGCTAGTTCCTCCACATTATTCTTTGCCCTTAGTTTGCCCCCCCACCCCCTTAATTTTGGCATTCTGTCGCTGCCACTTAATGTATGGTTTAAGTAATGTATCTCTTTTCCCTTTTCAGAGCATCCTACCAGTACACCACGGAGCTAATACTTGGTATAGGAATAAGCTGAATGAGAAAGTTATACCAACAAATGAAGGGAACATCTCAACTTTTTTAAAGTTGTAATACAACCACGATTTTGGGGCGGGGGTACTCAGGGTAGTTTCATTCATATCGATCGATTAGCTTCTGGGGAAATAAACCACACTCAATAGTTCCAGATTAGCGTCCTTCCGATCAATATTTTGTACCCCCTGAATATTTAAGATCACGTCAAATTTAACCTATCCAGTAACGCTACTGATTTTGAAACGTAGTTATTGATGAAAATTGGTCATTAATCGCTTCCCCTCACCTATCCTAGGAGAGACTAGTACAAAAAAATCTAAAGTTGCAATCTTGCTTGCTGCCCTCTATTGCTTTGTTTAGCACACGCCTTCTTGATAGTACTTCATTTTTCGTCATGATATACCTGCATACACAACTTACGCTAAGTGATACTGTCAAAAACCCTTCTATTTAAAAAAAGTCATTAAGGACGGCAATTTGTAAATTTCTTATACAAATCATTTTCACACTTTTTAAGTGTCCTCTGAAGGGAAAGAAATAAGTGTGTTTCAGTCCTTGTGATTTAAATGAAATAATTACAGGTTGTCATGGTGACCTCCAACGATAGCCGCTTCGCATATCCGCTTCACTCTCCTGTTTCGTTTTTACTAAGGCTTCATTTGACTCCCTGTTCTCAGTCTGTTCGGGAACAGGGAACAGAGTTCCCATACGGATTGAACACGAATTGAACAAAAACGTATATAAACTTTTCTTGCACCCAAATCTCACACTATCTTTCCTTTTAAAAAGATTAACTACCAGTTTAAGCTGAATCATCTTTATCTAAAATGTGTATGCTGCCCATGTACGCAAAATATCAAGTGGTTTTCTATAACGCGGGCGCTATATGCTTTTTGTTGAATTGTTGTCTTTTTCATGGACTGCCCCATAACCTTAACCTTTAGTATGCATGTTACCCTACCGTATATATGGGGATCAATCGATATCACATCCAAATGAAATCGAAGTACACTTATTTAATATGTAGACTTTAAATACAATTTGTTCAAGTTTTTAAACAACCACATATTAGCCAGTGAATCGTTCAGTGTTGTTTAAATTTCAAACAACAAAGGCTGTTAATTAAATACAGTTAATAAAAGACTAAACAAAGTGTTTAATAAACCCTTAAACAACTATGATAATAATAATTTTTCTTTGAACAGCCAAAATCTAAACAGTGTTTTGACTTTTGATAGAGAAATGACACATGTAGAATTAACTTTGTAATCGTCGAATTAATAAGTTCACATGAAATCTTCATATACCCATTTAATTTTAGATGTACCAATTAAATTCGACATAGCCCATTACCGATCTTCAACTGATATATGCCGATCCCCGTGATATGATACCGATTATTCCCCATGCTACATAACCCATACATTGCAACGAAGGTTTTATGAAGAAAGTTAATTCAGCTTTAAATTTGATATAACAAATCAAATTTTCCTTCAACATAAAGCGGAGGAAAACTACATGACAAAGACAATTCTAGCCATGATTCAAAATCGGATGCTATATCGTTCAACTCTGACAAAATATGATGTTTTGTCGATTGTACACAGGCTTTATAACAAAAAAAGCAATGTAACAAAATATCAGATTCAAGGCAGTTCTTCAACAGTTGTTCAATTATGGAAAAACATTTCAAACAAACGCCCTCATTTATTAGGGGCGAGGTAAAATTTAAAATCGTTATTTAAAAAGTTCAATCAGGAAAATAAATCCTAAGAGGAGACGGAACATTTCTTTCTTTCGGGAAAAATTTTGAAATTTAAATAAAATAGAAAGCACACTTTTCGTGCATTTTGAATATTTTGACGTTGTTGTTATTTTATTAGAAAAAATTTGGAACTTTAAAAATATTAGAAAAATTTGTATAACATTTCTTTAAAAGAAAAGTATGGTCTCTACATTCTGACAGGCGGTTTTCCCTTCCCCCGACTAATCCCTTTGTTTCCTATGCGCATACCTGTAACCATACAGTATTTCATTTCGGTCATACATACTAAGCTAATAAGTTGGAAATTTACGTCGTAATTGTCTTACATACTAATATGTTAATGGCAGACGTGATTATGAACATCGGGTCTTCTGCATGAAATGTTCTGTCACTGAATGCATATCGTAATTTTGCAATATTCCGAACATATACACGTAATCTGCCTGATGCACTACTTTAAAAATTAAACAAATCTGAACCGTACGTTAGAGTCGGATAATCCACGGTTGGTGTTCATGCAAGCGCGGACGCAACCCAACTGCATGTATCGAAATAATGCCTCCATATTGTGCGTTATCCTGTAATAATTTATGATTTGAGAGTTATTTAACTCTTTCCATACATATTTAACATTATTTATATTTAAAAGATGGAAAAATAAATTCAGGTTTTTTAAATAACCATACAACAGTGAGTAAAACAGAGCATAAATCCATTATTGTGATTATATCCAAGGATAATTTACAGTCACGTGACCTTAATGAACCAATAGAAGTTACATGTTATTATTGTAAAGCTTGAATAGATTTTCTGTAATACTTGGACAATCAGCAACATGTGTATTCCTTCTGTGTTCATTTTAGGCAATCTTATCCCTACTGCACAAAAAATCGATTGACAGATCAGTGCTGATCAATCGATTACACTGCTGTCATATCGAACCACCTATCAGCTGATCAATCAATTACAATTAAAGGGGAGTGCAGTCACCCCAAATTTGATTAGTATATACTGTAGTCTGTCGTGTTTCATGCATAATTGGGTCTTGGAAGTTGTTCGACAATATTAATCTCATTAAAATTAATAAAGGAGAGTAACTATTTAGTTTTACCTTGTATATTAGCAAAGTTGAAATCCTGATTTTATCAACAAAGATACTCAAAAGCAAAAAGGAGAACTTCAACAAATCTATGGGATCTGGATGTTGTTTCAAAATAACATAATAAGTTTGGGGCGACCGCCGGCTGCTTTTTACCTTTAAACTGATTTTATATCGGTTTTTATCTACATATCGTGCAACTTCCACAGTAGTCTTCCAAAGTTCCAATGTTTTCACTCTACGATCTTTTCAACGGAAACAGTTCCAATCGTTTTCTTGAAAAATAGATCCTCGAGATGGTCCCTTGATACTCTCTTTAATGCTGGCATTGTTAGCAACAACTTGCCAAATCTTGCAGGACTTTCTGGGTGAATGATATTCTCGTACTGAGCCAGTACTACCTGTGCCTGATCCCTGTAATATTCTACTGTATTCTTCTCTCTCACAGCATTCTTAGTATCTGTGAAAAGCACAAAGGAGCAAGGTTTCAACACTCTTAAAAAGTTGGTTAAAAAAATTCACCAACACTGGTCACGTATGTCAAATACCTGAAATTGGTTAAATTTTACCCAATAATTGTTGATTAATGGGCTATCCAAGAGGTTTTTTACCACTTTATTGGGTAACCAGCCTGTGGAGTAACCAAATAAACAACACATATTGGGTAAAATTTAACCAATTTCAGGTATTTGACATACGTGACCAGTGTTTGTGAATTTTTTTAACCAACTTTTATAAGAGTGAAGGACATGTGACTCTTCATTTAGAAACATGCACCCTCTGCACCTACGCAGAAAATAAAAAGTAAGCCAATATCCTAAAACTGAGCAAAGTTGTCCCTATAAGGCCTCAATACAAAATAAATGACTATGGGGACAGCATGACTCAGTTATAGGATAGCGACTAACTTTTATTTTCTGAGTAGGTACGGATCGATCATATCTGACGGCTCCTCCCCTCCCCTTTCGTTTCCTATGGATATTTTACATAGATGCAATAAATATGTTAAATAATGTTTCAATAGTTTGATAATTAAGCACGTTTGCGGCTGGGTCCTACTTCAAGTCCCCTTACCCTTCACCCTGCCCCTTCCTTCTTTCATCTTTGACGTTTAAATTTCATACACTTAGCAGTTTAATTAATATGTTGGTCAGCGGAAATGTGGGCTGGATTATGAATCTTATATTCAAAAGTTTCTGCGGCCCTTTGACGTTTTACCAACATGTTAATCGACTATTTGGTAAGACTAAGGTAGGCGATATTTGCTCAATTTTTTTACGAACCTACCCAGTAAAAGCAAAAAGAATAGATTGAGTACAACACAAAGGAAAGAAATCTGAAATTTTAAGGTGAATGAATTTTATCTTCGTCTGGCTCAGTTCAAAAGTATTTCAATAGTTTCAGCTTTTTTCGAGGTAAATAAAGTGTCTTCGGTATTCATCACTTACCTGATTTAAAAAGGATAACGGCCTCTAAAAAGGCAAATTCATGTGTGCTGAGATTTAGAGTGCGCAGGCGCACTGTCACCTCTTGGATGTCGTCTACCACCTCCGACTTCCTCTTCTTTGGATCCTTGGATCAAGTAAAAGTAAATAACAGCAGTTAAGACTCGAAAGTTTCCTCAGAAAACCCTTTTGCAAACACCTTGTACTCTACATGACACATTCTGTTTCCGTAAATGAAAAATGAGATATTCACTGCAAAGCTACGTTCACATCAAAGCCGAAACCTGTTATGCTTTGCTAAGGAATCACGAAATTTTGATCGTAATGGAAATGACGAGATGATCTGAGAAATTCTTTGTAGAAGAAATATAAGTTATGTGGGCTAAGATGCTAAATTTCGGGACCCGATAGCAAATCGTTGCAGGTTCAAGCTTTGGTGAAAACGCACCCTTACTATCATGTGACGGTTACAAAGGCTGAAAACTTTTTACAGTAAGGGCGCTATTTTGAAATACACGCAATACACGTTCTAGTTCTGGTTTTGCCCCCAAAAGACTTGGACAAAGTAAATCATGTAATGAGACGACGAGACGACTCACCTTTTCATCTATCTGTGAAACTAGTTCATCGTCAAGGCGAAGATTAGAGTGACTCAGAAGGGCACAAAAATCAACTGCTGGCCAGTATGCCGCATGGAGGAGAAATAGCTCTCCCCAACATTCGTTCAAAAGAATAAGCCGATCAGATGGATCGAGTAATCTGTTCAAACGAAGAGAAATGTTTAAAACTCAATGATGTTGTTATTCGAGAATGCAACATTTATTTAAAGGTCAAAAGCATCCCCCCCCCCCCCCAAACTTACTTTGAAGCAACAGCGCGATATCAAAATTTTTCTCTCATTTCTTTTCAAAGTATCTTTCATCATATACAAAATTTTTAATATTCAATGCAAAGAAACAATAATGTAGGAAATTTCTCATTTGAGGAACAATCGTTGTCACATGACCCTCAACAGCCAATTATGAGACAGGACAGTATACTACACTTTACTGTAAGTGGTGGTGGATGTTCCTACTCTTTAAAGAGCAAACAGTAACAACAGTCGCTTCAAACTTATTTTGAAGCAGCAGTTAGATCCCAAATATTTCTTCTTATCTTTGAAGTATTTGTCACGCAGAGGAAGTACGTTAAGGTTAACTATTGGGTTAGTTTTCCTAATTTTCACACTTTATTAAAAAGGTATTGTCATATGACTTTGAATGGATATCGAGATATAGTAAACTACAGCCTTATCTAGTTTGGAATGATTTCATTTTCACGTTAATATGAGTAAAGTTTCATACTTAAGTTAACTTTCAATTCGTATGCTTCTTTAAACACGATAATATGAGCAAAACTAAGTTTTGAAAGTCAAATTATTGCGCTGAAAGTCTAATCACGTAAAATACGTTGCTTAATGTTAAAAACATTCACGGGTTTTTATGATTAGCTACATACGTTTATTATTTCCTGGCCTGGAGTGCTGATCTTTGGGAACGAGTCACACCAAAAGTGAACGCTTCTTCACTCGTATAGTACAATGAAAAGTTATTAATTAGACAATTTTGCTTTCAGATTCATACCTAACAGTTCGGGAGATATAACCGCTTTCGGCGGGGTATCAATTCTCACCCAATAATATCTCCCAGGATGCATTGCAATCCTACCGCGCAAATTCAACGGAGATAAAGTTCAAAACAACCTTGCATATTTATTTATTTATTTTTTTTTTTATTTTTTTTTCGGTTTTTGGAAGGAGAAATTCGAACATTTTTTAAAATCTCTGTTAATAAGATAATAAAAAGCTTTGATATCTCTTGTTGTTCACCACGACGATTTGATAAATCGAGCAAATTTTATTCGTTCTTTGTCTATAAGTAGAATTCAAAGGCTCGACACAGCGGCAAGTTTGGTGCTCTTTTCTCCGCACAAAGTTGTGCAAGATGACCGTGCCAGCATTTGTGTTTGCAAATACGTTGTTGAAGGTTCGTTGTTCTTTCGCCCTTTGTGTCTTAATTATGATCTCGCATTTGAAATACACACACATTTATTAAACAAGGTGACCACTGTGAAGAGGTAGACACTAAGTGCTCATAAAATATTCATACTATTCGGAGATGGACATTTTCCCCCGGTCTGAGGAAACCCCATTTTCCTCCAAAATCGGTTATCTCCCGAACTGTCCAAAGGCAGTTGTTTGACCATGCTAAGAAAGCATGGAAAACCCCGAAACCTATACCTTCTGACCTTATGTTTACAACTTCGTGTAAGGTGATTATCCACCTCAACAATTTAAATTAAATTTGATTCCTTTTGAAAGGCTTGTCTAGATGTATAAACCTTAGTTCGCTGATTGGGTAAAACATAACAATACATTAAATCGATTGGTATTGGACCCTGACTGTCTAGTTAATTGATTAAATTGATTGTTTGAAATGTCAAAAGTAACAAACACTCAGCCACAACACAGGTATCAACTAATTTTTATTCACGTAAAAGAATAGTCCGGAGCCAAATTCATTTTTGATATGTTGAAGAGGGAAATATTCGCAGCATTCTGATGGAATTTTCATTCATTTCCCATGTTCGGTCCTTCAGGCATAGATATTAGATGTGGCAATTTTTTCTTCAAAGAATAAACTTGGAACAAGCAGGTGTGATGTCACAGATTTACATTGTTGGCCCATGTTTTGTTTTTATTTATAATCTACCACCAACTTTGCAGATTAAACTTTGATATACCATAGGTACATCCTGAAAATTGGAATCTTAAAAATGTATGAGCCCTAGGGGCAAAACAGCAACACTAATTAATTCAAGGCCAAACCAACAAGATAAAAAATAAAGAATAAAAAGCATTGGCCAACAATGTCAGCCCGTGACATCACACCTGCTTGATCCAAGTTTACTTTTTATGGAAATTGTGTCTACTTCAATTGCTAATATCTCTAGATCCGAACACGGGAAATGAATGAAACTTTCACCCGAATGCTTAGAACATGTTCCTCCTTAACATATCAAAAATATATTTGGATCTTGACTATTCTTTTAAAGTATGTCTTATTGAACGTTCCTGATGCCATTAAAACTTTCTCTTGTGCATAGAATGAAACACATTTAAGTTTTGGGGTGAACAACTGCAGTGTCTCATTGTCGGAATGTGGAGGGGCCTGTGAAATGGGAGTTGAAATTTTGCTTTTCATATCACACAAAAGAATCATAACTTGAGCTGGGGTGACATGTAACCACTTCCATCATCTCGTTTCTGGTATTAAAATGAAGCAGATCATTTTCCTCAGTGAGCTATCAAACTTTATCGTTTCCTGCTTTTGTCCCGTTTCATTGTATGAAAGACTGCATCTAATTATTTCACTTTTTTAATTTGTTTCGTGGAATAGATACATATATTAAAAATTTACCTGAATGGTTCTACGGCTTTAGTAGACTTTAAAGAATGTATCAGAATATTTGTTGCAGTATCTTCGATCGTTGTTAAATTAGAGGGCGGCCTTGAAGGTATGCCTAAATGTGGAAAATTCCCCGGAAGCTGCCCTGCTCTAGATGACCAAGGAAATATTTGAAAGCGACTGCTCTCTCCGGCTGATGAAGTTTGAAAGGGAAATTGAAGAGCTGGAAGTTTTTGATGTAAACCTGTTGGAGTAGAAGAACAAAAGAGAATATCAGGCTATAAGAAGTACAGTAAGGTGTAAAGAGCGTGGTACAATCGTCAACTTTGTAATACGTTTGTTCATTGGGGATGACTTGCCGCAGTATTTTCAAGATATGCTATATGAAGTTGTCAAGACGCTGATTAGATTCAGTTTACTGCATCTTAATGGAAACGGGCATCAAAGCAAATACTTTTCAATTTTTTGTTAAACTATTTAACTGTTAAGCTAGCCCCACACTATACGACTTTTCGCGTTGCAACTCGACTCTACCATCAGATCTCCAACCAACTCCCTGCTCCAACAGTCGTGTAGTGTGCGTGAGTTTACGACTGCGACTGGCAGATTTAGGACCAGTTATAAGTCGCATCGCCTTCAGTCGGCACGAACGAACATGTTGGTTCTTCCAAACTCTGTACGGCGACAGAAGCAAGTGACAGAAAAATCTGACCAATCAAAATTACTGATTTATATGCACGTGATATCATTACGGTGAATTTGTCTAATGCTTGTTCCGGGGACAACTTTTGACGTAACTTTGTGTAAATATTCAGTTGAAAAAATACATATATGGACCGAGTACGGCGAGTAGAGATAAGACAAACTCGTAGAAATGTGATAGCAACGACATGTACTTTATAACTGTGGAAGCAAAAGCTATTCCTATAGGAATGCTTTGAAAAAACCGTTGAAGAGATTGCCTAGGCAGTTGACATCACTGATGACAGTAAACCTACATAGGCCTAGTTCGCTAGCTACACACTGAAAGTATAGTACCGTTGCAAACTGTATGCTGGTCTGTGCTTTTGTACCGTCATATGTAAAGCAGTACCGTAGTGTGCGCGTGTAATCGTTCGACTGACAATGCGCGATAGCCAGTCGTATAGTATGCGTGGCCCTGTCGTGCGACTAAAAATCGTGACTACGATTCAAAACTAGGTCACGACGGTTTAGCTGAGTTGCGATGTACAAAGTCGTATAGTGTGTGCCAGGCTTTACCTTTCACTAAAGAAAAGTTCTTCCTTGTTCTATTCTGCTGTTCCCGTGCCGTGAGGTTGCTTCTTCAGAAAGCAACAAAGACACCCCAGTAGATCAAAGGCGGTGTGGGGTAAAATTGGACTTTTTTTGTATATTTGAATATATCTGTAATCAGATGTGAAACGAGACTCAACCAAGTGTGCGTGTTGTGAGCTTAATTTCCTCTCTGAAGCGATAAGAGGTAACCAGGCGGAGAAGGAGGGTAATAAAAAGTAAGAAAGAACTTTTCATTATCTATATTGTTTTGTATTCAAGTTTATATGGACCACACTGCAAATACCTTTTTTGGTCTCACTATAACGCATTGGTTGAATTGTGCATGACGTGAATAAACCAAAGTTGCTAATGATGGCGCCCTACACCTATTGCCTGATGGTATTGCAAACATTCTTTGGAAAAAAACTCGACAGTTTTACTCTCTTCACAATAGACCAACTTACTAAGCTGCTAAGTTGATATCAACTAAGACGATGGGAAAAGAAATAGCCACATATTTTTTCCAAGAAAATATCCACCCAAATAATGTACAGTTTCAGAATTGTTTATTTTTTGTTAATGGGTCATTTTGTCAACAACTTTCATCCTATATAATTCATTCCCCCGAAAGCTGAGAATGAGATTTGTTCAGGATGGAAATTTTACTAGAAGAATTAATTTGAGGTGTTATTCAAGGAAGAAAAGTTTTCAAAAGAATCATCGAGTATCTCTGGATTGACCGCTAACATCCTGGGATTGCTCAGGGCAAACAGAGAGGTACAGCAATGGATGGTATACCAACGTTTGAAGTCCTTTTTGTAAATTTTTTGGGAGGCGGAAATGGGGTAGATTTATGTATCGCCCTCGGCATTGCTTATTTGGGACCTGACTTCATCTCTAATGATGAGGGCTTCATTTTGAACAGGGAGAGTTATGCACCTTAGTCACTCAAATTTGACTAATTTGTGATGATATCTTACTAATTTCGTAGAAATGGACTAAAGAGTATCATGAGTCAAAACTTAGTCAAGGAGGCTTGGTATTTGTTAAAGACAAATTTAACTGGGTCAAATATTAATCAGGTATTAGTCAATATTATTTGCTAACTTGATTAGTCAGTTAAGGCACTATTTTGATTGCGGCAGTTTGTAATTACAGTGAGGGAGTATGTTATGTTTTGCCTTTTGGCAAAATACACCATTGGTTGCGAGATTCCTTCAACCCCGGCCAGCTTAACTAATTACTGTTCTTAAAAGAACAATAAGTTTATGGTAAATTTACCAAAAGCAAAGGGTACCTTTAACCATTATTCCAAACCTATTCACTTGGTGATTTTCACCTTTCCCTTAATGAACCAAATGTGCCAATTTAACTACGAAATATCTTAGAAAAAGGAGGCTCGAGACTGACAGATTCGATTGAACTTCCGATATAGAATATCTGATTTATAAATAGAAACTTGTATGCAACACCCTACTCCTTAGTACCTACAGACGTATCGCTTAATTAATTATGATGTTCAGTGATCAGTTGATCTTCACGTCAAATTTAATTAAAACGGAAGGGTTAACATGAATCATTTATCACTTTGTTAAAGAAACGTTCATTTAATAACGAATGCTAATGTAATCCATTGTATACCTAAGATGAATGTACATGAAACATTGTGATAGCAGTTCTTGAAAATGAAAAGTGTTCAATCCAAAATGTTTTCTTTGTAAAACAGATGGGGGAATGTATGTGTGTAAATCAATGGCATACACCCGATAATAACACAAAGGTGAGACATGGAGTTACAAGTTTTGGTACGAAACTGAAACCTATTGATCTAAAGTAGTAACAAGTAATTAGTTCTATAGGCTGAAGTTCGATGTCATATTTACTCTTTTCTAACCGTGATAGGTTTATGACACAAACAGTTCTAGATCCCAGCTCGTGTACACTTTTGCAGGTCACCCAGCATAAACTGCAAGGTAGACTGATTAGTAGCCAAAAATCCAACACTTTCTTCTACTCAACTCTTCACTTTCTCATTTTACAAAGGACTGATGAGAAGCCAGTGCGATTGCATAATATTATAAAAGGGTTCATATGCCCAACTTGCGTGGATGTTTCCACTACCCGAAGTCTCCATTTTGAACTGATAAAGAAAATCAACGAGGTCATCCTGAATTGGTAAACTCTACAAACTCCTGAGGAGTTTTAGCAGTTTGTAAAACAAAATTATGAATAATTTATATGATTTGTTGATTTTAAGTTGATCCGAACGATTAGTTTGCATTACACTTTTTTGCTAATTATTTCTGAATCCCACTAAGCATGCATAATTTACAGTTTACACAGTACCTATTTTGCATAATTATGAATAATTTATTCCACTTGTTGGTTTTAAACTGATCTGAATGATCAAGATATTTCACACTTTCTTGGTAATTTATATTCGAACCCTACTCAGTATTTACAATTTTCATAATTTACACCTACCTCTTACCCACCAGTTTTCACATCATGTATGTTACGTTTTCTTATTATAATATAACAAGATAAAACAGAACTGATTCCCACAACGACATTTTTTATTGTATGATAAAACACGCAATATTCATGGGAGAGCCAGCTACGTAGTAAGGAATTCGAAGAATGGAGGAATCAATACCTCCCTGTGAGCCGACCGTGTCCGTTTCCAAGCACGTAAAAAGCTCTCTATGGACAACATTTCGGAATTTTCTACCTATAGGACCAAATTGTAGTATATGTTTGTAATAATAAAATAGTTTGGCTTAATTAAATTGTATGTTTTGCTTGTTTCGTTTGTGTAGGCCTTCCCTTGATGAAACCCTTTCTTCCAGTCCTTTCAACTTTAAGCAAATCAACCTAGTATATATGTAATCCGTCAATATGCGGAAGCTTGTTTAAAGACTGAGCATTACTTGATAATTACATTAAAATTAAATAACCACATTAAAATTGCTCAACCCCGAGTAAGATAGAATAGCCCAATATGAGTTTATACCTGGATAATACACGGTCACCTGACCGTTAAGGACCAGTAGAAGTGGAGGATTATTATCAAGTATGAGTGGACAGCATTTAATTTTACTTACCTCCTCCCCCTCCTTTCCCCAGAGAGTTTTCTAGATCAGGTCGACATACGTGCGATGGTCCTGATTGGATACCCTCTCCTGGGAGATTGGCAGCTTTGATTCCTGGCATCATACCGCCAATAAAACCCGAGCCATGAAAATGAGAAGCGGCTAATGGAGAATTGGCAAATGCTGTGGCGGCTAGGGCGTTCGGGTGGGTCATGAATGCATGACGTAAAGGAACAGCTTGGAATGCACTCCTAGACATTATTGTTTCACGGGCCCTCTTCGACAGTTGACGGGCTGAGTGAGCCGCCCAGGGCTGAAACAATTTAAAGCCTGCCGCATCTTTGTTTGACGTTGACTGTGATTCCTCCGAAGCTGCCAGTGGCTTCTTCTTTCTCGGCCCTCTCTCCTCCTGTACAGCTGAAAATTAAATCAAAACCTAAGTATGAAAAGTTTCCCAAAAGAAGGGAGAATTATTTCTTTAGATGTGGGAAGTCCAAAACAACCATCAGTAGCCTAATTGCAAAGTTTTTCTTTGGGTTTAATTTCAGGCTGTGAAAATAGCACGCGAGACTCAGTAATAACCTATACACTACTACGATCCGGTTGAGGAGACGCGACGAAATGATTCAACGAATTATGTCACGCATGTGTTGTCACTGCGATAAAGAATAGAAAGGTCGACCGGATAAGTTACCTTTTAGGAGGTCCAGGTGTCTTCTACTTAAATCATAGGGAGTAAAGAGTGCATCTTGGCTAAAAAGTTCCTAACAATTTGTACCAAATGTATTTTTGAAGTTTGCAAATGGGAGACAAATCTTTAAAAATGATTTAAAACAATATTTTGTGGAAGTAGTGATGTATAAATCAAAATAAATGTTAGCCTCCATGCAAGAAACACGATAATACTATACTTTGCTCTCTGTTGATATAAGGTCACAACCACTAACTGACCCGAATGCATGTATTGTGTATGCTATTACGTAACTGCGGTCGAAAAGCCAGCCGGACGTCTGACCTTTCAAACGGTACAATGCCTTCCACTTAAATAATAGGGAGTAAAGCTGTATCTTGAACTAAAAAACCTCACAATTCTTTGCGAGAGCATCGAAGTACCTTTTACAATGCATAACGAGTAGTAAAATTATAATTCTAAGCAAAAATTTTGACAAAGTAGTGATGTATAAATGTCAGTCACTTTGTGAAAACATGAAAATATTTGACTATGGCCTGCTATCAAGTAATGTACAACCACTTAGAAAAACACAGCTTCTTCAAGATTGCTACATTTTACAGAAGGTACACATATTTCTGACGGCCTCATGTGGACATATTTTCCAGACGCTAACAACAACAGGTTATTCCCATCCTTAGCCTTGCTGAAGGACTTGCATTGGCTCCCAGTGTTTTACAGGAATCGATTCAAGATCTTGCTTCTTGTTTACAAATCCCTACACAATATGGCACCACTCTACCTTTCCAACATGTTCTCCTTTAAGAAAACAAAATATGAACTTAGATCTGAGACCACTCTCAATCTAGTTGTTCCTAGATATAGATCCATATTTGGTGAGCGCGCACTAGCTGTCCAAGGCCCTAAGTTATGGAATGATCTGCCCCTTTCAGTTAAGACAGCACGCTCTCTGGAACATTTTCAGTCCTTATTAAAAACCCACCTATTTAGCTGTGCCTTTGATGGTATCTGATAGTCCAACTTAGTCTTTTGTTTTCCACTGTGTCTTGTAAGGCGCATTAGAATAATTATTTTAAATAATGCGCCATATAAATTTCTTGAACTTGAACTTATGTGAGCGGCTATAGCATTTCGTCGACTGAGGGGAAACTGGGGAATAAGCTTTAGAATTAAACTTAATTTTTCTAAAATAAAAAGGGGTTGTCAGAGAACGGGCATCGCAAAGTTTTTAACTTTTTCTAAAGTTAATTTGACAATGTGGGCCTTTAGTAATGGAAATGTGAGGGATTTATTTGAAACATCTGCTTTCGTTGAAGGCAAAATCAATTATACCGCAGTGGCTCAATGAGAATTTTCATGTTTTGGGGGTTTTTTTTTTAACCTAACGGATTTGAAAAATTACCCAATTAACAAAGGTGTATCCCACGATTGGCACCACTTCTGGCCTTAAAGTAAAACCTTACTGCTGGCTCACCATGTAATTGCATCTGCTATAATATAAAAATGTTAGTAAAGATTCCATTGATCTTCTTTTCAACATTCCCTAGGAAAAAGGATCGTTGTACGAAGAGTAACTACGAATTCGGAACAATGCTACCTCACTCTATTAATTGCTCGAACGACTTTCCCTGTTATATTGAAGGACTTGAACATCCAAAAATGCACACAAACAGTACATAAAAACCGTGCATACAAATTTGACAATTATCGACAATAGAAACATGATTTAATGTAAATAAAAAAAAGACCTGAAGAAACAAAACTTTTAAGAAGAATCACCAAAATTACTGTCAAACGACTATGGACAAGTTGTTTTGACAGAAGGCTCTGTCATCTAAATGTTAAAAAAATCACATAAGAAGAATCTTACAATTAAATTTCGAAAATGTATATTGATTTTGTTTTTAAATTTCCTAAATGAGTTAAACTTTCAAAAAGTGCGGTGAAAATGTAAATACTGTCAATATTCTAACCTATAGGTTTATCGATCCACAACTAATCGATAATAAGCTATATAACTTTTGAAGTTTGATCTTTTACTGATTGGACAAAATCAATCAATGACCTTCACTTTTCACCGTACCATACTTTAAAAATCAACTTTAAATGAGACGCAACTATACACAGGTTGACTGAGAAATGCAAAAACCTTCAAATTAACAGATATTACAAAATAAAGCATTCACGGCTAATGGTTTATCTAACGTTTTGTAACCTAGGAGAAGTCTTCCCTTCCATCTACTTATCCCGGAAACGAGAGACTGTTCGTTTAAACACGTGGCGCTTTTTGCAGGATAATTAAACAAATTAACACGAACGGGATGCGGCAAAGAATAGACGAGAATAAGTGGGTAAGCGGTCACCAGTCGTTTGTACAGCCGTCATCGAGCGGGTGCAGCCAATTAAAAGTGACGCTTCATCGTTGAGGAACTGGTAAAAGACGAGCCACGACAAGTCTTTAATATGTCTAGAAGGAAAGGTGGCAAGAATTATGAAAAAAAAAAACTAAACAAATTTCTAACGAATCACGTCTTGCCATGAGGAATGACTATTATGCTGAAAAAGAAATTTGTAGGTAAGATTCACATAAAGAGCTTTCAATGAGTCTATTTCATGAAAAAATCAATACAAAATGTGTTTAGATTTCATGTGCGTACATATGTAGTATGTAAGTCCGTCATACTACGCCAACATGTTATAAGTACTATCGGTTGTTCCCGATATCACGAATATCCGAATCAAGTTAAAAATATTCGCACTAAAGTTTACTAAATTTAAGCAAATTTATGAATTTATTGAGGAAAACAATTATGACTTGATTAAAATGGTGTTGCCATGACGTTCTTAGGTGAAAAACGTTATCTAAGGGGAAGCTCGATGGAACTTCAGTTATAGCCTTCCAATTTTGATGATAATGTCGGCCCACTGTATAGTTCCCCAGTACAGAACTCATCTCAAATCTCTTTAACACTGTTTCTTTATTTGATGTTGTCATTGTAGGAATATTGAATCGTTTTTATATTTTGTTACGGTTAGGGGTTAGCGCTTACGTTGGCCATTTTGAAAATTTCCTTTTAAACGGTGCGCATTTTTAAACGGTGCGCAAACTATTGATTCCCGTTAAGACATATGTGTTGTTATTTTCATGCATTCCTCCGTCACCTCCCCCCCCCCCCCCGTTTCGACTGCAGCAAGGCACTGAGACACGAAAATATGCTTTAAAGTTTTGACTGCAGAATGTGAAGTATAAGGTCTTAAAGGGAAGGTTTAAATAAAATTTAACTTTCATGTGTAAAAAAGAACCAAATCTACACAGTTTGGTGAAACTTTCATTCAAATTGGACAATTATTTCTCAACATATTAATAGATACAGTCACAACATTTGCGTTCCAATGCGAAACTAAGGGCAGCAGAGGCTTATATATCTTCCTCCTGTTGACAAGGAATGCTTTGTTTCCTTTTGTTTTTCAGACTGTTGTGTTGACCTTGAAGTTAGTAGTCTTAGAACCTTTCTGTGGGGAATGCAAAATTTGTAAATTCGTTTGCCAATTATGCAATTACATTTTGATAATACCGATTGCTGAGGAGAAAACTGGTTGTT
This sequence comes from Holothuria scabra, assembly GCA_037179385.1. Taxonomy (NCBI): domain Eukaryota; kingdom Metazoa; phylum Echinodermata; class Holothuroidea; order Aspidochirotida; family Holothuriidae; genus Holothuria; species Holothuria scabra. The sequence continues at coordinate 37,866,723 of CM074190.1, forward strand.
AAGTTTAAAATAAAACAAAAGGCCGTCCATTAATGAGAGGACATAACGTCATTATGTACTTGCTTCAAGTTCACTTTTTGTCACAAATTTTTCATATCTTGGGAACAACGTATATGTATTTACGGATACGTACATCTCTACCATATCAAAATTTGATATAACCTTAAACCATTCATTTAAAGTTTTGTATACATACACTCATTCTCCCCAGCATGTAGTTATGTAAGCATGTACTGAGTTTTGCCTCCTCTAAACACGATATGGTCAATTTGACCATTGGTTTGGTCAACTATGCACTGACCCAAACTGTGGTCAAATTACTCAGTACCTAAATGGTTATCAAAATGTTAACCTTGTATGAGAGACCATTTATAGGTAGACTTTTGAGCATAGTTTATGTAAATAATATCACCATATTTTGGGTCAGGCGCATTATTGACCTTAGTGTTTTCAGTGTGTTTATTTCAAATTAACTTTCCGTTCTAGTGTCGTTGATGGTCGAAAATGTTTTAATGTAAAACATTTCGCTTCTGCTTTATACCCCAAAAGTAAAATTTCTAAAACTGCAACCAGTGAAAAAAAATCCCACCTTACTAATAATGAAATTTGGGGAAAATTTAGTTTAATGTGATCTCTTAACCCAAAGAGTGATCTTACGGGCAGTTTTAAAATTCAGACTTTTCACTCAGAAAGAGTGAAATGACTCTTTCGATTGAAATTTTTCGGTTCAAGTTTACATGGACCCTTATACAGAGTGATTTTCCACTAGGAAGTTTTTTAAGAGCAGAAGCTAGAAAGTTAATTCGTAAAAATTCCTGCATCATCGTAACACTTATAAGCTGAAATGGTTACCAGGGAGTCGTGTGTGTTCTCAGTCACTCTTTGGTAAAACCCCAATGTAGGGGAGTTGTTCAAGTTATTTTGACCTTCGACTCCACATTAATTACGCACAGTGTACTTGACTATTGTGGATAAGTTAACTATTACTTTAAAATATTATATGTATATACGTCAACAAACCTACTTTACGTCACTAGTGACGTATTACTGAAGTGTGTAAAAAGTATTTTCATGACATGCATTTCAATTTCAACCTTGAGAGTACTCAAATTTTGACAAAACTCACAAAAAGGCGTTCGGCTTTGTAGGAACTATTATTATTTTTTCATACGAGGAACACAAAAAGATTCCGTTCGAGATTTAGTGATTGATTCTCAGAAATTTTTCGAATATCCTTCTCAAACTTAAAGGCATATTGTAGTGAGCTTTAACTTGGAACTCGTAAGAAAGGAAAAACGGCATAGACCAAGTCTATCAAACTCTGCTTCTATACCCGTTTTGCTTACTCAAAATATCTAACTTAAATCATTTTAAATACCACAACTTTTCAACAAAGCCACACAGATATGATTGCATAATTGGCATGGGAACTTAACAAGCTTTGCATTCCCCACAGGAAGGACCTGTCGAAATTCATTGTCGGCACTGTCTGAAAAGGGAAGGGGGACAAAAGCATTCATTGTCAATGTGAGGAACTGTTGTAACCTCAAGTTTACTTCATTTACTGACCTCTCGAGAAAAAAATGTCTGATTGGAAAAGGAATCACACCACACTGATGAAAGTTAATTTTTTGCTTTTATTTCCCCCTTTAATCCCACAGCCTTCCTTCGACTCTTGCTTTGTAATAAAGCCATATTTTAAAAATTAGAAACAAAAAGTTTTGCTCACAACTGTCCTGCAAAGAGGAATTCCCGTCTTCCTTTTACATTTTATAACATGACACCACTCATCCTTCTTTTATGACTACAATCGTAATGCGTCGATTTTTCGACCAATAATAGACCAGTGATGTTCCGTAAGCTATTATTGAAGTCAAACGGTTGGTCACGTGAACTCTGGCAAGCCAGGGCATTAATGGAGAAAAACAATGTTCTCCCGAATGTGATAAAACTTATATAGCACATTGTTTGGTTTAATAAACTAACAAAGGACAAGGTTAAATGAAAATAAAAGTATAAAAGAACACTTTTTGTAGCTATCATCATAACACCCACCGAAAAATACATTTTATTCCTTCCCGTTAAAGGCATATTTTCATCAACCCAAACAGTTCCAATTCTCCCAACCTACTTACTTCTAGCCCCTCCCACATTTATCTAAAACTCATCTTTATCCAGACACAATTCTTGTTTATTGCTTCATGGCTTGTCCCAGTGGCCATACAAGTCCATAATGTGTAATCAAGACACTCTCAGTGCCCATGCTGTGTAATTTAGCTATGATGCATTGTTTGAATGTGATGTCAATCAAAGAGCTGTACCAATTGAGAGTTTTGATATATGCATACTGAAACTGTAGTTTGGGGTGACGAATGACTGCCTTTAAACAAAATTCAAAGTTTACAGAGGGGTTCTAAGTCCTATTCGATATTGACAATACACCCAGTGAAAGCGTGGAATTGTGGGTAAATTCAATCAAAAGGTGGGACCATGGCCAATTCTACTCCCGAACGGGTCAATTGGAGTTATTAGTTTCCAACTTGGAGAATCTCCTAGCTATTGGGCCCCTACGTATAACTCGTTTAGGAATAACAAGCGCTTTCTCCCTTCAGTCTTTGAAAGAGATGCGACAGGACTAGAAAAAAAAAACTTTTAAATTATGTAATCCATTCAAGATTTAGGGAAAAAAGAAAAAATATCCTCATAAATTTAGTTCTTATTCCATCTTATCTTTCCCTCAACGTTTTACTTGTTTAGTGTGAAGCAATGTAAGGAACTTTCCATGAGCTTCTTTTACTCATTAAAATTTGTTGAAACGTTTCATTCTGTTCACTCTGGTGAGCGATCATCTGTAATATACAATCATGACCAACAATACCTGCCCCAAAGGGCCACAATCCCAAAGGGGCGTAAGGAGTCGGAGTCCCTATGCTATATTTACCCTTTTTACACCCAAACAAAACCAAAGTCTCAAAAGGGATCAGACCGCAGCACGGCCCGCTCTCTTAGGAGACCTGAACTGAACTGATCTTTTACAAAAAAGCACTGGTTTCCCTTTTTCTAATGTCCTCGCGACGTTCTGGAAAAGAGCCATTCGGCAAAACCAAACTATAAAACTGCTTCCCAAGAAAGCTACGTCTACTAAAGGATAACTTTTAACTGACTTCGCTCCTTTTCTAAAGTCCTCCCAACCCTCTGGCAAAGGGCCATTCGGCGAAACCAAACTTTAACCGCTTGCCGAAGAGGTTATTACGTCCACTGAAGGACAATGCGTAACCAACTATTCTCCATTCGCCATATTCTTCTCCTAAGCTTACATATTGATATGCAAAACCGCTATCGAATGAGTCAGTTCGAAGTCAAGTCCTACTCATCCCAAATTAATTAATCGCCGTTTTTGGTAACCATTCTTTAATTTAGAGCTAATCAGAGAGCTCAATTGTAACAATGGCAGTTTGTTGCTCATCCCGATAGCCGGAAGACACCTCCCCATACCCGATTGATCCCGTGAATCGAATGCAACCAGATATCACCTTTGCTGAATAATCCAATCCCCTCTCGTTTAAGCTTTAAGTTCATTTTTAGACTACGCCTGACTCACTTGTTGCCCCTTCCATCAAAAAGATGACTGACTATTAAGCTGCACAGACAAATAAATTACATCGAGGGACCAACTTCACTTCCTCAAGCGAAACACCTGAGCCGTCGGATTAGGATCGAAACGTTTGTCTAAAGGGTGTGTAACCCCGGGACTATGATTTAACCAACGCTTTAAATTGTTATCAACTTGTAAGACGATCCCATTTCGCTGCGGGGATAAAAGAAATGTTACCATCCATCCAAAGCGCGAGTCAAGCCGCACACCGAATGTTTATTTAGAAAATCTACCTTTTCAAGAAACTTGGAAGTTGCGAAAAAATCGAAATTATTATTTTTGTTTTAAAATGTAACTTCCGACTCTCTGGGAATATTGGCAAATATTTTTTATGACAAAAATCGATGAAACATAGGAGTATTCAATCTGCCTCAGATATGAAAAGAATTTCAGTTTTAATAGCGTTGTGTCATTTTCAACGATTAAGAAAGCATGAAGTGTCTGAGATAAGAAAATCTTAATGCTACAAATCTTGCTTTCAAAATTAAGTAATTACCTTTTTACTTTTTATCAAAATGCATATTCTTGAGGAACAGTAATATACAAACTTAGCTTTAAAGCATTTAATGTATTCTTCTTTCATTCTGATGGTATAAACAAGAGACAGTCACATTGAGTACAAATTGATAACTTTAGGTCCTTCATTATAATGGTAGAAATAGTTTTTGAAGGTTATGAAAAAAGTAAGATTTTTTTAAGTTTAAATTTTTACTACTGACGATTTGCATAATACTAACATTTCTAACCAGTTTAAAAAGAGATCGTAAACGTTGGCTAGGCAATGCTTAATACCGAACACCTAAGAGCAGAGGAAATGTTTACTAAAAGGAATCAGTTAATACGAAAAAAGCAAAAAAAAAAAATTAAAAAAGCAAACCAATAATTTAAGTACAGACTTTATTTTAACATTAAGAACATTTATTGTTCAAATATCACGTGCAGGTTGTGGGTTGTTGTTGGTGGTGCTTTTATTGTCTTTGCGGCCATTGTTACTTTAAACACCCTCTCGTACAGGCACCGACAGTCAAAATCTAGCTTGGAACTTTAGATGAGCTAGAAAAATATGTAAGCCTAGCTGAAAAGTTTATTGGTGAATAAATGATAACATTTGACAGATCTTTGTCATTTTTTTAATATTGTAAAAATTCTGTGTGGCTCTTGCAAAATTTTAAAATGACGTTACGGCATTTGGAAATATTTGTAACTTGAGGTGAACTCAATGCAAGCAGCAGTGAAGTCATCACGTCACACTGATGAGCTTTTTTTTAAAGATTTTTTGGGTCCCTGATGAAATGGATATTGACCTATGGGCTTTAGAAAGAACATGTAAATTTTTTGCCGTTTCTAGAATTTTTTATTTGCTCTACAAAAAGATCGGATCATATGGGAGAAACTAAGTTTGGAGTTGAGAAATCAGTTTTGGTTAATGCACCCAGCCCCCTCCCCCCCCCCTCCGACCACCTGCAAAATTTCACTAGGTTCCGGGTCAGTTTGTCACCAACACAGCCCTGGTAAAATTTATCCAGAAAATCGCTTCAAAGCTTACCAAGAAAATGACGAATTTACCAAAAGGTGGTTATTAATGCAGTTATGCACCGTTTTCGTCGTTAATTTGACTAGGAATTCCTGGATAACTAATTGAATTTCCCAGGACCGTTTCTGTGGTGTACTGACCATAAGCCTAGTGAAAATCTACCGGGTGGGACTAGCGTGTATTAGGATCAATTTAAATGAAAAAATATTAAGTTCATTTCCAGAATATCTGCAAATTACGAACATAACTGGTTGTATTAAATACCTGAATGATTACATCAATTAACTCTGTAGCCTAAGTCCAAAGGTTAAAGGAAGTCATCACAATTTGAATTAGTTTAGGAGTCTGTCATATTTCATAAATGGGGCTGGAGAAACATGGGACAATATTTCTTCTCTCTGAATTGTGAATTTTATAAGAAGTAACTCAATGTATTACCTTGGATGTGCAATGTTTAAGACCTGGAATATATCGGTAGATGCGCACTGTTCAAAAAGAAATCTCCTAACTGGCTAGAGATAACCCTAATCCCTTACCTTAAAAAAGAATAAAATCGATACAATACAATGTCAACAGCCAATCAAGAAACTCCTTGTTAAACAGTGCGCATCTACCCAATATATCGAGTGGCCCTTGGAAGAAAAATAAGAGGAAACAAGTTAAAATTAGCTACCGCATTGTGTCAAAGTTAGTATGAGGCGACTGCTTTTATCTTTAAATATTTCTTGAATTACTTCATTCCCATGACACAGCTTCTCATTGAAAGATTAGATTATTTGTAACCGGCACAGGATTACAACCTTTCCTAATCCCCCTGCGCGATTAGTCAAGGTTTTCAAATTTTCGCGCAACTTCATATTTTTTACATATACTTAAAACAAAACATAACCGTGGGTCCCTCTTCATCTCTTTGAATAAAAGTTATCCTTAAATATCAAACATAAAATGTTCTTTTGATTTTATCATTCTTTTTTATTTCATCAAATTAAAACAATTAACCATTGATATAAAATCATCTTCAGTTTCTAGTAAAGGTAATACCTTAGCACATGTTTTACCATGTTCAAACCGAACACCGAACGGATTAAAATACCGTACACCGTACAAATAAATATATTAATTTCATTGGAAGTGTAAAGTTACACCTATTGCTTTCCAAGGAAGAGGTCCTTGCATCGAATGTGAAAGCAGTCCGTAATTTAATCAACTCAAGAGTGCGCCAATATAGGGTTGGTCACTCGCGATCAATATCCCTAATCCATATATGGAACAAACCTAGCTTCATTTTTAGTCATTCCCTTGAAAATCTTTTGAGATTGAGTTTCATTCTCTCCACAATAAGAAAAAAGTCTGGAGGTACGATGAGGTCAGTTAAAATACTAGTGTACTTTCTTTCGTTATTTCGGGGGATTAATTAAAGAGCTTTTGCCCTTTAAAGTGACCCATTGCGATGACGTCACACTTTAAATCTGACGAACAACTGAAACGCGCCAGTTATAGAGAGAAAACAAACGTTACACTCTGACATTTTAAAACAAAACTTGTTAAACTTCGTAAACCTGATCATTTTGCGCCGTCGTAGACAATACTTTAGTTAAAACAAACTTTGCATATCCATGATTTTTTTTTCACACCAAACGATCATACTATGTTATTTGTGCAATAAAAGAAGCTTGACGTTAAAATTATCCAATAACATTGAAAACGTGAGAAGGTCCTTTGAAGCCGCGGTCACACTTCAACTATAAAGAATCGGTTCCGATTCGATTTTTGTGAGTTTTTGTTAAAATCTTCTCCATCTCTGGTCAGAAAGAGCCAAATTGTCAACCTGGTAAATATATGAGTTTTAACGCAGGACTATAAATTAAATTTATGCTGATTATTTCGTAACGTCACATCGATTAACATATTTCGGGAAGCAGTTCTATAGGTATTTCCATAGTGTAACCGTCGCAGTTTTTTGTTAAACTAGCCTAAATAAATACAAAAAAGTCGGTTTGTAATTTCTCGCTTTCTTACTACACACAAAAAAATCAGTTTCGGAAATTTTTCTCCAGTTGGTTCTTTTTCAATTTGTAGTGTGTTTGGAGTTTAAATTAATCTGAAAAGTTACTTGTGAGGGATTACCAGGACAACATATCTTTGTTCCCGCTTATTCGGATAATGCAAGGGTGATAAAAAGGTAAATAGATGGACAATGGCTTAGTTGTAGAGAACTGTTGCAAATCAAAAATGACCATAAAAATATTTAATTTTAGTAAATGAAAACGCTGTGCGTTTCAAGCTATACTGCTTGTCTACACCATGTGACGTAACCCAAATTGACCTAGTTATTCTTCAGAATAACTGTCATCCATAGCAAATTTTGATAAATTGGAACATGACATTAATAAGTATCTCAGTTCCTGTAAAGGTGTGATTATATTTCCTGTTCTTTAAGTCGGTCACGTAAGCAATACGAGAATTTTATCATGATTGTCTTCAAAAAATATTTATCCAGGGAATTGAATTTCTAGCTGTAGGCAAACAGAGGAAAAATTAGTTATCAATTGCTGGCTGACATCAACTAAAATTCCTTATGTGAAGCATGCAGATGTGACAAACCTTGTATCCAGATTCCATTAAATATCCTTCTTCAAAAGGTTTAATTAGGCGTGAACTAGCTGTTTCAGTGGAAACAAAATCCTCTCTTGAAAATAGGTTCATGATTTTGCTTGCAGGGTATATAGGTTTCCTACATTGAGGAGTTTTTTTTTTTTTTTCATTTTAGTGAAGAGTCAGGTCGTATGACCCTGTCAGCGGAGGATTATTTCTCTCGAGCGAGGTGTAATGTGTTAGATGTAGGCGTCTGCTGAATGGGCACGACCGCCTAGCGCAGGTTCCCTAAAGCGACATGACCGCACAATGTTCCGCGCGTTACCTCTCCGTAACAATCGGCTTACAGTGTAACATAATCGGATACTAGTGATCATTAGAATGAATGGTTTAAAATGTGGGCGAGGTGAATGAATTGGGCAATTTGGCAACACTTCTTGCAATGTCACGTGAAAATATAGATATGAACTCAAAACTTTTGAAAAAATGATTAATTAATAGGCTCACACACAAACATTTTAACGATGACCTGATATCCAATAGGGTTTTTCTGATTTACTTTAAAATTTTAAGACATGTTAAATTGAAAGATAGAACTTTTTAAATTAGAACTTACAATTAAATTTGTACAAACTCATGCCCTTTTTTAAACAAGAAAATAAATGTAAATGATACATTCATTTTGCAATAGTTATAGGTCAACGCATTCATATTCTAAGGCTGTTCTATGAAAGGATTAGACTTGAATACCAGTCTCTTTAAGCAAAGGCTCCCGACAAAACCTGACCATATAAAGTAATTTAAGGAAATGCTGAAATTATTTAAAGTTATTTCTCGATGTTTCCACTGTCAAATGGGTGTGTTTTATTCAATCTTTAAGTAGTGATATGGTTAGAGGTGAACTCGTTCAGTTCAATTTGATTTCTCAAATTAAGATAAGGCATACATGTTCCAAGATGATAAGAATAATATGCCAAGTCAACCACTTTATCAAATTCTCACATGAAAAAACATAAGTTTATTAAATTTCCAAACTTACGACTGAAGTTAGAATCGATTAATTAAAAGTAACAAAACGTATATACCTACCGATGATGAAGTGTTACATAAACGATATTTCAAATGATTGTTTATTGTCTACTTACCGCTTTTGTTCATATTAACAGCGAAACACTTTTTCAATCTGCAATAAGGACACCAGTTTCGTCTAGCTTTGTCCACTAAGCAGTTTCCTTTTCCTATGCACGTATAACGCATATTGCGTCGGATACTGCGCTTGAAAAAGCAACTACAGCCGTCACAGCAGTAGACCCCATAATGTTTACCATAGCTTTTATCACCGCAAACTTTGCACGGCACCGGGTTTGGTAATGTACGACCTGTAACAATGATAGATAAATCTACTTACACAACATTCAACAGGAAAAGAGTTAAATGAAGATTATTTCATTAGGATCAGGCAGTAATGTGAAATTTACATTAATATCAATTTTCTTTCAATAGTAAAAGAGCGGCGATACTCTTTAATTCGTTAAATAGATTAAAAACACATTAGTGACTTCAAACAGTCAAGAAATTAAGCTTATCAAATCACAGTATTATTTATGATATTTAGTATTTCAATGATGTTAGAGTCATAAATCTGTTAATGAAGGATTTGTGTGGTGATCATAGTCTTCATGGGGATGGTACGATATCATCCTAGAAACATTTTTAATCTCTTCAAACACCGGGGTTGACTTTAACCAGGATCGGTGTTCTATTTACTCCAAAACAACCCTGGTTACGTTATCCTAGTTTAACTAACTCATATCCTAGTTTTTTAATCAAATTTATTTTAGTTTAACTAATATTTTATGGAAAATTGAACCAGGATTATGTTGGAGTTAACAGAACAACGATCCTGGTTAAATTTAACCCCGGTGTTTAAACTTGAAGAGTTTGATAGGATAATCGACGTTATAAATGCGATAATTGCCCACCAAACTTCGACAACAATGAGATTTCTTCTTACTTATTGCTTCAGATGATTGACACTGTTGTACAAGGAATTTTTGTTTTGATGGGAAGTTGTCATTGCAATGGAATCGATTTTTTTCTTTGTTGGGTTCAGGAATTAGATTTGGGCCTTTTGCGTTTGCTTTAATCATAGATGGCAGTTGGACGGTTCCTGTAATCGGAGGAAACGGTTTTTTATCTACATCCGGGTATTTTCTAAAATATAATACGACCGTTTTTAGATACAAACAATTCTTTGTAAGGTAAATATCAAAATAAAAATTATTAGTACTGCAGCTCTCACCCCCCCCCCCCCCTTCGTAGGCACATCTCTAATCTTCGGTAAAAGAGCAATGAACTGAAAAGACCTTCGGTAACCCCCCTCCCTCTTCGTCCTCCCCGTTCTATTCGCCAATAAAGGTTGAAGAGGTATTTTCCGTTTCGAATTGATAAAGCTTGTCATGATCTAATACTGAGCAAATATCCCGGTTTCAAGTTTTCAATATTTCTCAACGAAACAAAATTCAAATGACATAAATTTGAAAATCGGTTGAAATGTTCCCTGAGTTCTTTGATACAAACTTGTTAGAAAGCTGAAAACTCAATGAAAACACAAATTGGTCAAAGTGGTGTCTGAATTGACTAATTCGTGATGATATCTGACTAAATTCGTTAAAATACACTTAAAAATGTCAGTCAAACTTAGTCAAAGAGGCTTAATATTTGTTAGAAACTACTTTAACTTTGTCAAATATTAGTTCCAACATAAGTCATTTTTGTTGACTAACGTGATTAGTTAGTTCAGGCACTGTTTTGACTAATTTGTGTTTACGGTAAATTGTTTTTACTCCGATGTTAAAGCGAATGCGATAGGCAAGTGATTTTTGGAAATTGCTTGGATCATCAGTTTTAACGTTTGCAATTCTTTTGTTAACCTGTATCAACGAATTACACCACCAATTGGCTACGGGATATATACCAACCAAGTAACGATAAATTAAAACAATTGTCTCTTAACGTCAACAAGAACTAAAAAAACATCTTTCTCAACTGGCAGAAATATGTAAAATCATTTTTTCTGTGAATGGTTAAGATTATAATTTCGTTTGAACCATTTTTACCTCTGATATTCAGGAAACATGCTTTCATTGATCATGCAACAGGCAAAATACCACTTGTATGGGAATGATTCACCCCCATTTTCCCTGGACCGCCCTCTCCCAACGGCTATCTCTCTGTGAGGGAGGGATACTTATACCTAGTACACCTATTTCGGCTTTGCTGTCAGAAAGTGATCTTTCCCTGCTTTGATGAATGAATCCAGAAGTGCATTCGGGAGTTAGTCGGCTGGAGGCCCCTTCCCCCAAAGGATCGTCATTGAGGGTTGTAATTACCTGAAATGTATTTAAGCTGTATCTTTTCAACAAGTTAAGAGACCCAGGCAAATTGGTCTTTTCTCAACTTAAGCATTCTGCCCATCTAATATATTTGAAAAAATGAAAAGGGGATGTACCTTATCAAAAATGGTTCGTCATCCAAAAAACTGACAATACCATTAGTTTTGTAGGAGCTTACTTCTTACTTGCCCGGAAAAAGTGATATCCTGCATTCCGGGTGTATGTTTGTCCACAAAAATTTTGTGCACGCCCTGGGTCAACTGGTGGTTGAGCTCCGCGTAGATAATCTTTCAAAAATCCCCCTCCCCGCCCAAAGTCCTGGTTGGGCCATTGAAAAACGAGACCTCTACAGTAACACTGCATCAAGAAACACACTCAATTTTATCTGAGTGTCTACTTCCAAGCCCACTGTCTATATTTAGGTCGTTTTCGTTGACCTCTTTCCAAAACAATTAATTTTGTCATCAAAATTTCATCATGAAGTCCATTGACGGGTTAATACACTTAACTTCGCTTGCTACCATTGTTAGGCAACTCTTTTCATTTTTATTTTTAATTTTTTTATTTTGAATTTAGCTCATCCAAGTTGATATATATCCAAAATATTTTTGGATAGGGAGAATCGCCTGAGGTTCTTAAATCATACTATGCGGCGAGCTTTCACCCCAACCAATGGGGTGGTTGCATACGCCACATTTACTTCGGAACAAAATTTTAAGGGTATGCCGTTTCGAGGTGTGGTGTTAATATATTAATTAGCCTTGAAGATAAACCGGTCATGGTTTAATTAAACGTAAATTCCTCAGACAATAATAATTTCGTTAACAGAGTCTATCTTTTGCTCAATTTTGGAAAAAAAAGTCTCAATATTTGTTTATTCAAGTGAAAGGTAGGCCTAATGAAACGCCTTTTCATTACAAAATATAGATAAACATCGATGTATCTATAAATATCGACTTATCGATAAACATCAATATACTGAATATCAACCGATATCAAGCAGTATAATTTCTGTAAATAAACTCTACAGTCAAATATGGGTGGCTTGAATTTTTTAAGATAAATTTCTCTTCGAAAGGTTTATAAGATATACGCTGCCAAGCTAAAACGTCAGATAGGCCCTAAATATTTACAGTCAAATGAAGTTTTCAAAATTTTGTTTCACCAGTATTCTTTTTATCAAAATAGTTGGGCAATTAATCCCTATCGAAGTAATCACAGCTTGAGAATCGAAAACTTCTATGTGGTAATTTTATCCCTTCCTGTAAGCTTGTTCGTGGATCACTATGGGCCTACCTACAACTAGCTGATACACATCTTAAAGTTTGAAAGACCTATCTCCTTTATGGTTTGAGAAACGTTTAACAATAAGCTTTTTATAATAACAAATTTGGGAGTCTATCGATGTTTTAATCTAATTGTTCCATAGGGAGTTGCAAAATTAATATTCTTTTATCATAATGTGGCGATGAAAGATTATTTTGTGTTTTTTAATTGTTCTCAACTTTATTTCTTTCCTAAAACTTTAGCTGCGTAATCTAAAATTTGGCGAAAAATTATTTTTTCACAGGCAACAATCGATAACATGACTTCCTTCTCTAAAAAGTATTTTTGTCAAGAATTAAATACGTATGCGTCCCTGCATCCCCACCGGTAACCACCTTGTGCTGTTTCGCCTATTTACATCGAGGTGATGGTGTACTAGAAACAATACATATTTTAATTTAAATAAAGGATCAAAGCTGGAATTTTAAGCAAAATGTTATAAAACTTTTCCTATTATTTCATGTTGTGGCAAAACTTTAACAATGTTACCGTTTTCCTTTAAATAATTTACTCCACCTACAGTGCGACCATTTTAGTCCTCTATCAAATATTTTAAAGTAAAACATCATTCTTATGTGACAAAATTATGAACCACTCAAAACTTATGTCAAAATTCGATCGAAAAAGAGCCTTTCTCACTCTTTGAGAATGGAATTGAAGTCTATATTTTAGCTCCGTTCTTAATTTTACTCTTCTGTCTTAGAGAATAAATTTGTCTCAACGAAAAAGGTTGCTTGGTATTCATACTGGAAACTTTTAGTAAGTTAACATATTTATTATTATGTTCAAAGCAGTTCTAATGTTAAAGCAAAAATTGAATATGGTGAGGATATCATTAAAATCATATAACTTTTGAAAAATGTTGAAATCACATTTACTAAAATTTCAGTTTAAGCTCTGATCCTAAAAGTCGTTTGGTGGTTTAACTGATGCAAACCTGCAAAGTGTTAATATTAAACATTAAATCTTTTTTACTGGTTGCAAGTGTATTGCGTATTTGTATTGATTTATCTGAAACTGAACAATCCACAGCAACTTTTCCCATAGCAGAATAAACTTGAATACAAAAAAAAATATCACCAAAACGGCCTCACAAATGACATAAAATAAATAAAGTAATCGAACAGCCAATAACATGATATTTCATTCAATGAAAATATTGCCTTCTTCGAAAACATTCAGCCCAAAGTAATATCATGTCTTCTAACAAGTTGAAAATTTTGTAGTAGTCAAATTAAGATTAAAAGGGTTTTATTCAAAATTTTGTACAAAATTGAGTTAAGATGAAATTTCTAAACATATTAAAATTTTATCCTTTACAATGGGGAAGTTTTTGTTTTCGTTAATTGAAAGATAACACGTTTATTTACTACCAAAAAATTACCATCTTACGCAAATTTTTTTCTTTTTATTAGAAAGACTTGTTAAAACTAGCTTTAGCAAGGTCTTAAATATTTTTACCACTAAAGAGTACTTCCTTTGTTTAATGTACATATGCATGCGTTGTAAATAAATTGATTTCTGTTTTTTGTTATTTTGTTTTGAGAGATCTGACAGCAGCAATGTATAGGCCTACCATTTTTTTCTTCCAGTGTGTTTATTAATTGACTTTAATAAAAGTACCATTTTACCAGTTTTTGTGCATTTGTCATTTTGATTTCATTCTGCTCTTAAATTAAAATTAAATTTTTACCAAAGTAAAGCATAAAGACTTATTTGTACATAAAATATAAGTTCTTAAATCTGTAAAATTGATTAAACGTTCCCCTATTTTACAAATTTTGATCCACGGTTATACGACCGAATAGTATACTTTATTGTTATCCGAACATTAAAAATATCCATTCGAGGGATATTTATGTTAACAGTTCATGTAATCAATGCAAATAATAAAACTTCTACACTTTCAACAAAATATTTTGTCAAGTTCTATAAATCAATAAATGTAAAAAAGGCATAAACAAAATTCAAAGTAAAATTAATTGTCATTTTTTTCATACTCACCCATATCGGACGGTAAAATGTTGACAAAGTGAACGGAGATATTACAGTCAGGCTTACAATTTTTTAAAACATTTCCCTGTCCTTCTCCACTTCCAAAGCTTTCTCCCATATATCTGTCCGGCCCTTCTGTGACTTAAAAGTAAATACTTTTATTCCTCAACTTTTCAACTAACTCACTCCTCTTTCTGATAACAGATTCCTCTCTGGGAGGCAAGGACTCTTGAACATCGATTGGAGGGATACTGATGCGTCATTCATTCATATATTTGGAAATGGCGGATGATTGCCCAAGTTCCCTTAAAAGCGCGGAACAAATCAAAAGTTGAGCACTTAATACTAGTTGAACCCCTTAAAGGCTGTTCCCATAGTTTTACCTCCCTCCCTCTTTAGATCTGCTGGGCGATACGATTTGAATTCAATTAACGACCGGTTACTTTTCAACCCCTACCATTAGCGCCTCGAGTGCCTGGAATGAATTAGCAATCAAAACGCGCGCGACAGCTTGGAGTGGACGAATCCTATCCATTAGAAAAACTTTTGATTGGTTGCTTAGGGACGGACAAAAGGGAGGGCGAGATATGGCGGGAACGGCTTGCGATGAGCTAAATTGCAAGCGAAGAGATTTTCAGCCAATTTTTCGATTTTTTGCGCTTGCTCTCTGATTCAGGAATGCTCTTGGCCTCATCGAAGAGATAATTCTGTTTGTACAGTTGTGCGATCAATAAATTTATTTCACGGGCGATATGGGCCGTTTTTCAATCTTTTTTTCTTTTTTTCCCAGTAGCAGTTAAGAATGAGAGGGTTTAGCAAAGCGTCTCTTCTGTTTTGGAAGATTCGGATAAGAGTTAACTGACAATAGTTGTGGTAAAAGAAGTTGTTGATAGCATCGAGGTTTTGAGTGAGGGAACAAATACTCATCAAGAGTAGGGTATGTCAAAATGTCACGCGAGGAGTGAAAAATCGCGCGCCACAAAGTCTGAATGAATACGAGATATCCCTAAGAGGGACACTGTTCATAAGATCAGAGCATTGAGTCGATACATGTATGAATATTGTAATACCGACTCATATGTTAAAGCAATATAGTTGAAAATAATGGGTTAGGCATGGAAATATTGGTAACATGCGATTTTTTAAATACTGTTTCTAATTATGGCAATCTTTATTTTGCTTTATATTTTGATGCACATTTTTTGGCCTGTATATGAAACATACAGGTCTATTTGCCCATGAAAATTCATTTCTTTTAATATCATGATATCTGTTTCGTTTTATGGATCTTATTTCATTTGTTATCCGTTCATTTATTTCAATTCTTTAATATTCAATTTAGGCTGTGTCTCGCCTTTGTTTGATTGTTAACGCTATATCTATTTGGGAATTTAAAGTGCATAATGTTCAAGTTCAAATTCATTAAATCTATATATGGTGCATTATTTTAAATAATTATTCTGATGAGCCTTAAAAAACGATCAGAAGCAAAAGACTAAGTTGTTTAATCAGATACCATCAAAGGTACAGCTAACTCAGAGGTGGGTTTTCATAAGGACTGAAAATATTCCAGAGAACGTGCTGATTGAACTGAAGGGGGCAGATCACTCGGTAACTTAGGGCATGGAACACCTAGCGCTCAACAAACATGCATCATTCTATATCTAGGATTAACCACTGCTTACTTAAAGGAGAACATGTTTGAAAATGTCAATAATTTTTTATAAAACACGTGCAAACTTTACTGGGAGAATTATTACTACTTCTGACTTTCTAATTAGAGTTAGGGTCTAGGGTTAGTCTATCTGGAGTAGTATTTATTTTTCAATCTCAGCCAAACCGTTAACTTCTTGAGAGTTTCGTAACATCACGACAGTTTAAAAACAACAAACGATCTAACTTTTAATGAAGGAAGATACTTTCTTTATGAAACTTTGATGCAGCTAATTTCATGGGTTAATTTCAAAATTTTGATTTTTTTTTGTCACAGTTCTGCATGACATCGAATTGGCATGGCTCATTTAAGAAATTTTCGGACATCAACTTATACAAATTTATCTTCGATGTTCCCGTCTTTTGAAAATATTCAAAGTTCCCTTAATTTATTTTAAATAATCTCAGCTTAATGGCGATACAAGGGTCAATAATCACCGTTTTTTAAATACGACAATGATTAATATTCTTATAAACTTTCTTAGGAGTCGCTTATAGGATTTTGGTAATAAAAGGTAGATTTAACACGAAAAATGAAGTAATTCTTACGTATATAAGAGTAAACCAAAATATGTTCGAAGCTTCAAATTTTTCTGCGTTAGCAATGATTTATTGACTTTCCTTCCCTCAATTATACGTTCAAAAGTTTTTCTAATTCGAATAAGAAAGTATTATTAATTAAAACTTAGCTTCATATTAAACGTATAGGGAAACAAACTGTAACGTACACCTTCTAAAACTTTAGACCTCTGCATCAACTAAAGGTTATCATTGAGTTTTTATCCAGGCGCGAATCGAAGAGGGCTTTTACAACCTCACCCTTCCCTTTTCCGCCAGATCAACTATAGAGGCTTTTCACGTGACGTCATAATACTCTCCGGCGGCCATGTCGGAGTACATTTAACTACGTAGTAAACCACACTGGGCGCACTGGCTCGTTGAATGTGTACACACCGTGCATACCACAATGCGCTCTGTGCAGTGCGGTCGGCGCAAAGCCACGTGTATTTGGCATGAATGTCCTCCAGCATGGCGGTTGCGTGACGTAATTGCAAAGCCTCTATAAAACATGGGAAATTAGGAATGCAACTCCCTCACTTCTCTACTTTCTCTGAAATCATCCCCCTCCTTCTGGGAATGTCTGCATCCGCGCCTGATATCGATAACTTAATGAAAGTGTTTAAGGTCACTATCACATGACTGCAATTAGCATGATTATTCATATATCATTTTCAATATTTATGACAAATTTTGAATTTTGTGGTGTCCCGATTTGTTACGGTTTTGCCCGCATTATCTGTAAAAAAGCGTCTGGTCACTCAATTCGGTTTTCAAATATTCGTGCACGAATATTTGAAAACCGAATTGAGCCGTTAGGTAATCACTCATTACACATTTATTTGTATATGATATGAGGGTTGTCCAAGTTTGACCATTTGTCATTGGTATGTGAAGAAACCTAAACAGCTTTGGAAAAATTTGTTGAATTTCATGAACCAAGTCAATGAGCTGCTTTAAGAGCTGTAAAATGTAATAGGGTTGAGGTCGTGATACCTTTCACAACTAGGAAACCTAAACACTCTACAGCTAGGTCAACGTTGATATTATTTTAATAGTTCTTCATTCGTAAGTAATTTCGGTAATTCATTACAGTATGAATTTTTGAGAAATATGCGAGATATTCGAAGAAGAAGTTCAATACACTGGTGGGCATTATCCCAGTGTGACCGGTCTGACTAGGCAAAATAATGGTCTCGCAGCTACTTTGAAACGTAGAAATGTAACAAATAACTTTTACACCAACTGACCAAAAAGGCAGTTTTAATGCAATCCAATTCAAAACCACACATCCCTCGTTATATTTGCGATGGGTTAAAAAAGAGGCTTTGACTAAGTTTTTCTGAGTGGGTATTAATGTCAATGAAGTTAGGGTGGCAAGCATCAGAAGTCAAATTACCCAACTTAACGGTCAAGAGCAATACCCCAAATTTATGTTGAAGCAACAGCTAAATATCACAATTTCCTTCTCTTTTTTCTCTTCAAAATACCTTTAATCGTTCTTTGAAACTTCAGTATTGCATATTCAGGATAAACCAAGCAGTAAATTTCACATTTGAAGGGAAACAATGTTGTCACATGACTCTAAAAAGCCAATCATGAAACAAGAAAGTCTACGACATACACTACTTCAAGTTGGGGTGACTGCTCTTGCCCTTTAACCAGAACTAACATCATCAAACGCTCAAGTCTCTATCCAAAGTCAGTCAGCTAGTATGAATCACGGACAATTCAGATAAATATTAAATTGGTGATAATGTACTTATCAAAGGTGAAACTGAGTCACTCTATGACCCAAGGAGAGTGATGAGTCTAATGTGCATCAAGTTCGTCTCAGTTGCCCTCTGACCCTCTGATAGCGAGGAGTCAAATGTACGACAAGTTCGTCCGAGTTGTAAAAAGTTGTCAAAGCCCTCTAAATGTTTGCATCAACGCAACTTGACAGTCGCGACTTCCGTGTATCATATTCTACTGCGAAGGGCGTGTGTCAGGACCTTTGAAATCTTGAGTCAATTACATGAAGAAGGTACGTCAATGCACAAAAATTTTGACGCTACTATAACGAACATTGACCGATCTTTCCCGGAGGTTAGAGGGTGTATCTGTCAATTTTAATCTACACTCAGTCTCAATAAAACCGTTTCTGATATTGTCTATTTGGTTTGGTGTCCTCTCTTCTCTCTTTTAACAACAGGTTGTCTGGTAGTTAAGATAATATACAAGTGAACTTCATATCAAAAAGAGCGAAATTGGAGGACAATCCCTGGTAAGAGTGAATTTTACCTAAGAGTGAAGTGAAAATCATTCCAAACTTGACTTTAAACTTGTCTTACAGTTTTAATCCAGGGCAATTAAATTTAAATAATTCCTACGTCATTTTGTCTCCAATACCAGAAAGATTTTTTCTGTTGTTAATCATATTATAAAGACATTACGAAACAATGCCAAGGTCCCACCTGTGATACAACCATACTTTGAAAACCATTAATTTGTGTTCATTCTCGCTTCTGAATAGCTCTGCGTAAATGCCTGCGAGGTTGGCGTGTTGGGCTTTAAATTGAAATCGTTAAGTAAGGTAAGCAACTAGTCAAAGGTGAATAAATACGGAGCAGAAACAAGTAACGCAGCCTCGGGCAACATCAAAAGTAAAGAGTTGAGTTTCGTATGGAGGAAATTGTACCAGTTAGAATGAACAAGGAATAATTTTTCAAGACGTGTTAATATGTTGAGTAATATATAGTATAGTATAGCATAGCATAGCATAGCATAACATAGCATAGCATAGCATAGTATAGTATATGTGTAAGGTCAAGACGGAATAATTAAATTTTCCGTAGTTTCTGGTTGCAAAGTTGACACCTTTACTAGATCTCTGAGAACGGTTTATCAGCATGGGTTGTATTCGGGTTTCCGTTGTTTTCAAGTAACACTTGCCAAATTAATTATTAATATTAACCGGATCTGGTTGTTAGTACTCAGACTTGCCATGAAGAACACTTTTGATAATATATTTTTGTTGCTACAGCAATATCGGACTTAACAAGTGTCATTATTTGGAGTTTTTTTTTCTTTACACAACTAACTGATCAAACGCGATCAGGATAAGATGGCATGCAGGATTACATTAAATAAAAACAGAGTGCAGTGTCTTGTTGGTTAGAAGTCATCTTTCAAAGTGTGTAGCCTACTTGGAAAATGAAATCATCTTTTTCAACTGGCGGATCGGTATAACTTAACTACTTACAAATTTTTAAATACATGTGCTAGTAACGAGATGTTACTATGTTGTTGTTATTCCTGGTCAATATTGCTAATTTTTTCTTTACAAAAAATTGAAATACTATTTCAAGTTACCTCTGGAATGAAGAATCTTTTGAAGTTTATCTTTTAAGGGCAAGAGCAGTCTCTCCCATTTAAAGAAGTGTAGTGCACTGTCCTGTTTCATGATTGGCTCTTCAGAGTCATGTGCCAGTATCTTTTCTCCTTAAATGTGACATTTTCTTAGAGCCCCTGCTTAGTTTACCTTGAATATGCAATACTTAAAGTTCTTACATTTTATCAGAAATACTTTCAATTTAAATGAGAAGAAAATTTTGAGACTTACCTGTTTCTTCAAAATAGGATTGGGATGACTGCTCTTGCCCTTTAAGGCTTGCGACAAAAAACACAAAGTATGTCTTTATTATTAATAGTCGTAGCACCATGCAGGGGAATATAAGGGCATGGAAGCACTTGTCTCTTAAATATCTCATTTCTGAACAACACATTCCTATTCTAAGGCTTAATTTTCACCACATGCTAAAGTCTTAGATCTTCCGGGGGCTTGGTCCCCGGTATCTTTAACAATGATTCCCCCATTATGGGATCCTACAAATAGCAACCCCTACACCCCACCTGCTAAGTAAATAATCCTATCCTGAGACTCATATAGTCAGATATACTAAAATCTCAGAACTTCATTTTCTACAGGGAATTCAACAGGTTCGATCCGCAAAACTCGGTCGCGTTAAGGTTTCACTATTTGCGAGAAAGTCTTTTCCCCGACCCCATACTTCCTTTGACTTCTATTTGCCTTTATACCCACTTTTGAATACCTCGTGCCTCCACTGTTCACTAAATGAAAAACGTCGGGGTGGTGTCGGGGTTTCTATTTTATAAAGTTTAAAAGCCACACTTGAACTGATTATAACCATAGAACTTATCAATATAAAAGGAAGTCACGTGACTTGAGATAAGTTTTCACCCTATTATTTTGACCTTGGTTTGGTCAGGGACGTTATCTTACTACTGCCTTAATGCGTAAATGCGTACACATTTACTAAATGCTACTGTTCGCAGGATGCACTTATAGTATCAATAAAATCACAGTTGCAAAAAAGCATAAAATTTGTGGTAAATTTTAAAGACAACAAAACATTGGTCAGTGTGAATTCATGACATCACACCTGCTTGCTTCAAAATCGCTCTTACAAAGCAAAATGTGTCAATTTCATTCGCTGTTACGGCACGAATCGGAAATGTAAAATGAGTGAAAGTTTCACCAGTATGCTAAGAATATTTTCGTTTTTAACATATTGGACACTTATTTATTCTGGGTATTGTTTTGAAGTCGAAGTTGCAAACTTAAAATCGGAAAAGAAATCCCGTGACCTATACATTCCCGATCGTTTCGATTTAGAAAAACTTGATATTGACATACGCAGTACGTCGGGTTTGAAACTGAAACAAAATTACAGCTATGGTGTAAATTGCATTAATTGATCAGGGAGTTTTCAGGGAGTTGCCCTGACAACTCCCTGGATAAATATTTAACAAATTACAGATAGGTATAGGAAAAGGTTACAGGCATATTAGTAGACTTCGGAAGGGCGACTGACTGCTGTAACCAGCAGTTGAAGTTTTAAAATTAGTTAGAAAAGTTTAAGCAATCTAGTGGGGATGAAGAAATGGTCTTTTTACAGTTAAACCATGCAGGGACTACTTTTTCTAAAGTCCCCCCCCCCCCCGACCCTCTGGCAAAGGGCCGTTCGGCGAAACTATGCAGGGACTGGTTGTCAGACTCTGACAACTCCCTGGTTAGACTGTCTCGATAAAGATCTTACAAATGTTCTCTTATCTCGGGGAAATACCCAAATCAGTTCAGCTACGAAAACACAAATTTTCAAAGTTTCTAATCATATTGGGATGATATATAATTGAGAGCTTTGTGGTATGAAAATGACAAAAATCTGGATGGATAAGTGATGTAAAAAGCATTGCAACCCTAGAATAAAGCCACAATTCCCATCAAAATCCATCAAGAATTGATAAATTTACAGGATAATTTCTTACTTTTACTTAATCAAACATAAGCATAAGCTAAATATGCAAATGTATTGATGTAAAAGGTCAGTCAACGTACAGGTCAGACTCGGACAAAAACTTTTGCCTATTGAAACAGTTTAGGGGTACAAGTAATGAGGTAATATTAGCTCAGTTCAACTTGAGGGGAAAGTTTTGTATGGTAATTGTGTAGACGTCTCATGCGGCGCGAGTGCGATGATATGTTTCATCAGTGCACGACGCGCAGGTTCTGTCCAAAGCAAGTCTAAAGCAACTCTTTGCCCAATGTGATAGAGTATTCAATTTGGAAGAGAGATGCAAAAAAAGTTCCAGCCTGAACGTTTACAATTGATACTTAACACTGGCAAACAGAAGATCGTACAGGCAGGGAGCTGTCAAATAAGCAGCTACCTAATACAGATTTAGGCTACACAGTGCATGTCCCAAATTCTACCTTGAAAATAGCAAGTGTATCTTGTGTATCTAACCATTTCGCAATTTGTTCATTCTTGTTCATTTTAATTGACGTGAATTTGCCAACGAAAGCTTCGAAACGATTGCCTTAGTTTCTACTCAGGGGGGCTGAGAAATGCGCTGTAAGGGTCGCGGTTCTTAAAAAGTCCCTGTACACGACTTACAGTGGCGTTCCGCCTAACAACGGACAGGCCGTGTGAGCCATCCAACTAAGCACCCACAAACGTATACAGCCCTGTCTCAGCCCCCTTTCCTTACAAAGAAAAACTTTTTACACTACCTTAGTACTCTACGAACGTATAAAATTTCAAAACTGACACTGATCTAATACTATGCGATACGTCTTGGTGTCAATGAAATTCACCTTCCAAAGAAATTTCCTTATAACTGCCCTTTAACTCCAGCGATGCATGCGTATCAACAACCCCGCATGATCAACCCTGTCTTCCAAGGTTACGTCAGAGTGACGTATGCATATGGTCTGTTAATCACGTGTGAGCTTACGATTTCTCTCTTATCCGATATCCATTTAAATCTTACGAATACATTTCCGTGCGTCATTAACTCTCCTTGAAAATAAATTAGGAAATTGTGCTTCGTTCCTGATTCTGTTATATCAGTAGCTTGTCATTCAGTAATAATAAAATCTTAAACACATTATCATTTCACAAAAAAAAAAAACTCTAAAGAAACCGAAACTTTTTGGCCATAGGAAACAGAGAGTAAGAATCGGTAATTGAACATCTTCGTGGTGTATCATCATTATAGAGTGAAGTTTTTCACTTTATTCAAGAATGGCGCCAACGAATCTACAATCTATCGCTTTAAGCCTTATTTTGGTATTTAATCATATATAATATAACCCGTCATTGCCTTGATTTGCCTTAGAGCAACCAACTCATTTATGTGTTTTCAGCTTTTGGTTAATTTACAATAAATTCGTCATTTTTTAGCTGGAAGGTAAAGACACCTATGTCGACAAGATTAGCATAATTACTTTCTTTTTTCACTCGTCTGTCACTCGATTGTTATCTTCAGTGATTACGGTCTGAGAATATAGGATTTGCAAACGAGTCAAAAGTTATCGTTAGAATGTTTTCAAGCTTTGGCAAACATTGCAAATGAAAGAATGATTCTGCTTATTTATCTCAGCAATGGGAAAGTTGCTGAAGTATATTTGTAATATTACATGAAATGCTCACTTGGACACACTAATACGTAAACTAAAGAATTATGTGTCATATTTTCGTGTTTTTATTTGGGATTCTTTGTCGTTACAGTGGTTGCAGTTTTTAGTCCAGATGGAATAAACGAAGATTCGAGAAACAAGATGAAAAGGTTGATAAATATTTGAACATATTTTCTTGTTTCATTGTGTAAAATAAACTTTTATTACTTTTATCAGGATTTGAGCTGGTCTTCAGTTCTCTTATTAAAATTGTTTTTAGCTAATAATGGATTCCTGAATGATCTGTTGTAGTATTGATGTTATATTGTTGATAACACTGGCCTAAATTAAACATCTCTTACTGTGATATTTATAATTTATTTATGGTCACAATAAAGGATATCCACCACATTGTTATTTTTATTATAAGCATATTGCCTTTTCACATCCACTGGTTATGCAAAAAGTTAAAATGTTGAGAGTTTGATGTGTTTCTTTTCTTGTTTTCAGGCTTGTAACGATTTTGGGTAAATTTGAAAAAGTGATTGGTCAAGAATTTTTAGAACATGAATTTTAATTTTTGTAAATGCGCCGCTATGTAGGATATGGGTTTGTAGTAAGTTTGATGAGTGTCATAGTATCATAAGTGTGTGACTTTGCAAGGTCTTGAAAAAATTATAATTTCATAAACCAACTCAATGTACCTCTTAAAGTTTTAAATTCCCAATGGAAAAAAAATTTTACGTAAAACACGATTTTCAATTAAAAAATTGTTTAAGAGAAACCTTTTTTTATGTTCTTTTTTTTTTTGAGGGGAGGGGGATCGTAAAATCCTGTCATGTATATATCGCTAACACGTAAGCTAATGGTCTGCTGATGAATTTAAATTTAAAACATAATAACAGTTAACAACAAAATCATTATTTTGAAAGGAAAAACAATAAACATTATTTATCAAACACGAAGTCAAGTCAATTCTGTTACTCATGTGATTGGTAAATTTAAATGATATTTTGAGTAATTTGTGTTCACAGTGAATTTTTGTACGTTGACAGAGTAATTTTGTTTAGTGATTGATCATGGAAGGCTTTTTGCAGAACCATAGGTCTGATCATAAAGTCATTACGTCAAAGCTTCATAGGTCTGATCATGAAGCTATAACGTAACAGTTCCATGGCCTGATGCTCTGAAAATCTCTTCCAGGTCCCTGCTCTGAAAGATTGAGAGAACAACCAATTTGTCACTTCATCTGTTTCTGCAAATGAAATGTAGTGTAGTCGGAAAAGAATCAACAAGTGCCTTATACACTTTTAAAAATGTATGAAAAAGTTATGTAAAAAAAAACAAAAAAATACATGGGAATCCATTCTCATGTATTTCTTTGTTTTTGCTGCTGTAATTTTTACAGGCTTTTTTAACAGTCGTTCAAAAGACCGTTTCTTATACACTCTGAAAAAAATGCGGTCTCGAGGGAAATAAACCAAAATTTGAGACAATTTTTACCCTGAATCTGGGTCAATTGTGACCATAGTTTGGATCATTATTTGACCCAATTATTTCTTTCCTGAACCTCTTTAGGGTCAAATTGACCAAAGGGATTTGACAGTTCTGTAAGACAGCATTACGAGTGAAGTGATATCTCGTTGAAATGCATTTTTAAGTGGCAGGTTGATTTGGTTTGTAAATTTCACCAATTTTCCCCAAATTTGTAAATTTTTTTCCAAATTCTCTCAATGAAAAATATTCTTACTTCAGACAGTTCCCACACCCAGACACAAATATGTATTATAAGAGGTTTTTAATGGATTAATTAACTATATTCAATTCCGTTTTTAAAAATTCGTGACCATACAGTTTTTTTTTCAAATTGTGATTCCATTTCCTGCATTCTGATTGGCCAGAAACCATTTGAGTCCGGTATCAAATTGCATATAAGTTCGGTTCCTTGACAGTTGGGAGAATTAGAATAACGTCATCACACAAGCAGTGGACCTCGGCTATCACCTCGGTCCACTCAGCCGCTCCGATGACGCCATCGTCGGTCTTAAATTATATTTCAGACGGGACACCCTCGCTTTTATACCCTAAATCGAAATTCAAAAATTTTCACTTTTTGCATATCAGCGTAACTACTTTGTGTTAAACTTGAATAAATGAGCAGTATAGTGTAACAACCTACATCCTAGAAAACCTTTGTTAGGGTATCGATATCAAATAAATGTTATAGCATTTTGAACTGATAAGTAAAAAAACAACAAACGTACTTTCAAAATCTCTCCTCTTCACAAAAATGGTCACAATTTTACTCAAACGCCATGATGAAAAAGGTTAAACAACAAATATCCTAAGGACAATTCCCAAATATTATAATTTGGAAGTAGGAAGTTGTTGTCCCTACAAGTTTTTAACAAAAAAAAACCACGGTCTGTCAAATTCAAATTTCTGATATAAATACGCAACTTCTCATAAAAATACTTAAGCTACTCTTTAAATTTTTTCTTTCAACTAAAACTCTAGATTTTGAACGAGGCTTCTCCTCTGCATGATGGCTTGTGCAATGTTATATATTCTTTTGTAAAACAAAAGATAATTCACTGTGAAAGTAAGGGGCGAAAATAACGGCAGATTTACAAAACAAGAAAAAGGAAGGGATAGATAAGGATTACAGAAGTTCTTAAAACTTTTTACCAGATCTTTTCTGTAATCTCTTTATTTCTTTACGGTTGTCCTCATTTCTTACTCTGTAAATTTAAATCAATTCTGAGCCATTTTTACAGTGCAACGAAAAGGTTTCCATACTCCCTGCCTTCTTACAACAATGCACCTGCACAGACCAGGCGCGTAGCCAGGATTGTGTCATGGAGGTTGGGGTGTGTTGTCATGGGGGGTTGGGGCACGACATGAGGGAAAAGTTTAAGGATAGAGAGAAAAAACATCTATTTCAGGTGCTTTTTGCATTGCAAGGTTGGGTCATGGGGATTCTAACCCCCCCCCCTCCCCTTCCCCGTGGCTACGTCACTGGCACAGACAATGGCATTATACCAATAAGAATGATAGTATAGCTTGAATCTTTTAGTGATGCTTGAAAACATTTACAAAATATTTTGTTTTATTGGGAAAACAACTACTAATGGGCCCTTTGCATGTTTACATGCTTGGCATCTACAAAAATAATTTTAATGGTATCGTAATGTAAAGTTTTTAATATAAATGGTCCCATACAAGCATTATAGCATTTAAAATACTCCAGAACTTAGTTCGATTGTATCTGATAGTAAAGGGCTTAGAAATATGTTATAATGTAATTTTCCTCTACTGACCTTGTATTATAGTTGTGAACATCATCGATTGATATTTAAAATTTGTAGGAAGCATATTATTATTGTACTTGTGCGCAAAATCCCTAAAGTGGTATTTGTGAATGTCAATTAAAATACTGAGTGTACGAAGAAACTGGGTAAAGGGAGTGAGCAAATGACATCAGTACACTATGCCGTATTTTAAATAAGGTGGGGCCTATTCACACGAAAATTTTCGTGCGGATAAGGGCAGGTGGAAGCACTATTCTCACGAAAATTTTCGTACGAACCATGGCACGTGGAAGCACTATTCATATGAAGATTTTCGTATGAATAAAGGGTTGTATCATACGAGAATTTTCGGGAGTTTTGGGAATCTTTATTTGGGGTACACTCAGTACTTTTCCTTTTTAAACAATAATGTTAGCTTAGGCCACATTATGATGTAATAGGAGAAACAGCTGTGGGGGCAAGGGGGGCTACTCCTTTTTGACTTTTTAGTGCTGAGAAATAGTTCATGTACCACAACCACCTCAGCACATTAAAAAGCCACCGTAGCCAATCAGCTCCTTCGTGTTTATCTTTGGCTAATCAAACGCCATGACTTTTTTCCAGGATTTGAAACATTTTGCTTCTAATTCAATGACACACCGTACGTACACGTACACCCACATATGCATCGATATCACACCGTATACCTTTATCTTACTATAACGTACGTACGCGCAAACGGTAGATACGCAAGTTGTACATGTATGCAGAGCCATATACAGAGTCGTCAATGGCCATATACAAGTGCTAGCGCCGCCAATCGGCTCAAATTTTTTCTTCGAGTGAATTGTGACTACAGGTACTCTTATTTACACGAAAATTTTGGTGTGAATAGTCAAACGTTAAAATAAATCTGGCAGAATGCTTCTGAATAACAAAGAGTTTGTTGAAAATAGAAGGGTAGGCACTGAAGTCAATTAAATAGTTAAAATGATTTATGACTAAGATAGTAAGAAACTTGAGAAAGTGCTGAGGAAAAACATTTTTAGTTTGAAAAAAAAAATAACTGCATGCTGTGATATTGTACTGTTTTCCTTATGATGACTTCCTACATAGTTGAGGTTATTGTTGATAATAACTCGCTGTTAATTCAGAGAAACAAAAGAGTTTATTTTCATGACTTGATCAGTCTAAGGCGTAGTTATCCGATGTAGATGAAAGACAATATAATTTGTTTTTTCTTGCATTAAATGATAATTTGTTTGTTTTAAACTACAGGTAGAAATGTTTCTTCATATGTGATTGATAACTGCTGACCTGGCCACACTGTGCCTAGATTGACCGAAAAACTGTCATCTGTAATAGAAAATACGATAAATAAATGGACGTAAAACTGATATAATTTATGTATATAAATAAAACCATGGATCCTATAGGATTGTTCCTTATTTTTCACATATATTATTTAGGATTGTTGTTTTCCTATAGGATAATTTATGTATATAACTAAAACCGTGGATCCTATAGGATTGTTCCGTATGGTACTCCACAAGAAATACATAGTTAACTCAAAGAAACGTATCGCTTTCTGGTTGATGTATAAGGAGAAAACCATTTTAATGGACACCATAATGTTTTAATTTTAAAAGTAATATTTCATAATTAACTGTATCAAACGCCTTTGATAAGTATAAAGAAATTCCAAAACTACACTCTTCATTAACAAATGCTAACTAAATCAATAACAGCCATGAAATTTAAACTGGCCTGGAAAGAAAACATGCATTGTGAAAAGGGTATGAAACCTATGAAAAACGTGATGTTTAATAACGCTTGAGAAACAAAACAGAACATAAAATAGGTCTACATTTTTTTTTTCTTTCTTTCTTTTTATAGCTAACAGGTACCTCCTTGCTTTGGAAATAGGGATATTTTTTTTCAATCTCCTCTTTTATAAAATGAACAGTGTCAATTCAATTCATTTCAGTGGTAAATCACTCCAACAAGGGTGACATTCTCCTTAAGAATAGTTAAATACTAGTTAAAAACTCCAAGAAAAGTGAAAAATCCACTATTAAACGATTAGGTTCAGAGATCACTTGTCTTTGTAAGCACTCCATCGAGAGTGAAACTTAGCTCTTTTAGAGTGAATTTCATTAACTTTACTCTTGTTACGAGTGACATTTCACCTTTTTAATGTTTAGAATGTGCATTTGTCAAATTCGTGACTTTTATTTATTTTAAATCTTCTGTTTCTCATACTTCCATATCGTTATTGGGGAACCTAAACAGAGAGCTGGAACATGGATCATGTAAAAATACGCAGTAATTGACATTGGTTTGTGAAATTTTGGATGCAGGCTTATTTCCAAGATTTTCATTTGAAGTTTTAAATCTTGAGACAGTTTCCCCTACGTTAGTACAACTGTATTGTTGTAACTGATTTCTAAAAGCTGATAACATTTTTATTTCTATTACCGTATGAACTGAAGAATTGTCATCCAAGGACGTTTTACATCCCATTGACTGCTTATGAATATTTCATTGAAGTAAGTCTTTTTCACCTTCCGAATGACAGTAATTATACAGGGCATTCGAGTAAATATTGAAAGACGCTGTGGTAGCCACGACTCTCCGTGTATATTCTAAGGATCTTACAATGCAAATATTTTTCTTTCTAATTGAAGTGACAATGACATGGAGTAGGGCTTCTAATTTTGGAATAAGTCTTTCTGAATTGACAATTTTGGGAATTTAAATTCAGGTATCATGATAGGCTCCATTTACATCTTTAGACCCCATGGTTTGAAAATAAAATAATACTACAACACGAACCAAGGGAACACTAAAAATTGAAAGAGTGAAATTTCACTCTTTAGAAGAGTGAAAGCTGAAAAGTTCATTCAAAATAGGGGAATTCACTCTAAGAAGAGTGAAATTCATTCCAAGGAGCGAAATCTCACTCTTGATGGAGTGCAATCAGGACAGCTCCTGATGACACTCGTCAAAGTGTGAATTTTCATTCTCCTTGGAGTGAATTTCACTTTTTTTGAGTAAGTTTCACTATTATTGGAGTGAGTGAACACTCTCAGTGAGTGAACTCACAGTTGTCACACTACTAAAGTGTGACATAATTCATTCGTTAGAATTTAGAGTGTACTGCAACCCGACACAAGGTTAATGGACGGAGAGGAACCAATCGAAGACGATTTGACGAGTACCCCGTATATATTATTTGCGGTGACATTGCCTTGACTTATTTCACACACGCCTCCCACCCTCCACCCCCTTAAATCTTTTTCTTTCTTTCTGGAGTGACCCCGTCTTTTCTGCATTGACTTATGTATTACGTCGTTAATATTAAAACGTTTTTATTTACTATTCGTTTTCACTGGAAATATTGTGCATCAATGATCTAAATTAAGTGCATTTTCTCTTGTCTTCAAAAAGTCTCTTTAACTTTTTCGAAATTATTCTTGCGAACGATCTTTGGTGAAATCTTAACTTTTGCAATAGCTTATATTTGTTAATTTAACTTTACTTTCAATTATCTTTTTGGAGTTTAGAAGATTCTTAAAAGAAACTAACAATTGGCTTTGCTTTACGTTAACCTGAAATACGACTTATGACCAAGTTCCGGTTAAATGATAACTTTTCCAGAACACAATCCCTTCTGTTTTTTGTTTCATTCTCACTTGGTGTTGTTTCTTGCTCTTTTTTGCTTAAAATTTATCACTCTTTTCTATGGACCGGTGACGGGATCTCTCTTAAAATAATCCCATTATAACTTTGAATTAATTCTTCATGACAAGGACAAGATTTCAGTCAAGAAGTCAATGTGTGTGTGTGTGTGTGTGTGTGTGTGTTTTCGGGGGGGGGGGGTGCTCCAGAACAAGGAACTTCCCTATGACCGAAACTTGAAAAACATGAAATTTCAAAAATGCCAAAGAGTAATTTCTATAAAGTCTATTACATTTGAGGCACAACTTTTGCACCGATTCGCAGCTCCGGACCTAAGTAAAGCATTTTTGTTCTAAGCGGGAGGAAGACTAGCCTCCCCCTTAAACCCTAATTCACTCCAAACTAAAACAATCCTCTCACCACCAATTGGCTTTTAAAGATACTTTTAAAATGCCCAATAATTGTTAGATGCAGAGTATTTAAGGTTGCAAATAACCTACTGGAAAATATCAAATGCAGTAAAAGTAAGAAGTAATAGGGAGAGACTATAAGCAATTTCTTAGAAACAAGGTTAATCTAATTTTCTTACTCGTTTCCTTTATATTTTATAACTTTACGAAAATCTATCTGATTTCTAACAATATGCGAAATTGATCCTAAACTATGAATTCCAGCCGTTTACTTTATTCACCTCCTCACCCCTTCTGGAATTTCATTAGACGCCATCGATTGAAGTCTTGAGTTTTCGCTGAGAGCAGAAAAACGATATTTTTGAGATTAAGATAGGCTGATTCCTAACAGAATCCTGACGAGGTTTTCAGCACCTGGCTCTTAGAGATAGATCGAATCGAAGCTTAGTGATTTTCCCCCGGCTGCCTCCACTAGCCTCTGCCATTTAAATAGCTCAGCCTTCCGGTCTAGCTGTAATGATTTGACACGGGAACATATTCCCACGCCAGAAACTGTTTCTGCTGCGGGCAATAGGACAGATACTCTACATGTATCCTTTTCTTTCAACAAACTTTATCTTTCTTCTGAAGGAGATCAAGGAATTCTAATTGTTTTTTGCTCCGTTCCAGCAACTCCCTGCCTTTTTCCTGTCTCTTCTTTTCTTCAATCTCTCGTTTTCTGAAATTGAGCAAAAGTAACAGCCTTACGGCAAAATCGCAAATCGGTCCTAAATTAGAGACCAAAATCCCGCAGCTGTCATAGGAAGAAGGTAGTTTTATTGAAAAAGGAGACGACTTAATAGTTTTGTCGCGCATATAGTTCCCATACTTCTAAACTGATCCTCGGGTCAAAAATGGCGAGAGGGTTACAACTAAGGGTGTATTGATCTGTATGAGCAAGAAGCATTCTATGAGGAGGAATTAGATTAACTTGAGAAGATTTCAAAAGAGGGAGATATATTTGAAGACATGATAAGCGATTATTGTTCATATTAGCAGTTGAAGGCTCCTGGGGGAAAATCATGTTGATATACTTATTCAGGAAAGTTTGAAAAAATAAAGATATACTTGAGGCTGTGTTACAACCATGATATTAAGTATTTCTGTTGCACGCTTGATCGTCAAAGGTTTGAACCCAACGCTCGCCAATGTCGTCAATCAAAGAGGAATGGCCGGATGGACATCTAAAATAAAATGTTAGAAAACATTACGGTAAAATGAAACGTAAAACGTTTGAATGACTCGACAAAGTAATCTACTGCAACAGGTGAAAGTAAAAGATATTGACAACAAAGTGCGTGTGTTGAATATCTTAAAGGGAACGATTTGTCATGATAGGGGATAAGTGGGACCATGATACGGTTGCAACATTTTCAGTGTTATTTATTTATTTATTTATTTATTTTTTTTTTTTTTTGTTACAAGAGTTGGGGTACCATGAAATTTGGATGTCTGTGAGGGCTATAAATCCGTCAAGAAATTGAAGTTAGATAAGGTTTTACGACTCAGATTCCAACCGGCTACCGTTTTTTCCCAGTTGTTGTTCACTTGTTTAATGTCCCTCCTCCATCATTGCTTATAAAATTGCAGTTTTTTCACTTCGTGTAATCAAATCAGTTCTCTTCCAACCAATAGCGGTATATTATTGTCCCTCAATTTGGTAATTAGGCAACTTAGATAATGAAAAAGTTAAACGTTATCAAAAGAGAAGTGTTTCAGATATTTATCAAGTTCAATAAGTAACATAGTATGATGAAAATTTAACAATGTTTACCATTCTACAGCAACGGATCGATATTTCTTGATGGGGTCATCGATGACAATGATAGTATATGTCTGGAGATCGATTTCCAAGTGTTTTAAGAAGTTCGACCTAGGGCGTATCCAATCTATGACAAGTGAGCAATTTAAAAAAAGGCTACATTTTGGGCTGGGACCGAAAATGTTTTATTCTGCCCCGAAAGACTGTCTAAGCAGAGCGCAATCATTCGAGGACCTAATGGTCTAATTAATAGGGGTCGCATACAGATTGCCATGGGGCAGGATAAACTAATCTTAGAGGAACAGCCTTTTAAGTCGAGGCGAAGCACAGCAAAATTTTAAGGTCGAAAATACCTCCCAGGTATATTTGAATTGATTATTTACTGTTTATTTACAACTCGCTTTGGCGTTGCAAATAAATGTAGCTTCAATAAATTGTACACTTTTATTTGGGATGAACATATGATTCGACGGCATCCCAGCCACTTCGAATCCGGTGGAATTGGCTTGGTCACGTGCTCCGTAGAGGGAATTTTAACGTCACCTTGGCAGCCCCGGAGTAGAGACCACTTAAGGAAGACCAAGAACAAGATGGAAACGTGTATTTGAGACTGAAAGAGAGAAATGGACAAGGTTGGAGGCGTCTGAACGAATCCAAAGTTGCAAAAAAAATGAGAAAGCAAACTGGAGAGATGACGTCACAGCCTTGTGTTCTTCCTGTCACAGAGATCATGCTTTAAGTTAAGTATAAATATATTCATTTCAAGAAATGGTTATCGCAATTTTTCCAGACCCTCCTCGAAATCCATGTCTTGTTGAGGTTTGAGGAGAGTCGCCTGCCCACCCATACTTCCCTTCCTCGTGCGCCTATGGTTTCCCAGCCAACATGCCCATCTGGGCCCCAACTGAGTTTCACCTGGGCTACTTGCTGGGCCCCAGCTGGGGCCCATCCGTGTTTGTCAGGTGTTCCCACGTGGAGCCCAACTGGGCTAGCCTTTTACAGCGGAAGCCCAGCTGGATCCCAGCTGTGCCCCACTTCAATAACTGAAGCCTAGCTGGGCTTCAGCTGGGAAAGGCTAGCCCAGCTGGGCCCCACGTGGGAACACCTGACAAACACGGATGGGCCCAGCTGGGGCCCAGCAAGTAGCCCAGCTGAAACCCAGTTGGGGCCCAGCTGGGCATGTTAGCTGGGTTAGACCTTTGGCATCACACTATTGCCATTTTATCTGAAAATGTAAAATGAGTACTTAAGCATTGTTATTATTTTGTAAAAAAGTATAAGTCAATACAATATGATGGAGAATTTAGAAATTACCCATACACGAACTAAAAAAATACACGTTGGAAAATTTTAAGGGCGCGCGCCTAGTGCGTCTCCCCCTGATCGGTCCCTGCAGTACATATATGTTGTAAGTTTTTGTAGGGCGGGTTTTGCTCTAATACTGCGACTGTATTTGTTATTATGTAAGTCTAAAATTTTGTATTACATGTTGCTACTCAGAAGGCTTCGACGTGTTCGAGTGGTTCTGACGAACCCCCTCCAGTAAAATATGGAGTCCCCTGCTACCATTATGGTGACAGAGTCGCTCAGCCTTTTATTTTATCCATATGGCAGTCAGAGGTCTTTGAAAACTTTTTAAGTTTGACTTCATAACTTATCGTAAGCATTATCATATTTCTGTAATTGATTGAACGACAGATCCAAGAGAGATCAGAGTGGTGGGTACTTGAATTTTAGAGATATCAGAAGACAAAGTTACTATATTTGTGATCCAAAGTAAGTAAGGGGTTAAATAATCCCTTACATTGGTATGGAATGCCTTGTTTTCTTTTGATTTGTCCAAATTGTTGGTTGAATTTGAATTAAATTAGGAAGGGACTTCAAAATGCTTAGGGATATGAAGTTTGCTAACTCCCATACTTCTTATGCAATCATACTTCAACAATATGAGGTTATTGAAGAGAAAATTGATTGTAAAGTTGACTGTTGAATTCTTGAGGACCGCAAATTCTGGTTCTCAATGGAACTTTTCACCAGATTGTGTAGAATAAATGGCCTAAAGTGACTACGGAGGTGACCCCGGGCACTCGGATTTGAGAGGGCAACCAATAGGTCTGGACCCCACTATGATACCTTGTTTGTTATGGCCATTGCAAGGACCCAAACCATTCTTTCCCCGTTCTCCCTAAATCAACGTATCCGCCTAGAATAAGTACTAATTGGCTGTAACGAATAAAATCTTTTTAAAGTGTAATTCAAGTCAAAAAATTCGAAAATATATATTAAACAGAATGAAAAATGATTTCTTACAGTCCAGCTTCCAACTTGCATCTTCATAGGACATTCTTGAGCCGAGATATGCTGAAAACTTTATCCAATCAAATTAAAATGGTACATTGCGCAATAATTTGTGATGTCAGTGTTGTACTACTTAAATTACAATCTTTGTATATCTTTGTTTTTCTAAAAGTTACAACCGCACCTTGTACAAAGGTGTTATAGCGTTCGTACTCTTATGGGGTGACGTAATTAATTAAACCTCTCTCTGCACCATGCTATGCTGGCAAACGCAAAGTGCTCAAGGTCATAAAAATAATTTTAATTTTAAAGTGAAACAAAGCATATAACATGAGTTGTACAAAGGAAAGTCACTTATTATTGAGCAATTTACTAATTGGCTATTAGTAAATAAATTTTAACATTTTAGATCACAGCTCAAGATGTTCTATGAAGGTTGGACTGTAAGAATTTATTTTTTATGCTGTTCAATACAAATTTTTGATTTTTATTTACTTGGGGTACCCTTTAATAGCAAGATGCCAAAGATATGTACCAATTATAAAAGCTAATAACATTGTAAATGCTACATATAGGGTAAGACAAGGAGGAAATTTCCAGTCTTGCCTCTTATTTTCATTACAAGTACCGGTATTCACTTTTAAATGCAATCATAACTTACAAATCTTCATTGTAAGTTAATTGATCAGGAACGATTCCAAATAGAGCACAGTCCTACAGAGAGTGAAGGAACAATTTAAACCTAACCAATTTTGAAAAGTCATCTGAGACATTTTCACAGTGCATAAATTGTTAGGCTAACTATTGGATGTTCGTTTAACTTTAAAACCTCTAGAATGAACAACTACCTATTTGGAATGAACTAAAGACCATTCCAATTTAAATTTGAAACTTGAAATAAAAATTTTCAATCAAACAAGGGTTATTCTCACTCTTTTAAAGTCACTGACCATTCAGTCTTTATTTTAGATCCGTTCCTAATTTCACCTTTTTTGGATTTGGGAAGTGTTACGGTAAATTGTTGACTACGGTCTACTGGTAACTTATGATAAATAATTTAAATTATATTCATAAAACGGCATGGTCACTAAGTTACATAGTTAGATAGAGTTTAACGCCCAGTTTCCAACCTATTGGTTCAAGTCGAGCCGACCACGGCCTTTTCTCCAGTTGTGGCTCACTGGCTTGGTTTCCCTACTCCATTGCTTATGCGGAGCATTACGCACAACGGCAGCAGGTTCCCCTTTTTTGATTTACAGAACAAGAAATAGAGAAATAAGTAAAGAAAACGGAAAAGGTGTTGTCAATGTGCTTCTAAAAATTGACATCACTCTTTTCGTATGCGCTTCGCATTTCTTTTTTTATTTCCTTTTTATTGATTTGTTTGTTTGTTTGTTTGTTTTTTGTTTGTTTGTTTGTTTGTTTTTTTTTTAATTCAGCAACATATCTCTGGCATGGTTTACACAGTAAAATAAAATATTAATTCAAGTTGGGACTGATGGCGACTCTGCAATTAAACTGTTAAAGGATATGAACTTTCAATCGATCCGGGGTGTAGTCTGGTAATGACGTAGCCAGGATTGTGCCATGGGGGGCACGGTATGAGGGAAAGGTCTTAGGCGAGAGAGAAGAAACCGCAATTTTAGGTGGATTTTGCATTTCAAGGTTGGGTCATGGGGGGTCAACCCCCAAACTACCCACGTGGCTACGCCACTGATCGGGTGTAAACAATTTTATCGTGTTATTAAATTTCATTGTCAACCTTAAACTATGCACAAATATCTTACCACGAGATGTATTTAGAGTCATGCTAACAGTACCGTGTATGACATTCGTAGAAGGAATCGAATATAGTTTTTTTTTTTCTATTGAGGTATATAATGCATGGTGCTGCCAATATTTAGGTGTAATACACGTCCAGCGAGCAATTAATGCCATATCATACTTACGGGCCCTATCTAAAAACAAGGGGCAATGATGAGCACATGGTGGAGGTCCAGGACATGGCATTTACCATACCGATACTTTCGTGTAGATACTAAGTTTTTGATGGTTGGGACTTCTCTATTTAATAGTGAAAACTACGTGATATTCATTCTTACGTATTTAATTTTCGAACAACATCCACCTAGGACATAAGCTTCCCTCTAGACTTCATCGTGTGGGGAGTCATCAACCCCTTCCTAACTCATCCCGAAACTCCCCTACCCAATCACAATTATCCCGAATGTCAACTATATGACCCCACTCGTCTCCGGAGAGTCCCCAACCCCGTCTCACTCATCCAGAGTCACCCCACGACCCCACTTGTCAATCGATGGTTACCCGTGAAACTAACAAAAAAGAAAAACGTAGGCCTATGTGTCTCATCAATTATTTCTTGTTGGAGAAAATTGCAACACATGCATATAAATGGTGTAAGTACAGACTCTCGATCATGAAAATAGGTTCAGTTCCACGAATACTAAACTTAACACCTCCCTCGTATAATCTATACCATTGGTGGTCCCAGAATTTGTTTCTATCTAATTTGCCAGTACATTTAGCGTTCACTTTTATTAAACCATCCGGTAATAATCTCACATAATTTAAACACAAAACGTAACATAATACTTCTCGAAAGGATTCATTAATATCATTGAATTAATTGCTCCTCGGAAATAATATCCCAACCATCCACCCGTCACAATTATGCAATAAAGCTTCCTTACTTTTTGTTCTTTTTATTATGCAACTTGCCTCCTCTTAAGTCCTAGCACCTGTCGAATGCATTATTCGAGTACATCTTCTCCTTTGATTTCTAAAAGTTAACTCTTAATCACCCTCGTGTATAAAGTTACTTTTGCAATCCTCGACTAAATCTTGACTCATCTACATAACAAATCGCCCCAATATTCGCTCAAAAGTGTCTTCGGAAATGTAAATAAGATTCCTCCGAAGAATAATGGAAGCAAGGGATGTTTCCCAAGAATGCCGAACTCCCTCTGATATATTGCATGTGCCTTCAGCGAGAGCTCGCTACATCGCAATTTGAAACTCCTAAACAACTTCATCTGCATATTATGGCGCGTAAGCCGTCTACGGTGGAGGTTAACTGCCATGTTTCTTTTACAGATAGAAAGTAAGCTAGCTTCCATTCGTACGTATAGGGAATTGTTACCCAGCCAACACGCCCAGTTGGGCCCCGAATGGGCTCCAGCTTGGCTACTTGCTGGGACTCAGTTGGGGCCCAACTGGGCCAGCCTTTACCAGCTAAAGCCCTGCAGTTAGACTTGGCACGTAAACTGGAATACCATGCATTTTGATGTCCAATGGTTTAAGGTCATATCAAGATTTAATATGTTAAAGGGGTACTTATTCTAAGCATTTTGGTAAAATTTGCATTGAAATCCGATGAACGGTTCTGAAGATATGAGCAAGTAAAGTTGTCACATTTTTAACAAACAGTGAACTTAAAGCAAGCACAGATGACATCATATCCCCACATTAATGGACAGTCTTTTGTTTTTCTTTAAACTGTACAGCCTATTTTCTCCTCAACAGTCCCATATTATCAAAATGTGATTGCATAAGTGGCATGTGAACTTTTCAAATTTTGCAATCCTCATGGAGAGGTCCTATACCTTTTAACGTCAAGGTCAACACAACAGTCTGAAAAAAAACAAAGGGAAACAAAACATTCCTTGCCAAAGTGAGGAAGTGATATAATCGCTGCTGCCCTCAATTGCACTTTGGAACACAAATCTAGTAACTTTATTTGCTGATATCTTCAGAAATACATGTGCTATTTGAATGGAAATTTCACCACACTGAGTAAATTTAGTTCTTCTTTCACATGTGAAAATTACTTGTTTGCTCAAACTTCCCCTTTAACAAGATACCTGTTACATTTTCAATTTAAGATGAGCTTAGGATTAAATCAAGCACACTTGTTCAATCTCACTTAAATGAACACTATTTTTTTTTATTTTGTTTCCAAATTTTGCACCTTTACTCTCCTATACTCTGACTTTTTGTATATAAATTTGTAGTTGGACATAAGAAGTGTGTCAGCTTCCCGTTTCCTGTGGACACTCATCTGCCCAATCGTCCCGAGTTGTTTTCAGGATCAAAACAAAGGTAAGCGGAACACAAAAGCATTATTCACAGTGTGAAATATGACGTCACTCTAGCATTATGTTTATTCACAAATTCACAACTTCTATTAGTTCATTAAGGTCAGGTGACGTTATTACGAAATAAACTCACGGTAACGAATAATTCTAATTGGTCTTATGTAACTCCATTTTATGTGAGATTGTGTTGTTTTTATGTGTTTCTTTACAAAGTTCGGAGTTTACTTCATTTTTTTCAAATCAAAACATTGTTGTGTATGAATTAACAACAAGGTTATGCAAGTTTGGACCTGTGCATCAGAGCTGGGTACTACCCTATCGATAGTCACTGCTAACGCTGGATTTATGAGGGCGCATCCTGAGTTAGTTAGTCAGTTAGAGTTTTACGGCCCAGTTTCCATCCCAGTGGTTCAAGTCGAGCCGGCCACGATGCACCCTGAGTACATCATTTGCAGTAACCCAGGTCATGCATTATTATGTGTGACTTCTATTTGGGGGAATGTTCTTGCTCTATGAGCATTTTATTCGATAAATTCCTTTCATGTTAGGCTCGGGCTATTCCGAAGTCGGTCCCTATGGTCTGAATATTCGCGACTCCGAATATAGTTACTTCTCCTGTTTGGTATAGGTTATTGGTCAATAATGAGGTCGTACCTGCAACTTACACATACATATGGAATTATAGACAACGTTAGACCCAACACACTGTTGGTTAAATAAGTGAGTAAAAATTGGGCTTACAATGTAAGTTGACGAGGCCTAATTATGAAACAAGAAAATCAAAAAGTCCTATAGGTTTGATAAATGGCTTCAAAATAACAAATCGCACAGTTAAGCACACAAACATGATCTCCATGGATGCTGTTTTATAGTGTGTGGAATGCCATGAAAGGAGAATTGGAATTAGCTACCGGGTCTCAAGCTTTTTATACTGGCTGCGTCTTATAAATTCAACCCGTTTTTAATTAGCCACCGGTATTTCGATATCTTTATTTACTTTTAAAACCTTTATAGTGAAAAATCTCTGTTTTAGTAAGATTGAGCATGATAAGTAAGCTTGGAATGACTATTAAAAGTAAAAAGAGTCATTTTTATCCTTTAAGAGTGAATATTCAAATCCGTTCCTAATATTGGTGTATTTATAGAGAGCATGTGACTGTTTGTACTCATGCTTCATTACTAAACCGTTACATTCCACTTTTTATTTATCTTCAGTATACAACATTCACGATTCATGATCTAGTAAAATGCCATAACATCATTAGCGATAATTCCACACGTCAGTGATTAAAGCAGAAATTTTCATTATTCAGCTTTTTATCAAAATAATTAAGAGTAACAGGTCCTTATCAGTAAAGTAATCATTTATTTTTTTTATAGTTGTGCACTGAAATATAAAATATGACATAAAAATTAATTTGTGTAGTACAAGGAATATTAAAAGCGCATCTATTATGACTACGCGTCTCACTTTATACATATTAATTAGTTACATAAATTGTTCGTGCTAATTGCTTTTCAACTAAGAAATCACTAAAACACAAATACGTTATTTTTTCTATACCATTATTTTTTGTTCTTTATAGAAAACGAAATTATATTTTTTTTTATGAATTTGCCTTTTGATTTTATTTCTATGTTTTTTCTTGTTAGCCGACTTATGAAAGAAACATCGTGCCGCCGTCTGGACACATGCCCTGCATCTAAACCTGTCAAAAAGTCGAAAGAAATAATCACATCCGCAGACATTACCAGAAACTTCTCATCAACTATACTCTGTTTGGTTCTATCTTTTGGTGGAATCCCATCTATACGCATAAGATATTTGAGAAGTAGAAACTTAATTCTCAGACTGCCAAAAATATGTAAATGAGTATTGATATTTTTCTACAGCAACTCACAGCGGCGCCACTACAAAAGAAAATGAAAGTTACTTTTCGAATCTGTTATTTCGCATTCCCGTTTGCTTCAACAGCTCAACACGGTGTATGACTTACATGAAATGATCATGGCGTTTAAGTAAAGTTTGTGAACTGAGAGCGGGTTGCTCCTTGCACTTGGAATGTATAACTTGCGTGATCCTTCTTGAATTTGCATGCATGTGACCAATACATGTTATGATATGAACTTAAGTTTCAACTCTGGACAATAATACCAAAC
This sequence comes from Holothuria scabra, assembly GCA_037179385.1. Classification (NCBI taxonomy): domain Eukaryota; kingdom Metazoa; phylum Echinodermata; class Holothuroidea; order Aspidochirotida; family Holothuriidae; genus Holothuria; species Holothuria scabra. The sequence continues at coordinate 37,908,213 of CM074190.1, forward strand.
AACTCAACAAACCATTGTCAAATCATTTGTTGGTTTTTACCGGTATATGTTGGTGATTCTGGAAGTCCTCAAAGATTGCGGACGTTTTTAAAGATACTATAGTCGAAAAACCACTTTCTTCAAGATTGGACAAAGTGTCACTTCGTAATACGCCCACTTTACAGACGCTTTAACATCAACTTGCATTTAACGTAATGTCAATTGAGATGAAAACAACATGATATATTTAAATGTTGACTTTTTAAAAAATTTTATTTCAGACTCGTTTTCATATTTTCATCTTTAAGTCAGTTGACTGTGAACAGTGAGAGAAGCTTTCTTCATAGGTCCGTAAAGTTTGCCCAGGAGGTTTGTTCAAATTTAGTGATATGCCTTAAAAGTTATCCGAGCGCCACCATCATTTTGTTAGCATTGTACAGAAAGAGCTGAAAATTTGCGACCCCTGAGACAGCCGGACATGCATTTAGGTAGCCTCTATAGCAATGGTCTATGGCGTGAGCGTTCGTTCGCAATAAAATGTTTTCGCCATTGAAAATGAGCGGTAAAATGAAAAGAAAATGTAACATGATCAAAAAGTATTAGATGAAGCACTACCACAGTTTTTTCCGACAAAACGTTTGGCACTGTGTACACCTGGGTTCCACCCGCCCACATACACACTCACGCACCCACATACTCACCTACCTGTGTAATTTGGCAAACTGAAAACACCCCAGAGCCTTTGTACAACTTCCGTCCGGACTATATTCGTCCATTTCACGTGAAGAGGTGCCCCAAATTATAAAGCTGGGGTAAACTACGAGGACGGGGATAACTGCGTTACATAAACTGCAGTAATGGGTGGAATGGGAGGGGGGGGGGATGCCGTGATCAGTGGTTTTGATTTTTAATAAAACCTTTACCCTGACAAAGAAGCTATTTCATTTTGGAGGCAAATCTTTGAACGAATTCTGTGTAATTAAACGTTTTAAAAACTCAAATAGCTGCCCTAAATTTCAAACCTTTGTCCGAAAATTACATCTTTTGGAAATTTGAGAGGCAGTCTTCACAGCCTATTGAGCCGAAGAACTAAGGGGAATTTCTCCCTAAGCTTCCAAATGAAGCAGTTGCTGCGTCGGAATGTCAAAAGTGGGGTCACGTGGCAAACTATGGGCAAAGGAAAATAATTGGGGGCAAACTGAACCCAAAGCATCAGCTCCTGCGGGAGAAGGGGGTCCAAGGGGGAGAAGCTATGGGGTTTTAGCCTATGTATAAAAAATTACGTCTCAGGAGAGTTACACTATCCATATTGTCGGTTAGACTAATTCCGAACTGAACTAACTTGGAAGGGGAGGGGGGGGGACAAAATCTCCCACTCCTTCGTAGCGCCGCTAATGAACATAAGTTTTTTATGAGTTAACATTTGAGTAAAAAGGTTGAATGTATTTTTATGAACATGTAAAAATCGCATCTGTGCGGAGGTCCAGTCCCACTGGCCGGTATTCTCCACATTACGGAAAGGGCAGTCACCCCAACTTGAAGTAGTGCAGTAGACTATGCCGTTTCATGATTGGCTGTTGAGAGTCATGTGACAACAAATTTTTCTTGTTCAAATGTGAAATTTACTAGAAATAACTGCTTATAGTTCACCTTAAATATGCAATTTTGAAGTTGTAAAATATAATGAAAGTAACTTTGAAGAAAAATAAGATGAAAATTGTGATATTTAGCTGTTGCTTCAAAATAAGTTTGGGGGACTGCTCTTGACCTTTAAAGCCATGCGCAGACATTTCTTTTTATACCGCAGCCACACTCAGTTGCCGTTTATATACTACGTGTATATGGTTGGTGATTCCAACATTTCTCAAGATGAACCTAAAAAGTTGGATACAAGTAAATGTTACGACCTTTGTGGTAACGAAATATTTTACCAATTGATACGATTAAAATACTTACCGAACTGCCGAAAATATCTTACAACCGTCTCAACCAACGGGAGCGCTTTTTTTAATTTATGTCAACTTAAAATATAATTACCTTGCAGCCAAACGCCATATGAAAGAAGGCATAGTTGAACCAGGACAATGATTTATCTTATATCACTTCTCTTGTCGAACGGTTAATTTCATTCCAATGATTTAAAATGGTTTCTTGAATTTATTAGGAGGTGGGTTGGGGGAGTTAATCCTCATTGTATCAGGAAGGTCACAGTACTTGCATCACATCCTTCATGTCACGTCAAAATGGACCCGATTACTACGATCACTGTCAAAATGTATTACTGATTGAATCTTTGTCTTAAAACTTACATCATTCAAGGTTCTTTATCAACAAAGACATAATTGAATATTAAAATTCAGCAGCAGCAACAATTTATTTTCATAATTGATAGAATTGTGTAGGTGGATTAAACCAGAATATGAATGACAGAAATATAAGAAGAATAAAAAGTATGTGACAACATGAAACCAGCCATAGGCATCTTATTCAAGTGGTGACTGGTTATTTCATTTGCATCATTTTAATATCGGTACAGCTTTCTTTCCAACAAAAAATCTGAATTTAAAACAATTTGCCTGCTCCTTATACGTGCATGACGTTTGTCAATTGATTTTTGAATCGTGAATGTTGTTCTTTGGAAGCTACCGTCGATTTAAAACCGTCCAAGTTGGTGTAATCTCCGCGGAGCAGTTTGCCTCATTAAAACCACCAAGGAATACTACACGGTGATAAATATGGATATTTCCTGGTTAACTCCGAGTTACTGCTAAACACCTGGTCACCTGGTGAATACGAAATTACTTCACATCAAACTACGGAGCTCAGGAACCAATCAGAAAAGAGCAGAAATCACGCGTCAGTGAGCTATTCTCTCTTGGCCTTTTCTTTACACACAGCGCCATGCTGCCGAAAAATCAAATGGATTATAATTAACTCTATGTGCGTTCAGCTGCTAGGCGCTGTCAGCTCGTCAAACGCCACGAAGACACTCCAAAAGCGAATTTGGAGACGAAAATGAGAAAAAATCGGTGATTTATTTTAAGTCTAGTTGTTTGTGACTCTTGATGTGGCCACGGCAGCCTAAAGCTGAACAAACAGCAATCCGAGCTGTAAATGGCGGGAAATTGACAGTGAAGAAAAAATGGTCGTTAAGCATAGTTGGATGATTGTATTTGTGCGAGAGCTAAACTGTGCATCCGGCAGGGCTGTTATCACACACAACAGCAAACTAGTATCAAATAGCGCCGCCTGAAGGGGGTCGTGACTATTTATACGAACTAATATTTCCCGTTGGATGAAAATAAACCGACAAATTGTAACAGATTCATATTTGTACGGTTGCTATGGCAACTCACCTGCAAAAGGCGTGCTTACAACCCGTGGGTCAGTCATTGTTTTGTCGGCATCCACGTGGCGGTGTTATCATAGGTAGGTAAACGGTTGAAGTAGATAATATAACAGCGGAGCTTTCGTTCCCTTTGTGGCTAAGTTGTGTCAAGATATAACGTTTAATTGATTACACACAAGACACTGAAACTAATATGATAGTCAGACCTCCGTCAATCTTGCCTACGTTTTCTTTTTATTATTTTATTTTTTTTTTAACAACTCTTTTTTTTTTTATTTTGTTTTTTATTACATGATTATTTTTATTTATTGAGGCTATGATTTTTTTTTATTTTTTGTGAAGAAACAATCTTCTTTTATCGTGAAAGGTTACAGACTTTTTTTTTCAAGTTCATGGAAGCGGAATGCGCTAAAGTATTTGATTCTTTGATTTTGTAAAGCAGAATTTTTACATATTCACCCTCAAATTCAAAGCTCAGTGTTTGTCAAATAGTAGCAAAAAAAAGTGAAAGATCAAGATCCAAGTTTTGACATTTGACCATAATATTTTACAGTTGTTGTAATACAAGGGAAACTGTGAAAAAATTAAGAATGCCAAATTTAAAGCATATTCAAGTGAGGAGTCGCCGCCCCACCCCTCCCAACTAGCCTACGAGGCTGAATTTTTCAGGCTTAAGCCTTGGATGTACTGTCAAAACTTCAAGACAAAGGCGTCAACATCATGTTACCGACAAAACTGGACACAGACACTTTGTTCCTGCCGTGTTTTTCTAGACACATGTCGCAGCGGCAGCGGACATAATGTTGCGACACACATCATCCGCAACCGTCGATGTTGCTAAAATGATGGAATGGAAAGCAGGATTTTGAAATGGAGAATCGTGGAGGATTCCGAAAGGAGAAGATTTGTTTTAGTAATACCTGCGAAAATTGCTGCTGAGAAGAGAATCCAAGAAAAACCTACAAATTTAGCTGGTCGGTAACATGTCACACTTTTAGCAGTAGTAGCCCAAGAATTCGCCGACTGGAGACCACTTCGGCCTCGATCGGGTTCTAGAAATCTCACGCCCAGACCAGTCTCAATACCCCTGCAACAACACGTACAATTTTACCATTTTCTCTCTTTCCTTTTTTATTTTTCTTTGAATGCTTCCGCCCCTCCAAAAGTAAGATTTTTTTTTTTGGGGGGGGGGGGGGACTGTCATTAAATTGGGTGGTTTAAGTTGACTTTAAAGAAACGTGTTTAGGAATTTAACGACGCGTTTGAGTCTCTGGCTCCTAAACACCTTTGTTTTTCCAGAACACTTTTTACCCTCACTTTGTGAACACGTTAATATGCTTAACACACGTGTTTAATTCCTACCCAGTTAACATTTTAATTTTGAACATGTTTAATTGCTAAACATTAAGTGTTTAACCTCTTAATATGTTTAGAGTTTAAACGTGAAACGTGTTTTCAGTGTGGGACAGAATAAGTTTTTAACTGCTTTTTAGAGTTAACAGATGGGGGACGGGAGGGTTGGCTAGTCGAAATGGGGACGAAGAAAAAGAAGAAGCAAACTGGGGAAAATCAACAAATCCCTTCGGAACTTCCTCATTTTCATGTTTTAGATTTTGTTACAAGGGGCGAGGACCTTTCCGAACGAGTTCGAACAATTTCTACACGGTAATTAGGTAGTCTGCTACAACGAAACATTGTCTTGTGGGGGGTACAAGCATTTTAAAAGTGAAGGGAGTCAAATTAAGTTCAAAGGAAAATTCAGGGGTGAATATACTCCCTCGTATTTTCAAATCAAATCCGAAGAGTGGGCCTTTCTGGTGGGCAAGGAGTCCAGGGGAACGCCTGAGGATGAAGATCGTAGGGTAAAGCTTTGTGATATGCTACATTTGGGTGAATAATTCATCTCAGTTTTGGTTCATTTGATGGATGATGCTGTTCATGTCCCTTTTGGCGCCGTCACTACACTGACCTTTCGCACCACCCCTGATTAATTTTAAGGTAGGTGGACTTAAAGGGGCAAATTCTCTAATGAGATATTGGTAAAGTGGTAAAAGACGATTTTTAAAACTACCTGTTTTTCTACCGCGCACATACGCCAGTATATGGCGTATGGACTGATGACTGAAGACTGATGGAGTCTATATCCCCAAATGAAATATTTCCAATCCGTTATCAGGACAATTCCCGGGAAAATTGACCCCTCCAAATTCTCCTTGACAATTTGTCTACTTCCAGCCAAGTTTCACCTCCCTTTTAAAAAATAGTGCCACACGGAAATCATCCACTAAAAGCCACCTGGGGTTGATTTTCAGAGCCGGTCTTAGTTTTGACTTCTTTGAAATAACTGTTAGCATGATTGAGGTTTTGCGAATTTTTTGTCTATAAGATTAACTTTAAAGGACCAATCCTTTCACCCAAACTACAATTTTGGTACTATAGGCGTTTACCGAAATTCTCAATTGGTTTATCTCTTTGACTAACAGCTAACTTAAACAATGCAAAGTGCCAAAGCTTGTATTACACAGCATGAACTGTACTGAGAGTGTTTTGATTAAACAAATTGAGCTTTTTTATTAATCACCCTGAAGCAATAAACTGAGATTGGGTCTGGATGAGGATGAATTTCAGACAATTGTGGGAGGGGCTTAAGTAAGAAAGTTAGGAGCTTTGGTACTGTTTGGGTGAGAGAATTGGGCCTTTAATTTGCACAATTCTCTCCATTAAAATGGAAGCAAATACCTTCTGCTCATTTGTTGAACCATAATCCAATACATTTTTATTATAATTTACAAATACACATGATCAAATAAGACAGCCACACTTTAAGCAAGTAAGATCATGAGATGGATTAGCTGATTCCAATATGATTTCTGATTGGCTAGAGTTTGGACACAAGTTGCTGGAAAATGAAAAATCATTATTGATCACATGTTGCGACACGTCTTGATATAACTTCACTCAAGTTGTCGTTCATTTTGCTCGAATAAACATTTATCATTTTCGGATACAAGGTGGTGGAACAACTTGTCTTGACGGTGTCGTAAAATGCATACAGTGTGGGGTGTACACATGGATTAACACCTCAAACAAATTGGAAATTCGGTTTAGCAATGAATACTCACTTCTAGCTGTCTAGCTGCAAATGGGTACATTTGAGTTCTTGTTTTATGCAGCCTGTCAATGAAAGCATCGGCCATGGTCTTTTACAGACTATTATTTCACTTTTCTAATTTCTAGAATTAAGAAGATGGTGTTTCAATTGTTATAAAAGCTTTAAATTGACCTTATTTGCAGGGCTCCTTCAATTCCTGGGGAATCAATACCTGATCTTTCCATGATTTCCGGGACTTCCCTTTTGACGAAGAACATAGTCTTCAAGTATAACAAGTATAACTTGTAGGCGAACTTAAGAAAATACTTTTTAACTTTGACCTTGTTTTTCGGATTCAGCAGTGCAGTGATGTATTGATGAAGTTAAACTTAAGATACTTTTAATTTTCTATTTCCAAATTCAGTGGCTAAATTACTTAACATAAAAATGTTCTTGAACCATAAAACAATGAAAATAGGTTCGAATTTAGTGAAGCTATACATACACACAAAAAAAATAAATAAAATAAAATAAAAATGTGCGGGGTGTAGAATGAAATATTTTCAGACAAACCTGTCAAATTATTGATGTTTGTGACAAAACAAAACATATCAAATAGGTACTCCATGTTCAAAAATTAATGAAAAAAAGTGTTTATAATTACAAACGAAATTTATTTATTCATGTTTTCAGCAGTACAGTACACCCTGATCTTTGTTAAGGTTTTGAATACACGTCAGAAATCCTAAGATCAGCTTGTTATTTGCGGGTTTCTAAATCAGCCAAGTCATGGCCTTTTTGGCTAAATCATGACGCCCAGTTTCAAGGGACTGAAACTTCTAATGTTTAAGAGCATAGGCGGGATTACGGGGGAGGCAAGGGGGGCACTTCCCCCCCCCCCCCCCACTTTTTTCCAGAACTTAGTTTTTTTTACTCCTTAGTCTGGTTGCTTTTGCTACAAAATGCAAACTGGAACTGACAGAGCTACGAGAGTGATACTTAATCAAGTTGTATAATCTTTAAACAGGTCATATACTGCATTGAAAACTAAATAAAAACACTATTCTTCCATTAAATGTCTCAACGCTGTTTTTTCGACACGCTTCCCGTGCACTCGTTTTAGCTATGTCTGGATTCAGGGTTACTTCTTGTTGAACACCTCTCCCATTGTCACTGAAACTTATCACCAGTGCCCGGGCCGTACACAGGTCTACCGTTACTAGTGAAAGGGGGAGGCAGGTAGGTGGTCGTCTTCTGGTCCCCTTCTCTGACCAAGTGCCCCCAAGCTTTCTGAAAGGACGATGATCTTATTTGACCCTAATCTGGAGCTCCACTCTTTTTCGGCTAAAGTGAAAAGGGGCCCACCCTTTCTCTAATTTCCATTAATTTCTCAATTGAGATGTCTCAAAAGTCCATTTTTCGGCGTGTTCTGCGCTTCCCATCACAGATAAGGACTCTATAAAAATCTCATGAAAAGGACTCCACAGGAAACCCACGGTACGTTTTCGCTTAGTACAAATATCCTCAGGGGTCACCCTTATTCAGGTGTAGTGAAAAGGGACCACTCTTTGTCTATTTTTTTTTAAGTTCACTATTGAGATGAAGAAAAAATTCATTTTCGGCGCGCTTCGCGCGCCCATTTACAGGTAACGGCTCTGTGAAAGTCACCTGAAAAAGACTATACAGGAAACCAGAGTATGCCTGTGCTTCAATAAGAATGTCTTTAGGAGGCCACCGTTATTCAGCTAAGGTTAAAAGTAACCCATCCATTCTCTAATTGGCTTTCAGTTTCATTACTGAGATGTCTGAAATGTTAATTTTTTCGGCGCGCTTCGTGCGCCCCATCATAAACAAGGCCTGAATTCACATCACATGAAAATCCCCCTAGCTTTTTGAAAAGAAGATCTAGTGCACCGAGGAGGGACCCCCTGAAGAACCTCAATTTTAAGTAATCCATTCTCCCTCCGCACCCTCTGCATTATCGATTCCGGCCGACTTTAACCATACGGAGTAAGGATCTAATTCAAGAAAGTCAAATTGTGATATTTGTGTTCTGTTAAGTGCCCATCTTATGTAATTTAAAGTTGAAGATAAAATTCTCGAGACAAGTGAGCTCGAGACAAGCAGGAATTGCATCATTTCCTCAGAGATGTGTACGAGACGGGAGGGGCGACTGCGTCCAGTTTGGCTTTCTGGAATTTGGAAATTTGGAAAAATTCGAGCAGCCATTTGAGTTCTTTAAAAATCTGGCATGCTATCTTTTAATGACAAGAAAAACTCTTAAACGCGTTCGATTTTTAACGCAAAAAATACCAGAAAATAAAAATGTATGATAGTCACGGTGACATTTTCATGAGAGATCAAGATAAAATTTTTAAAAATTTACAATTTTTTCTAAGCCTCACTTCATAGTCTTGGGTAATAACTAACTAAAAATGGAGAACATCAGAAATCTTGCTGAAATTTTCCCTAAATAAATATTATCCCATAAGTCCAGTGAATCATGTTCTTGAAAAATCAAAGAGAATATGAAAAATCAGAACACATTCGGACACCTTATAAAAACTGTCGGAAAAATAAAGGGGCATCGATGGCCAGCGTCACTTTTCATGAAAAATCAAAAGAATATTAAAATTTGCACCCAAGCTTATGGATAAAGCAGATTTTCCTCAGCCCACTTCATGAACTTGAACAAAAATATGCCCGAAATATTACTGAATACTAGGACGACGGAAAGTTCTGTATTCAACTGCCTCCCGGAAAACACCGACAAACAGTGGCCGAAATAATCAATCAAAAGCCATTTCTAATGAGTTTGCAGCATTTTTGAGCAGAAAGTTTAAAATAACGACAGCTTTAGTTCTGCTTACAAGCCTTTCCATCTGTCTGAAGGGTATTTTTTTTTTCGGAATTTTCTCGCAGACCACAAAATAACGATTTCTCAGACACTGCTACAAGCCTGGGGAAAACACCATTGCCGGCTGTCTGGGGGGTCGCATTTAAAAAAAATTAAGGAACGAAATGTGAGTAATAACATATTTATGCAGGATAACAAGATTCCAGATATCTCACTGCCGCATACCTGCATACCCTGCATGTGTACTGATGTATAAAACGTCAAAATCGAAACTCGGTGCCCTCATCTCTTCATAACGCAATACGTGAACCGATGCGCGACACGGTCCCTGATCACTTTCCAAAAATACTATGTGCTCTATGACGCACTTGATTTGTGTTGCACCAGAAATTAAGGCAGAAATAATCCATGGTAACTATCATTTGGAGAGGTTCAAATTTTGAGAGTTTTTTAGAATTAGTGCTAGTTGGCCGATGTAACTTTAAGAAATTGTGTTGACCAGCTCATGTGCTACAAAAGAGCTACCCCTTGGCGTGTAAACAGTGTGAACACTTCTATAATTCACAAAATTTCGAAAAGGGGAGGTGTCAACCCCTCCCCTTCAGCCCCTTCCCAAGTCTTGGTCCTTGTAAGTTGGGAACTATGCAAGCATAACCAATGGGGGTGGGGGTTACCTTAGCAAAGTTTGAAGGTGCAATCATGTGTAATTATGTAGAAATGTCATGTGACTAGCACGATGATATGCTTCATCATTGCACAAAAGGTTCTGCCAGAGTAACTTTTCTCTTCAAAAGTATACTCTTTCAAACACAAGTTTTCAATATCTTAACTCTATATATATATTTCCTGTAATCTAGAAATATATCGCTGTAAAAAAGCCCTCAGGTTTGCAAGGTTGTCATTAACAAGTAAAAGCAACACATTTGGACAGCTTAAAGGGAAGAATTTCTTTTAACAGCCTCTCTTCATAGTCCTGCACTACATTTTGCTTTAAATGGTAGAAAATTTCTCAAAAGCCGTGGGAAGTTTTCAACTGTTAGACAACACAGTCAGACGGATGGATGTACAGGAGTATTAAGTGCCCAAAAGTTATCTCAAAAACGGTTGTGATGTATTTGATGTTGTATTTTTTCTATCAATTTCCAGTTTGCTCATATTTTACTGCAGTAGACGTTTTATTGCAAACGAACGCTCAGAACGACTAACTGCTTAGATTTTACACATAAAAACCTGGAAAATTCCATTCCGGCTTCCCGAGGGGTCGCTATTTTCCAGAATTTTCAGTACTCTTTGTGGCAGCTGGTGGTGGCAATCCAATTTGATAGTGGACAGGTTGATCAAGAAATCCTGCACCCCACAAAAATATGCAGCCCTCCCTTCGTCCCCCTTCATGTAAATCCTGGTTACGACACTGTATACATGTGATGGAAATTTCACCACATTGCCTCTATTATATTAAAACTTGATAAGAGCTTCTTTTAAAAGGGGCACCATGATGGATACGGTATTAAAAACAAAGACAGTGATCTGATCAGCAAAACAGAACTATTCAATAAATTACATAACCAGCAGTTTAAAGGGTCAAAGGAAACATGCAATCACCCCAATTTGGATTACTATAGGTTAGTTAGTTAGATGTAGTTTCACGGCCCCGTTTCCAACCTATTGATTCAAGTCGAGCCGGCCACAGCCTATTTTTAGTTGTGGATTAGAAAAGGAGTCTGATGCTCAGGGGCCTATCTGGGATTTTCTTGTGGGGGCAAAGTCGACTCATCGTCCCCAATCTTGACCGACAGGACTATCTAAGCGGAGCGCCACCATCAGTTGGCGCGGAGCGTACAAGAAAATTTTTGGTTTTTCAAACCCCTCAGACGGCAGGAAACGGCACTTCCCGAATATTTTATGCTGCATGTTCCCAGCCTGGAAATATGGATCTCATTTCTAGAATTTCTCAATTAATGCAAAAAAAAATCAAGTCTATGAAAAATGTTAATACATGTTTCTAAGCGGAGCTCTACCATAGATTGGCTCGGAGTGTACCAGGAAATTTTTGGCTTTACAAACCCCTCGGATAGCCGGAAACGGCACTTCACTAGTGTTCTAGGCAAGAATATGTTCAGCCAGACTTCGAATTTTTCTCCGCTTCTTAATTGGAACACTTGTCAAATATTGAGGGGCTGAACATTCCTTTAGCCCCCACTTTTCCATTTTTCATCGCCGCCACTGGGGTGCGGCATTTTCTTGAAGGAGTGAAGCGCCCAAGTAAGGAGCCGAGCGACCGAACGGGGAGAGGGTGTGGTTCTCCCCCTCCTACCCCATGGAGATTTTGCAATTTTACATCAAAATTGAGCGATCTGGTGAACACTTAGTAGTTTGGACATTTTAAATCTTGTATCAATGTTTTCCTTATTCCCTCGAGAGTTAGCATGTGGCTGTAAGAGGGTTACTGTACGAGTCAATGGGGCCCTAGGGAATTGTGTTGCACTGAAACAAAACAGCTACTCATAAGGCTTACATTGGCTAAACCGGCGGAATTGACATTTTGCCCTGAAAAAACGGCAAAACCCCATTTAAGTAAAAAAAAAATAAAAAAAAATGGGTATGGGGGGGAGTAAGTGCGAACACCCTGGCTACGGACCTGTCTCCCTGGGTGTCCCCCTCCCCTTTTGGAATTTTTTGCTGTCTCAAAGAGCTTACATGCAATATGGTGCTATATTTTGTTCTTTTTGTACTAGATTCCAGTGTTTTCCACAGGGGGTTTTAGAGGGGCGACACGCCCTCCTAGAGAAATTGACCGCCCCTCCAAAATAGTTGCCCCTCTCCAAAAAATGCAGCTTCCATTTTTAGTTCATTGCTTCATTACACATATACAAATCATAACTGGAAAAATGTGTCTTCCCTCCAGGCCTGGCGCCAGGATTTGCCCGACGAAGGGCCACTCTCCGAACGGGGGAAGGGGTAGGGTGGGTAGCGACCCCAAGCCCCGACAGCCAGGGTGCCATCGATGTGTTCGTGAGGGAGATTTGAAGAAAACCTGTGCACTATACCTGCCATTGCGAGTCATATACGACATAAAATTTGTATACGCTGGAGGAAGATATTTCCGCACTGATTTAACCATGGAAAAGCGGGCGAAATTTTTTTGGGTTAGCCTACACTAAAAAGAATCTGTATTTATTTAAAGCTTATATAGGTCAATTGTCCCAGCATTTGGGCCCTATCGGGCACAACTTATATTGTACTTCCTTCTTCGAGTCCGTACCGCACGACTGACACAAGAGATTATTAACTAAGTTTAGCGAAATGAGATGAAATTCCCGACATGTACATCAGTCCATTAATTCTACTTATTAATTTACTTGAAAAGATGGGAAGGGTTTGTACTTTATTAGCTCTAGGTAACGGAACTGAGGAAGAGTGTGCAAAGAGTACCGAACATTTTGGGTTTCATCGCAGAAAGAACTCTTTTGAAAGCCAAAATAACTAAACCGACCATGGGAAGGCGACAGATTATTTACCGACAGGGGGCGGGCCATGCCAGTGACCACAAGTTCCGACAGCCCCTATGTCGAGGGGGTGGTGAGAAGGGAATATGAAGGACCCTAACTATCCCATGTCATTGCAGCCTGGGCACATTTTGCACAATATCACTTAATATTTTAAAAGCCGAGTTGCGCTCTGATAGCGTTCTTTTGAGTCTGAATCGTGAAATTGCAAAGCTTGCAAAGCGCGCAAAAATTTTTGGTAGGCTTACAAAAATAACATAGCCTATGTAATCTTTAAGAACAAAAAGAAAAAATAGAAACTATAGGTGTTGTAGACCGTATCGGGGATAACACACATTGTGTCGAAACCACTTGGAATACCCGATAAAATAGCCAAACTACTGCTCTGTGAGTCGCTCACCAATGACCTATCGCATGACACACACAAGAGTACAGCAACTAGGCTTGGTGATATGGGATGAAATTTACGACCTCTACATAACCTGTGTACTGTGCCTTCCCGTTACTTGGTAGGGTTGACAGACACTGCCTAGATATGTGGAATGGAAATATTGAAAAAACTGGAGTGAGTCCTACAGCGCGCGTACCGCACCGAAAATTTGGGGTTCTTATTAAGGAAATTGTCCCTTGAGAGCAAAAAACAGGTAAACCATCGGGGAAACTAGTTGTCGTCGGGGACTGCATACTTCATCGTAATGACTAAGAGCCCCACCCCCCATTAAAAATTTTTTATTACCTTGAACACTTCCTGTTTGCTTTCATTGCATCTTGCACAACGGAGTTAATTATGTCACCTCATAAGAGTGACATCATACCTTGGTACAAGGTGCAGTGAAATTCAGAAAAACAAAGAATACACAGATTGTCATTTTGAGTAGTACAACAATGACATCACAAAATATTGCCCAATATACATACCATTTGGAGTTGAGTGAATAAACTTCAACATTTTTTTATCTCCGCTTGGAAATGTCCTATGAAGATGGGAGTTGGACTGTTAGAATTCATTTTTCATGATCTTTAATATATATTTTTGAATTCTTTGACTTGAAGTACACTTTAATCAGTGTCTTAGTGTTATTCATTTTTATCTCCACACAGAGATGTTGTAGGAAGTCTAAAATAATACATGCAAGTTGGATTTCATTAATGATGCCGACTTATAAAGTTGAAACGTGGATGGGGCAGAGCAGTCACAACCCCCCCCCCCCTCCCCACTGACTGTTATACACATTTATACTTGAGTCAAAATTATCACCATTTTGAGTTTCAGTTTTCTTACAATAGTGCAGAAAACCAAAATGGGAGGAGGAAACCCTCTCCTAACCCCTCCCAGCCAGCAGCAATCAAATCAATCAAACTTCCTGACATCTTTTTAGAAACAGAGGATACATCTTGTTTATTTAGACTTTAATAAGTTCTGTTCTTATATAGTGCCTATCAGAAGAAAAGGGCAAAATAACAGCCTGACCAATAAGAAACAAACACAAACAACAATTCCATGATTTAGGACCTCTCAGTGTATTATACCTTATACAAGCTGCAACTGCTAAAAGTTTGATAGTATTATCATCAAATCATGCAAACCATTAACAGTACAACGTGATATTAATATTTGTAAATGTCGCCATCTATCGCATGCATCATGGGATGCAAATGGTTACCATTTTTTGCCATCTCTTTTGTGCCCAAGTGCAATATTGATGAATAATGCTACATGTCCCCCTAAAATGAGTGCTACATTGATGTATAAATTTGCTTTGTTTTCCCACTGGGAAGTTTTAAGTCCCCCCTTTTGTGGGGGGGGGCTGTTTAGGCAGTTTCTTGACTTCCATCCTCCTATTCTCAACTTGGTTTCTGGTCACTTTTGTATATTTATATGCTGCTACATTGCCCATTACTGATATGCACCACCTCCTAAAAACTCAAACTCCCATCTTATGGCAGGTTTTGTACACAATTCATTTTTGGGATGTTTATTCAGAGAGTTTGCAGAGTGGCAAATGTTTAATCTCGCAAACAATTTTCCCAATTACTACTAGGCTCTCCTGCAACTTGTTGATGAGGGAGCTGTGGTCAATGCGGGCTAACTGGGAGCTTGTTAGCTCAAAAGATTCAGTAGAAGTAACAACTTCGGGGATGGGTGGAGAGAGCTGCAGAGGTGCTGCATTTGGCTGTTGGGTCCTGTAGCCCATGCCCCCAACCATGTTAATATATCGGAGAGTAAAAACCAAATTTTCAGTTAAATGAAGCTTAAGTAACTTAAACTGTTGTAAATTTTTGTCAATTCTCCAAATATGTCCTCATAAAATCAACTGAAACACAATGCAAAATAACAAACCAAATGGAAAATCAAATGGTCAAATTTTTAAGATGGCCATGCAACTGGGTCCAAAAGAAGTTCAAATTGCATGGATTTCACTTCCAAGTCAAATGTTTGCAAACATTTCACTTAACGTTTACATGAAAGAGTCAATTTAAACACTCCCTAAACTGCTGACATTTCAAAGTGACACTGATAACCACCCTCATTGATCAGGGTCCTTTTCATCTCATACCTTGCAAAATATGAAGGGCCTACAAAGGGCCCAAACTTATGATTTTTATGCAGTCTCATAGTAAATACATGTGCTAGGGTGTTTTACAGAGTTGACCTATGTCTTTCTCCCAACAGACACCCCACAATCAGCCATCTCAATGCAAGTCTAAACCAGGCGGTGTTAGTTGCTTGTCATTTGCACAACCTTGACAAGACTGAACCAATCAATTCTTTCTCTCACTCATAGCCTCTGATACATTTACCAAACTAAAGCCAAAGTTTTTGTCGACTGTATTCATTGCAAGTTTTATACTGAAATACTGGGTATTGCTTTCAAGTTGTCCAATAATGCGTCCAAACAGCCCACTGTTTGCCTGAACACTAAAATTTCACCTGCCCATTAGTGCCATAAGTTGTCATATTACTGTACGGAAGGCTACCTCTGTTCCAGCTTAATGGCTTGAATCGGGTTAGGATACTGCCTGCTCTTAATGAAATTCTCTGTAGAATCCACGTCAAATGCTGGCTTGACGTTGCACCTTGGTTCTTATCTCATGAAGACGTCTGTGTTCCTGAAACTTGAGTTGTCCCTGGGGAATAAAATTGCAGAGCTAATATTGAAAGACTTGGTAAACAGATATTGAATTATCAAATAAAAATGTATGCACCAGTAGCAAGCATTTTTCAAATTTGTTCATTCGTTATCAAAAGCAAAGAGAGACCAAAACTCTTGATGAAAGACACAAATGATATGGACAGCTCTAAGGACATCTGGCACAATTTAAAATTCAACGTTCATAGTTTAAGTAAAGTTTTAGGGAAGTTTGGGAGACTAACTTTGTCCCTGAGATGATTGTGCCAAAAGCATTTCAGATTCTAACAAGAATGTATAGCTGCATGTGAGAATTTTGGAAACCAGTAAAGTACAGTGACCACCACTCTACATTTTATACAGACCTGTAAAGAATATGGTGTGCACCTTACTGTTCTTCCTAATAAAACTCTCTGAAGTTTCATTTGTACATACTTTATGTGACTTCATTGTTGGTAAATACTTAAAAGAAGGGTACTAGGTCGTACCAAGTTTCGATATGTTAGAGGGACACTTCTGCTAAGCATTTTGTTGAAATTTGCATTGAAATCCGATGTTTGGGCCTCAAGATATAAGCAAGTGAAGTTGTCACATTTTCAACAAACAGTGAACTTGAAGCAAGCACATTTGACATCATATCCTCACATTAATGGACAGTCTTTTGTTTTTCTTTAAACTTTACCGTCTATTTTCTCCCCAACAGTCCCATATTTTAAGAATGTGATTGCATAAGTGGCATGTGAACTTTTTCAAACTTTGCAATCCTCATGGGGAGGTCCTATTCCTATTAAAGTCAAGGTCAACACAACAGTCTGAAAAAAATAAAGGGAAGGAAAGCATTCCTTGTCAATGTGAGGAAGTGATATAATCTCTGCTGCCCTCAATCTCACTTTGGAACACAAATTTAGTAACTTCATTTGCTGATATCTTGATAAATACATGTCCGATTTTACTGAAAACTTCACCACACTGAGTAGATTTAGTTCTTTCACATGTGAAAATTATTTTTTTTGCTTTAACTTCCCCTTTGAGGGGCCAAATAGGTCATATCAAACTTTTTTGAAATGACACCTAAATATCACATTTATTTCTCTGATTTCTTTTCCAAGTATATTTAATACTATTTCAGGTCTTAAATATTGCACATTCAAGGTAAGCCAAGCAAATTTCACAATTGAGGAAAATTCTTCACATGATTCACAAGAGTCATTTATGAAAAAATACAGTCTACTACACTAGTTCAAGTTGGAGGTGTTTGTATAATGAGAAGGTAAACAGTACATATGAACAAGATATGAATGATCACTTTATCATCAAATAAGCCAAATTTGGTCATTTCAGTTGGGGAATATGCTCCATGTGCACATGTTCTAAATTGTTGGGATGAGTAAAGAATTCCTGCACCTACAACACAAATTTAAATACATTTGAAAATTTGGTGGAATTATTCTTCCTTAATTCACACAAATTAAAGTACACTTGAAAATTTGGTGGAATTATTCTTCCTTAATTCACACTGTTAAGTAATTCTTCTTATGTATGTACTGAGTGGTGGACTGTGCCTTACATGATGTGTTTTGTGTAAAAGTCTTGTGCAGACTTATTCTAAACCTTGCTTATTACTAGCTACTTTTGCATAAAAGTCAGTGATTTAAGTAGCAGTTGAGAATGGCTGAGGCCTATTTTAATTCAGATGGGTCAGATGCTAAAATTCATTTTAAAACATTGCAGAACAGACTTGGAAATTTTTATTGACAAAAGCAGAAACTGATCTTCACTAATTGTTATGATGGATACAAATTCTTGGGAATAACTCACTCTGAAAGAAAAATGCTACTTTTTCATTTCTGAAAAGCACAATGACTTATAAAATATGCAAATTGGTAGGACAAGTTATTCTGCTTATTCAGTCACTGATGATGATGTTAAACAGCAATGAAGTACTGTACAAAACAGCTGCATTCAACTATGTCACTGTATATACACAGGTTAAAGGTAGACACTCGTCACCCCAAGCCATATTTTTGTTAGGGGTATAAAAATTATTAATTAGCATAATTTGCTATTTGATTGGCATAAGTTTTAAAAGAGCAAAGTAGCGCAGATTTCACAGTATGCAGCGAGGGTGTTTTGATTAAACATTACAGCCTTGTACGTTCACCATGCCCAAAGGCAATAAACTAGGGCTGTGTCAGCACAAAAAAAAGTTTCAACAGCTGTGAGTGGAGTAAGAACTAAATGGGTAGGGAGAATTGGAACAGTCTGGGGTGAGAAAATTTTGCTTAAGTTTCAAAAGCAAGATATAGGTGATAAGCTTCATGCTTCTAAACAAATGTCAACTAGAGGGGTAAGCCTTTCTGTATTAATTGACTGGCCACAGACAGAGGTGTTTATTCAGTTTAACAGGTGAAAGAACGGAACTATTTCTCTAATTTTGCTTTGTATACATAACCTTCACAGGAGTGAGGCACTAGGCACTTCACTCCCCCATCACAAAGACTGATGTGGCCCTTGGGAGGCCCTAAAATGCAATTAAAAGGGATTCAAGCTGGGCTGATGGCTCCATCTCCCCTTCATATAAGTAGTTCATGATCTCATACAGGAGTACACGGCACTAATATTTTATAAGACATTTAAAAAATAACAGAAAATGTGAGATGAGTACTGCAAATTGGCCTTGTTTCTAAAATGATGGCTTACTTCATACTGTCTGTGTGTGTTTTATATTCCAGAATGGTGTTTGGTGGAAGGTTCAGTACTCTCTTCAATGTATCTCTTATTTTATTTGTTATAAAATGTTCACTTGATGTTCTGTTCCAGATAGAGATGATGTCTTCCTGTAAAAGAAAAGGAGCAGAAAGGAAACAGTTTTTAATTGAATGCAAACAAAATAAACCAAATGACATCCAAATTGTTGAGCTGATCACCATCACAGTGCATGTAACTGAAATTTGTGGGCCACAGGTAAATTAATGACAGGAGTTGCATGAAATGATGAAAAAAAAGGAAAATTGAAGTAAAATACAAATTAGCAGGGAAGAAAGGAATACGGTAACTCTGTGCTTGCACTATTAGGTGCAAAACTGTGCAATTTCAGCAACCAATTTACACATCCCTCAAAGCTAATTTCATCTGCAGAGAATTTGTGTAATGTTTCCTACGTACAGTACTATCGGAAATTGCCCATGAAAAATAATGAATGGATGGCGTCTACTGCATGAGTTTTGAGCCTTAAGACTAACACTGCCCCAACTTCATTTTTTTGTCACGATTTTCAATTGATAACATGCAACTGAAGTCAACTTTTTTTTAAATGGAAGACTGCATAACTCAACAAATATGTAAACATTTCATGATCTCGAGAGAGCAATCTTCTTTGTGTCAATATTCACAATCTTCCTAGCCATGTTTCCTATATACTGAGAGGTCACACATGGCAACTTGATCTGTGAGTAACATGAGGACAAGAGGGAAATGCATGCAATTGGGAGCATGTATAATGAATCTGAGGCTGATTCCACTAACATTTACCCATCACCACTAATGCCAAAATCCATTGCTAAATCTTAAATCGATTGCAATTAAGCAACCGATTTTTCAAAATGATTTCACTACACTTTGGCAATCAATCTTCATTGCTAAGTTGAGTTATTTGCCATGGGTTTAGTGAAACCCCAAACCTATTGCTGTCGCTACAAGCCATAATTTTTAGTTAGGGAGTGACTTAGCGATGATCGCTAAACTTATTGTTAGTGAAATCTGTCCCAGAATTGGTCATTTAGAAAATGAGAGAACTCCAGTATTTAGCCATACAGTAGGTATCCTACAAACCTCCCTTCTATCCACTTGTTACATCCTAAAAAGAAAAAAATTCAAAAATTGAATTTTAAATTAAAAGTAGCAGAAGTGGCTGAAAACCAAATACAATAATAAAACATGAAAGAAAATTACAAGGCATGTTGAGTTACATGTAAATTGATAACTTAACAAGCGTTTTGAAAGGTATAATAACCTCATGACAATGCCTATTGAAAGCATAAAATACGTAAGTACCACGAACAAATACTAAGCAAAGCATACAATTTTCAACCTGCTTGTGTGGTGGCTTGTGACCATATTTTGTATGGTTTTATAAAAATGTGTGGTCACAAACTTTTCAAAACCAAACTGAATCATTACAGTATTTAATACTTACTTCTAACACATTTATTTGAATGTAGGATATGGGGATTGTCTGATTTTTATCATCTGTCATTAGTGTGTGGAGCAAACATAACACGTTACAAACCAACTCAATGTGAAGCAACTCAATGTACAGGGATTCCGCCAGAAACACAAAAAAGGGGGGGGGAGGGGATTTATTACTGCTTAACCCCAAGTTCAAATTGATGCTGTCCTAGGCTAAAGTTATGAGTGGGTTCAGGGGGACAAAAGCTTGCTTCAAGGCCCCTGTAAGGTGCAATTTGAAGGTTTAAAAGGTCATTTATTCGTGTAAGTTCAAACATTGCTGCAAAAATGTTGACTTTTAAGTAAGAAACAAAGATATTGACAATTTTCTAATTTTTATGGAAAAGAAAAGGGGGGGGGATTTTACCCACCTTCTTCTGGAGAGGAAGGGGCAAATCCCCCCTTTCCCCCTCTGCAGAAACCCTTACGTACCACTTAAAATGTCCATCAAACTTCTGGGAAAAGGCACAAACACTCAAGTAAACTCCTTATTTAAGTGCAACTTGGATATCACCATGACAATGAATATAAACATTATCTTCAGATCCCATTTGTATTCAGAATCACACTACTCAAACATGAGGTGATAAGTTCAAGCCCCACTTGAGGAAAACAGAGTCCATAAAGCTTTCCCTCAAGTTATCCTTTGGCCTATTGCTATGATAATTAAGCAAGACATGAGAACAGCTGAAGTTAAGTGAATTCTGTTCAAATTTTGTAAGACGCTTAATGAAACTTATGGTTTGATAAAGTTTTGCCTTCCCTAAGCAGATACACACATTTGCGATACATAAAACCAACAACAGTATTCCCTGCTAGTTGAAAAGATTCATACATACACTAGCTGCATGGACTTTGTTTCTCCACTGGAAACTTGCTAGCATTTTTTATAAAAGTAAACAAATTTTAGTTGGTGCTTAACTTATATTTCATATTGCTTTTATTTGTACTAGTTAACGACCTTCAATTTGGGAAATTTTAGTCCTTGCAAAATATAAGGGAATTAAGGCAAAATATAGTTTAGGGTTGAGTGAAACAAGAAGTGTTTTGCCTAGTTGGCCTACACCACAGGACTCTCTTTGACTAAGGTGTCCAATAAAATTTACAGGAAAGTCATAATGGGCAACAGAAGAGAGAAACTTGCTAAAGAAAACAGAATAAAATCAAAAGTTGAACTGTTTTATTTAGAGGTCTATTAAATAGAATTAACATGAAACTTGTTTGGCAGGTTCTATTTCAGTCATGACTCCAAGCCCAGAGTCAGTTGATGTCTTTAGTTACTTATCCTAGAGTAACCATTTGTACACCTCAGTTATGAGGAAGGATTAGGAATATTTAATTGCCAAAGATTTCAGCACTATATAATTCCACAGTAGTGGTCACACCTGAAATTTAATGTACTCTTTATCAAGACTACACTGAAATTGCAAGTTAACTATGTTTATTTTTTATTCTTATCATATCCAACACATTTATAAAAAACACAGCTTTCATTGTAGGGATTGCTCTCCCTGTTACATGGTTTTTTTTTTGGCTACTTATAATGGCTCAGTAAACATTCTCATGCGTACATGTGTAACATAAGTGCACTGGCATACTGAACAGCAGGGCAGGCATAAGAGTGAATTCCAGCATTTTGCCTGCTCAGATGACCTTGTATGACCTTATGACCATGTTGGTATAGCAAACAGCTATGCATGCAAAAGGAGATTTTGAATGCTAAATAATCACCATCTCACTGAGATGCATAAGCCATTTAGACGATTAACTGAAAAAGTGTTTCCATCCTGGCATGCCCACAAACTGCACAATTGTTCCATGTAACAGTTAGCAACCTAACTCAAACTACTAGGCCCACAGATTTAATCACTGATGCAAAGTCCCAATTCCCAAATACATATTACATGTTTAAAATTTATTTTCACTTATGTAGAGACAGTTTGGAACAATCTCATTTTGAAATGTTTTTTCCAGAAATCACAATATCAATTTAGTAACAGGCAACTATCATTTGTGGTAAATCTGGAAGAAAACAGACCGCGTGTTTGGTTCAGTGGTAGAGCATCGACCTCTCACGCGCAGGGCCAGGGTTCCATTCCTAGGTCGAGTAATACCAAAGACTCTAAAAATGGAACCTTCTGCTGTTGTGCGAGATGCTCCACATAAGCAATGGAGTAGGGAAAAAAAAAACCAGTGAACCACAACTGGAAGAAAGGCGTGGTCGGCTTGACTTGAATAGATTAGAAACTAGGCCATTAAATTGCATCAAACAGGAAGAAAACAAGTCAGCACTTTCCAGCTCCTTTACCACGTGCAGCATTAGAGCAATTGACCTTAGTCAAAATTGGCCTTTTACTAAATGATTATTTGATTGATGATTAATCGTCGATTAATCACTAATTGCTCACAGCCCTAGTTGCAGCCAAGCTGAGAAAGCAAAGTATCAGATAAGTCATACTTACAGCAAAACGTATGGACACTACAGCACCACAGATTTCATCTCCAACCATAAACTGTTCACCAAGCATGGCAAGAATAAGATTTTCCCAAAGTCTTGATGCAAGACCTTTCCTTAACCTCACTATCCACTTCCCTCCTTTCTTATTAGCTGAATCCTTGTAGAATAAAGAAAAGAAAGAGAACTAACATTTGTTATTAACTAATAAGGAGATGAATAAAAAAGGTTATAGCAAGTTATATTTTACTTTACTAAACATTTAGCACAATAATTAACATTTAGTCAGCTCACATCTCCACAGAAAATTAATAAACTGAGATTAACCCATATTTAAAGCAAAAGAACCTCAATAAAATTGTGAACTTAGGATGTGGGGGTGCCAATTTAAGAAAAAGACTGATTAAATTGTCAGGACATGGGGTTAGTGAGTTAGATGGAGTTTTATGGTCCAGGATCCAACCAACTTGTTCAAGTCGAGCCGGCCATGGCTCTTTTTCCAGTTGCGGTTCACTGGCTTGTTCTCCCTACTCCACTGCTTATGCTGAGCACCAAGCACAATGCAAGGCAGCATGTTCCTTTTTAAAAGTCTTCAGTATGATCTGGCCAGGACTTGAGCTCCCAACCTCCCAACTACACACCTGATGCTCTAACCACTTGACCAAGCAGTCCTTCAGGAGAAGGACCTTACATCCTCCCCCACCCCTCTGAATCTGGAGAAAGAAAGTTTATGAGACCTTATGATCATAACCAATGTACTGAGATAATCAAAATTAATAAAAATAATAAAATTCCTTGATATATTTAAATTACTTCTTAAAAGAAACAAGTGTCTTGCATGTAAAGAAAGATTAGATTTGATGACAGTAGAAGTTAAAGACAAGATGTTAGTTTAAAAGAGAAGTCCAATATGTTGTTAAATTATCATTTTGTAATGCAAAAAAGAAGCAAAATTTTTAAGTCATCATTACAAAGTATTATTACAATATGATTGACAGCTAAACTACATGGGCAACTTTTCATTTCAAAAATTATCATCAAATGTTTTATACAAAGGTTCAAGACAAATGTCAGCTAAAGCTTGAGAACAGTAATTCTTTTCCCAAACCCTTTTTTAGTTGTTTACTTTCCCTAAACACCGTCAGTTTTTCTTCATAGGATATACAAGACCTGTTGCAGTAGTAATTCGGCCATATGCACATATTATTTAATGGTTGCCCTTCAAAAATTCAGGAAATTCAGCTGTCCAAAACACCTCTCTCAAAACTGTTTACTTAGTGTGTTTCACAAATACTTTATGTTTTGTAATGTGCATTCATGTATTATTTATCTTGCAGAATATATGCCATTCTAACGGGCAAAATACTTAAATGCTGATCTAGTAGGATAATATAAGAGTGGTAAAAGTTTGAAGAGTTTACTTGAAAACAACTTGTTCTCAAACAGCAGGATAACACAATCTGCATTTTATTTCCTACTAATAAAATGGTTGTCTATCAAACTTTACGTTGTCCCTGACAAATTAAGATAAATATGTTGGGAGCATACATTTCGAAAATAATGGTAAACACTGAAACCCATTTTTATGCATACCTCGTAAATTTAAATTGATTTCTAACTACCTCACTTATATGCCTAGAGGTATACATAATAAAATAGAAATAACTTACCTCCCACATTGGTTTAATGCCCAACTTAAATAAATGATAGTCACTACTGCTAGTAAGATCACAAGGCCGTGCTAAGTGACTGTATAACATCCAAAACTGTTCGACCTGAAAAAGAAAAAACATTTAAAATTGAGTTTGAAACCTTGAAGGGTATTAGTATACAATGCTAAGTCACCACAACTTTGAGGGCAGCATATAGGGTTAACAAATTAAAACTTCACATCAGGTGGCTAACAACTAGACAATTCATATCAGGTCTGTTTTCTATTTTTTTTAATTATTCATTTATTTTATTTTGTTTTATTTTGTTTATTTTTTTTTAAGATATATACAGTAACAGTCCAGTTCAGATGGGGAAACTGACAATTTTTCCTAGATGAAAAACCCATCTCACTTTGACTAAATAAATCCTGAAACTTCCCAGTTGCTCTTGTTCCCTCATTTCAAATACCACTGCCTTTAATACCACCTTGGCAATAGCAAAAAAGTGTTTTGGAAAAATATGAATCATGTACTATATGACTAGTATACTTTCAAGGTCCATTTGGGTTGAATACAATTGACAAAGTACTGAAGTGAAAATTGCTTTTTTGGCAACGAAAAATTTTTTCTACATATTTCCACATTTTGCACCATGAATGATCAAACTACTTACTGTAAATAAATGTAGTAATTTATCCATCAGTTTTAACAAGTGAGCTCAGACTTCCACATGTTATATAGAAGAGAAAAATCTTGACACCTGGGATTCTGCCAAATGCTCAAAAAAAAATAAAAATGGTGGGAGGTCAAAAACAAAAAATGGGGAGGGGGAGTCATTTTTATCAAATCCCAAGTCCAAATCGAAAAGGCAAGCCCTTGGACAAAGTTATGAGGGGGGGTTTCAGGACAGCAAAAGCTTGCTTCAAGGCCTCTGAGGTTCGATCTGAGGGGCTTTAAAGGCTATTTGTTTACGTTCAAAAATTGCTGCAAAGGTGTCCTCTCCTTACATAACAAACCAAGGCACTGACACTTTTTTTATTTTTTATGGAAACAAGGATGGGGGATTTCATCCTCTTCCTTCTAGAACAAATCCTCCTTACACCCCCACCCCCATAGACAGAAACTCTGTAACTGTCATATAAACACTGACATGTCTTGTAAAATACTGTGTACATTTTATATCTTTAAAACCTTCACGATTCTGCATAGCTTCCAAATTCATTGGTTGTCACAATACGTTTGAGTTTTAGATAATTTTCTGTAATTCCATTGTTCCAATAGTGGAACCATTTGAATCGAGGTCACTGGTATGAGGTATAGTCAAATCCAGTTAAAGCTTGTGTTTAGTGACTGTAGGCAGCCACTAGTGGGGTCCATCAGCCTTAAATCGTTTTCATTTATTGTCTAAATGAATTTTGAGCCCTCACATTCAGTGAAATTGAGGGAATCAAGGCACCATTTAGTATACAACAATCCATAGTCCAGGTAATCAAGAAGATCGAAAGATTTAAAGGTGATGGACCCCAGTTAAGGCTGACTAAAATCAGACCATCACTTGCTGTCTGGATTCGTCTATAAGAGAAAGGAATATGTGAGTGCCTTTAGACAGAATGTTTGGAAATTTCAGGGTGGTTGGCCCATGACAGCTTTAGCGTTCTCAAAAAAGAACCTATGAAAGTTTCCCTTAACATACTCTACCAAGTATAAAAAACATGTATCTACACTTTGAGGCAATTTATGTTAAACTGACAGCAAATCTGACGTAAGGTAAGTTATTCTGCTCTTCACAGGCTTGATGTGAAAGTGATTCCTTCACAATTGTCACTCAAACATTACATTTACACATTTGGGAACCATATCCCAAATAAAACCCTTCCTTACATTAACGTAATTTATAAACATTAAAAGGCTAAAGGCAGAAGAACAACTGTTGCTTTTTTGTTTGCCCATAAATGTTTCCTAATTGACCACTTTGAAATTTTTTTTAAAGCAGCTCATTGAGTTGGTTCATGAAATTCAAGAGATTTTTCCAAACCTATTGAGTTTTCTTCACATACCAACGACAAATGGTCTATCTTGGACAATTCCTATACCCTACATACAAATAACTGTTTTATGAGTGAGTGCTTAACGGTTCAAGTAGGTTTTCAAAAAATCATGACCAGACACTTTTTCAAATTGTGTACAAAGCCGTTTCAAGTCGGACACAAGAAAATGAAAAATCTTAGCATTTTCTGTGACTTTTGGACTTGAAACCTGACTTGTTATGCTAACTATAAGCATTGTTATGTGATAGTGACCCTTTGAGACTCTCATTACGTTATTGATATCAACTCAATGAGCCTCTTTATGGAGCAGTATTGTGCAGTAGGTCTAAGGCCAAAAGGTGACACTTTTATATGTATTTATAGCTGATAACTGGATGTGAACACACATAAAACAGTTTTCTTTGCACGGCTGGTGCAGTGCCCATATGGTAAGTTACTACAAACACAAAAGCAGATGTATACTTCGAACTTGTCTATTACAGTACTTATAATTCCATGAAAAATTGTCTATGAAGGACAGTTTTAGCAAAATTTTGGGAGCTCTTCCACTACTAAAGTCTTCAAAAAATATCTCTGAAGAGACTAGGTTGCTACTATACAAGACTTTTCCTGGCATTTACAAACTAAGATGGATGGACGTTTTTGGAATAAAATATAAAGAATTTTTTGTGCTTTTACCCAGCATGGACACACAAAAACATGACCACAACTACCAACATATCTGGTTATCAATTTAAGGCAGCAAGCAGTAATTTTTCCCGACCAAGCAACCAAACCTCAGGGATTATCAAGGCCATACAAACAGGACTTTTCCCTTCTTACTTACAGCACGAGAACCCTGTTTATAATTGGTAGCAATAAATAAATTTACTCACAGATGCAAAAGACCCAACAATCTTTATGTTTTGTTCATAATTTGCAGATGATGTCTTGTTACCAGGTGACCTTCTTGAAAACCAGAGGGAGTAGGAAAACTGAAGAGCATGCTCCCCAGGAGCAGCTTTGACTTCAGGCTGTATCAATGACCAAAAATAATTTATTTGGATTTAAAGAAAGTTTCATAACATATAAAGTAAAAGGATACTTTTCACAAATTTAAGATACCTTCACAAAAAAAAACCAAAAGGAGTCAAAATTAGATGGAGTTTTCTGGCCAGTTTCCAACCAATCGGTTCCAAGTCAAGCCGGCTACTGCCTTTTTGCCAGTTGTGGCTGACTGGCTTGTTTTCCCTACTCCATTGCTTATGCTGAGCACCAAGCACAATGGTAGAAGGTTCTGTTATTAAGTCTTCAGCTTATCACCTGGCCAGGACTTGAACTCCCAACCTCCCTTCCTCTAGTATGATTGGAATGGGGAACAAAAAATGTTCTGAGTAGGGACAGCCAATTTGTCATGTAAGATCTTGTGACAAGTGGAAAGGTCAGTGATATCACATCAACATTCAAGAGTGGGCCAATTTAGAGAAGATGTATGATAATACTATCAGTTCTCGTGAAGCATCCAGTGACAAGTCGAGCCAGCCAGTCTTCTTTCCAGTTGTGGCTCAAAGGCATGTTTTGAAAGAGAGAAGTAGCAGTGAAATGGAGTATTTCTTCATGAAAAGCTATTTCTACTTTTTCCCTTTTTTAATTTTTTTCTTTTTTGCATCTGTACCTCAAAAGAGGGGAAGACTTGTGGACAAGAACCCTTTTCTATATCTATTTTACTGACATAAATGTTACCACACCCTGCTATTATCAGCCTACTTGTTAACACCTGTGCTGCTAGGATTTAACAGATTTTACTATTCTCACCCTACAGGAGACCATTCCCAGATGGACCATGATTGCAATAGTTAATCCTTTTGTACTCAAGCTACCACACCTCTGTTGGGCCAGCCTTCAAAGGATTTAAGTACTTCCTTTGAGAAAAGCTGTTCTTTATTGTTAAAATTTATCACCTACAACAGTGCCTCAATGAAAAGGTACAACAAACTCTTCCACATTATTGATTTAGTGAAAGCTACTGTACACAGGAAGTTCTCTGATATATATCTAGGATTTAAAAAGGTCAAGTGGGCGACTAGGGATGGCTAAAAAAATTTGGTATTCTTTTCTAGCTCCATATGCAGAGCTCTCAGTGGTCATTGACTGATTTACTTTACTTTTCTTACCGAAGCTTTGTTCTTGCAGGGTTCTACAAAAGAACCATTATGTGTGTTTCATCATGATATTTCCTTGCTACACCATACAATACCCTACACCTCAATGGATCATCATGGCACTACAAAATTATACCAAGATTTAGCTATTCCCTAATAGGCCTCCACTTTTTATTCTACAATTATACTGAGTGAACTTCCTTTTAGCTATCTTGAGATCAGTAAAGTTAAAAGGATTTACTTTTTATTGCAGTGAGCCACTTTATACCTTGATAAACTTTATCACTGAATAACAGCTCTTAACAAAGGTAAGCCTTGAACCCTTCAAAGAATATGAAATCAACAGAGCTTGGTAACAAAAGGTTGGCTGCATCTGTTGTAAGTGTTCCTCTAAACAAGGATGGTTCACCTGGGAAAAGCCTTTTTAAAGGTTTATTTTGGCCTAAATCATCAGTTGAATTCCAACAGCATGTGTGTCCAATGTGTAGGACAAAGGGGGAATAACCTCAAATCCAGAATTGGGAACAAACAATAAGGAAGCAATAGCCTACACTAAAATACTCGAAGCAGGCCAAGTCTTCCCCAAACCAACTCGTCCCCAACCAACTCGTCCCCATGCCAAGTCGTCCCCAGGCCAACTCGTCCCCAAACCAACTCGTCCCCAAGCCAAGTTGTCCCCAAACCAACTCGTCCCCAATATGAAAAATGGTGTGATTTTTATGGCGCAAGAAACTGGGGGAATATATTACCAACCAAACATTATCAAAACTGAAATATTTATGTGACAAAACACGAAATTTATTTAGTAGCATCAAACATCAGGCCTTTATTTGTAAAACAAATTTGCAATAAAAATACAATTGTAGAAAGAGTATGTTCTTTACAAGATATATATTTGCAATTAAATATATTCCCAACAAAAATATATGTTTGCTCTAAAA
The DNA here is from genome assembly GCA_037179385.1 of Holothuria scabra. Taxonomy (NCBI): domain Eukaryota; kingdom Metazoa; phylum Echinodermata; class Holothuroidea; order Aspidochirotida; family Holothuriidae; genus Holothuria; species Holothuria scabra. Next base: position 37,937,590 of record CM074190.1, read on the forward strand.
TATATATTTAGAAGAATATTATTTTCCAACACTTGAAATATATTCGTAAAGAAAAATATTGTTTACACCAAAATATATTTGCAAGAAAACATCTCTTTCTTGAAAAAGTTACCATGTTCGCCACAAAATTATATTTGCAACAAAAATATTCTTCCAACCAGAAATATATTTTCAAGAAAAAGAAATAAGATCTGCAAGAAACATTATTTTTGCCAAAACATTTATTTGCAAGACTAATTATATTTGCCAAACTAAAAATATGTCCCCATGCAGTTGTGTTTAAAATATATGTTATCAAACTCCAAAAATATATATGTTATTGGTTATGATGGGTAGACAAATTGCGACATTAAAGTTATCATGCTATATTTTAAACCACTTGTCATTCTCTATATATGCATAAATCACCGCTTCAAAAATTAAAAAAATTATGTGTCACGAAATCTCCCTTTTAACTAGCAAAAGGGAGGAAAAAAATAATGAACAAACCAAAAACAAATGCAAAGTCGGTGTTAGCTGGTTTCTTGAAATGAGAGGCTAATTTTATTTCCTACTAATTTTCACTAATTTCTCATATTGGGGCCGACTTGGCTTGGGGATGACTTGGCTTGGGGACGAGTTGGTTTAGGGACGAGTTGGTTTGGGGACAAGTTAGCTTGGGGACGACTTGGCTTGGGAACGAGTTGGCTTGGGGACGAGTTGGTTTGGGGACGACTTGGCCCGAAAGCAAAATACTGAAACATTACAGGACAACACATGCAAGATACCATATATTAAGGATCAAATTAAATATTCCTTGTTCATGCAAAATTATGATGTTACTTCCAGGCCTAAAGACAAAAGGTGATAAAACGTATTGTTACACACCAGTAGCACAGGTCTGATTGGTGCAGCTGTGCAAAACACACAAATAAAATTTGTTTGACACGATATTTATGCCACTTGTCAAGCAATCTCAACAATCATAATTAACACCTTTGTGAGGCGAGCAAGGGTTAACCCCCACCCTTCACCACACCAATGTAAAGTCATTATAATATATATATATATATCTCCTGTCCTGTTGTAAAGAAATCATAGGGATCGGCTATTGTAGGGGTCAATTATTACTTTTGCCAAAAAGTACTAGAAATGTCATCCTACATCATCCTTACTGTAGTCTGGCCTGGTACTAATACTGGTGTCTTGTAATGTTTCAATAGAGTTATATACCCTATCCTATGCATCGTTCAAAAGGCCTTATTGTGCTCTGTGCAATGAATGTATGATTTCAAAGTGGTGGCAATATGCATAAATTCATCATCTCTGGACAAAACATCGTGAATAGTTGTTCCCAATGGGTGACCCATGGTATTTTGTCAGGGTCTAATTTTGGTGAGGATGGATCTAAAAGTGTTAACCTTGGTACAAGTATACAATGCTTTGAGAAAAAAAATTCGTTGTCAAATTTTATTAAGATACAATGTTTTTTTGGACAATACTGTACACTGGCATCAGCCACTTTAAACATTTGCGTCAACTGCCACAAGAAAAGAAATCCTCACACAAGCTCATGATAAGCATAAGTTAATAAAGCATGACACCCTGCTGAACTTATTTCCATCAAGTATATATATGCATTTATGAAGTACTAACTGACCCACTTGGGAGGCCTTGTAAATGTTCATACCAGGAGCTTGATATTTTTGCTTGGATGGACCCTCTGTCACCAAACTAACTCAACATTTTACCTTACTTTGACACATACCTTTTTTGTATACTTAGTCAGTTAGATGAGGGTTTATGGCTAAGTTTCTTACTGGTCCATGTCAGGTTGGTCACAGCCTTTTTTCCAGTTGTTGCTCACTGGCTTATAATAGATTTCCCTAGGTACTCAATTGCTTATGTTGAGCACAAAGCGCAATTGCAAAATAAGTTCCACTTTTAAGGTCCTTGTGATAGTATGACCCAGCCAGGTCTGATCTAATGCAACGCTTGGAGGATTTTAACACAGCCATGCATCCATCACAACCCATACCAGCACAATACTGTATGCATTTGACTCACCACTGTCTCTGGTTTATCCAGGCTAGAGGGTGCTTGCTCTAATTGATTAGTGAATATGACAAATTTATATGCATCAAATTTTACAATGTCAGTCTTTCATTTCAACATACAACACTTCACTTTGATGTCACTACAAAGCCATAGAATTTTATTTTGTTACCCATTCAAATTTATTGCTTCCATTTTCCTCATCTTCTTCTGATTCTTTGGACATTTGTGCATTTTTCTCTTCTTTGTGATCTGCATCTGATGTGGATCTATTGAAAAAAAAAACAGAAATTAATATTTAATTCACAGGTAGAAGCAGACTTGGGATTAAGGGACAGGGTTGAGTGATTGCCAAGGCTGCTCTCAACCCCTTCTCTCTCCAAAATAAAATCGAGGGGAATTCAGCCCACCCCCTCTCCCCCCCCCCCATCCTAAAAAAAAAAAGAATGGGGATAGGGTTTTCATTTTAATCAAATTCTAATTGAAAAAAAATCATGGTTGAAATAGATTCTATTTGGATTAAATTGATTTAAATTTGATTTCAAACGCTGATAAGAACTTTTTCTAAACTTCAAACACAACCCAGCAAACCCTGAAGTGGGAGGAATCCCACCCCTTCCAAGCCTAGAATCAGTTTCTTATTGCAAACACTGGGTCAAAGACTGAATACTTGACCCTCAGCAAAAAAAAAACAAAATATAAATCATGAGTGAGACTGTGTACTACTCTTGCATACACTATATATGTTACTGTAACCAGAAAGCCAAAAGGCTCAGTCATTCCTTGCCACTGAAATGTAAGTATGGTTTTTTTTTTAAACTGAAGGTGCTCCATAATGTTTTTCAAATTGACAATGCTCCCACAAAGTTTACATGAAAGGCATGCATCCAAGTTTCCTACATTGAGACATGGATGACCTTTGACCACCTAGAACTACAATCCTGGACAAAAATACACGGGACAGTCCCCCACTCCCCAGTTCAATGTTGCAATTTTTGAAATTTTGAGAACATTTTGTCCAGAACAACATTGAACTAAGGGGGAGGGGATTTTGGAAAACCAGCAAGTCTGTGCATACTGTTGCTACATTTGGCCAAAAATGTCCCATCATTTTTGTCCAGGATTGTCTGAACTGCTGTACACATATATAGGAGATCGTCTTGAAGCGGTCACATTTTTTGGACAAGTTTGAAAGCCGTGATAGGAAAGTCGCGTTAGGAAAGAATGCAGTAAAATTCTCCATTTCGTAATCTAGGAAACAAAAAGTGTATGCAAGTAGTTAATAATCTTACAGCTACTTCTCATGAAATAATTAAAAACTTATTTAACCAATGCCAAAGTGGAACGATTCTTTCATTCAGCCAAAAGTAGGAACATTAAAATAATCAGTTTGGACTTTGGAAATAAGCCACAGACTAAAGAAGAGGGCGCCTTGCTCTGACTGGGATCTCTAAACGAGGGTTAACCAGACGATCTACCGTTTGCTTTTATTATTTTTTTCACCAAGGATGACGTCATAAACATGCAAAATTGGGGCATTTAAAGATGAGTGGGTTTCAAATTACTGCAGTAATAAATAGTTTCCTCCAATGTAGTTTATTCCTCGTTTGCCACAGTCAACCGTAAAATTGCTGAAATTATCATTTTGAAATAGGTCCCTTCATAAAAATGTGCGGTCAACCGTCAGTTTTAAAATACTGTATAGGTCAACGGTAGATCTTCGTCAGGTCAATGGTAAATTGTTAATTGTGGGGTCACTATATCAAATTAACTGCAATTTCACCAAAAACCTTTTCTCAGTGACAAATTTTGTGTTCAAAGTGTACTTTTTTCTCATTGTTTCTCACACAAGATGTTATTTTTAACTTCACATGGTATCAAGAATTTATTCCTCTTCTTTTTCTTCATATTTGAATGCCAGGTGTCCCCTCCCTTTTTCAAAAATTTTTGAATTTTAGAAGTGTCTACGTGCAAAATGGTGGCACTTTTTGACATATCAGTCAACACAATGTCACTAGGTTACCCTAAAAAAGTTCAGTACAGTACTGATTTTTGTGCGGTTACCTAGAAAAGTATTGTATTGAGATATTTGCCAAAATAATATTATGCAGATACTTACAAATGCGCAATGACTAAAACCTCTCCTAATTAAAATATTCAATCATTATTTTCGAGGTAAATTTTGGTGCTGTACAGGCACAGTTTGCAAACGTCAACTCGGTATGTCACTGGTGGTTGTACCATGCTGCAGGTGATTTCCACTCCCTTCGTACATCTAGCATGCATGGCATTCTAGCCATCATGACATAAGAGGCCTAGCCAAGACCATCAAGAACTGTCAAGAAACTTAAGAACATTAGGGAAACTCTAAGACCGGCCCCGCCTATAACCTGCGAAGTGGGCATTTATTTTCGCTTTGAACACGGCAGTGCATGACGTTATTACAGTATTTACACAGTGACAGGAATATATTCCATACCTGCGAAGGTTAGCCGATAACAATGTTGCAAAAGCAAACATAGTTTTGACGTACACAGGCCTGTGCATTGTATAGCAGCGCGAGCAGTTGAATGTGCTGTGAGATACGATTTACTGAATTTGTAGTTATCGGTAAGCTGAATTACTTGCTAATTTGTGTGGTTCTCTAAACATGAATACTTCGGAGATTTGAAATATCGGTTTTTCAGAGGGCTGGGCGGGTCAGCGGGTTTGGGTGTCCAAATGCGGGGCGAACCTGTGAAATGGGGGTCACTTGGGAGGTATGCAGTGAGTGATCTCTGTGAGTCTATTTTACTGATACACAATGCTCAGCAGCAAGTTCAGCAGGGCTTAATTCAGGATGTGACCTGAGGGTGAGTAGGGACAGTAAATTCCATGCATCCCCTCGAACAGATATGTGTACTATGCTTAACTGTATGACCTACTTCATACATAGTCCTTGGCCATATGCCTCACATCACAACAATATGCATTATGTGGTTGAGCACAGTGCACAAATCCTTACTGCTTCAAATAGCACATAGCCTTTAGGCTATAGCCAAGCCAATACTACATTTGCCATGATGGCCTAGCTAGGCTATGCTGCATGAATTCTGAGCCGAGGCTAGGCCCCAGATCTAATCTAGCACTGTATTGTATACTGTAACTTGTAAGCACTGGGCCTAGGCTAGGCTCCAGGTAGGCTAACCTAGCCGCCTGGGCCTAACGTTAGACCTAAATGATCAGCTGGCCTAGGCTAGGTCTAAACTACAAGCACGAACAGTATCAAAGTTAGACTACTTTTCTAACCTAGAATTACACAACCCTTAGCCCATGTTAGGTTCAGTGCTGTCGGTCAACGTTAGGCCGCATAAGGTTGTGCGCATTGCCTAACGTTAGGCCTAATTAACATAAGGTATGGCTAGTCTTAACGTTAGGCCTATTTCAATGCAGCACAAGAGCACCGGCAGTCATACTTACACCTCTGTAATAGTACTCATAGTGGACCCGTTTTGATTTTATGGCAAACTGGAATACAGGAAAGACTTTGAAATGGTATGAAAAATTTTAACAATAAAATAAAGCTATTTTAGTAATGCTATCTAATCTTTATCAAGTGGAGACTTCTCTTGTGTCTCTGCCTCTCGTTGCCTCTCATCTAACTAAATATTTGGTATCGTGAGAGCGTTGGAATTTAAAAAGTATTTCGGTAAAATTTGTATGGTAGAAATTCACCATTACCATTATTGCCGGAAGATGAAGTGAAGTCGTTCTTACAAATATTTCAGAACTAATATATGACAATTTTTAATTGTACTTTTGTAGAGTTATATTGCAAAGCAAATTATTCGGACCTGCAATCGTTGGTATTTTAAACGGGCTTACGGTGCTAAATATATCAATAAGGCGGTGGTAAGGGTATATGCAATCGCCTCAGCAACCATGCATCGAGGGGCGTCGTCAAGTTTCCAGAATAAAATGCGACACAGCATAAAATTGGTCGATAAGGGCAGCGGCGTAATTAACCAGACCTGACTGTCCGGTGGGGGGGGGGGGGGGCAATAACATAGAGGTTTCCCGATTTTGTACTAGTTGAGCTGTGTTAGTTGTGGGTTGAGGGGGACGGTGGCGCAACAGTTTTAGACCATGCAACTCCATTGACCAAAAGGTACGTTTTTATGCTAAATTTGTTCGCCCTTTCTACGAGCAAGAACATTTTTTTTTTTCAAATAAATCTGATTTTTTTTTATAATTAATGGCAATAATAGCGTGATTATATATCAAAGGTACTAATCATGACATACAGGCGTACGAGACACTGCTGCCGGCCTAAACTTCCACAGGATCTGAATTTCGCGGGGCCCGAAAAAATCGCGGAGCGGACCATTTCTATCGTAACAGGCGGATCCGGTAGGCTAGCTTATGTTGTAATTGGGCCAAGCGAATCTAATCATAACGAACTTTAGCAAGGCTCTTGACACTCTGCCGCGATCATACCTTTGACCCCCTCTGGAAAATTCCTGGATCCGTCAACCCTCTCGCGGGTGATTCCACACTAGGAAAACTCATTCGGGATTCAATCAGACAGTCAGATGCGCGCACAGTGGCTAAGCAGGTTTTCTTTCTGGGGAAGGGGTGTCCCCTCCTCTTTCAAAATTGTTTAGCCTTTTGAAGGAGCGTAGATGCAAAATGGTGAGAGATTTTCAACTTTTAAAGGAAGGTTATGGGTAAAAATTGAAAATCTTGCTTCCTTATGCCATTGCCAAATGCCATTTAATTACGCTACCTTTCAAACTAAAAGTTGTTTTTTAAATTTGTGCAATTTTAGGAGTCAAAATAAAAGAGCATATGTGATCGGCATATGGGCGTATGTATAGGAGCGTTCCAGCTTTCGACTTATCTGAAGTTGCCAACAAAACGATTACCGGTATTCTGTCATAGAGACCATCCAAGCGGAGCGGAACCATTAGTTGGCGCGAAGCTTGAAGAAAATTTCAAAATAAAAATAAAACGGACCTCTCAAATGGTCGGAAATAGCATTCTTCAGATTTATACAAAGAATTTAAGCAGGTTATCTTTCGTTCGCTCAAAAAATCTCACTTCAAAATTAGTTCGCAGAGGCTGCAAAAGGATCACAAAGTCATTAAAACTACTTTGACTCAAAAAATGTAATTTTGCTCAAAAGACCATCTAAGCGAAACGCCACCAATGGCCATGGTGCAGTTGGCCCGGACTGTAGAAAAATTTTTGAAGAAATCATGATGGCCACTGAAAAATTGTGTTTTCATGCTTTTAAACTTGAAGAGAACCTAAACAATCATGTCTATAGCTTTCGTTTGCAATAATGAGTCGATATGACTACCCGAACTCCCGACTGTAAATGATTTTATATTTTATGCCTATATATCATCTTCTGCATAACTTGACAAACTATTCAGCTAATCGCACCTGAACACCCTCCGTTCCCCCGTTTCTTTCGGTATGCCTAGATGCTCGCCGGGAAAGGAGTCTAAGGGATGGGCACCTTTCCTTTGGAAATTTTTGAAGAGTAGATGGCCTTACCTGCAATCTAGTGCCACATGACCTTTTGATGTAAAATTTGGAATTTGGCAAAATTTGAGTACTTTTAGGAATTAAAAACATTTGTCCCCACTGAGGGGACTCGGGGACGGAGAAAAGCCTTTCCCTTTGAAAATTTTTGAGATAATGGGTGTCCTTGAAATGTGGTGCCACGTATAGTACGGCACCTTTTAAAGAAAAAATTGGGTTGAGAAGTACGTATTTTTACGATCTAAAAATGGAATTCGTGAGGGAGGGAGCATGGCCCAATTCCCCCCTCCCCCTGAGAAAGCCACTGCAGACACAGTGCCATGGCGTAACTAGGGGGAAAGGCTTTTATTGATACCGGGGCAAGTTGCCCTGGCCACCACCTCTGTGGGGCGCCACATCGATGTCACTTACGAATGTTGGACATATCCTTTGTCAGGAGCCAAGGGTTGCGCCAGCGTGGCAGGAAATGCCTCCCTCATTGAGGAAGGCTTCCCTCCGTCGGGGAGAAGATCTAATTTTGTCGGAAAGCCTTTATCTATACGATAAAAGAAGTAAGCCTTCTCCCCTGGCGATCTCCTTGATTTTGCTTTCGATATGAAAAATAAAAAATAACAACTTTCCTTATAAAAATCCAAAACAATTCAATAAAAAAAGCTTCAGATTTTCAAACATTCTGAAAGGAAAGTAAAAAAAATTCGGCCATTTTCACTGTACGACAAAATATGACACAACCAACCCCAGCCTTCGGTTTGCCTATATGAATTCGGGCAGATTGATCTTCAGTAAGGACTTCACTTTTTTAATTCTCCCGTACAAATAAAACCATTTTTTCAAATTTTCTGCCATAAAAATCCTTCAGTATATAAGATCCAGATTTTCAAATATATATTAAAAGGAAACCAAACGTTTTTTTTTTTTTCTTGGGGAATTTCCCAATATCGTCAGAGGGTCTTAATCAGCTGCATGTCGATATTAAGTAATCCCATCAAACTACGAGTCGCCTCGGCGACTTTTTTATTTTTCTCATAAGAAGGTCTGATAATGTTCAATAAAAAACCCAAATCGGTCATTAAAATTACATTTTCCCCAATATAAGCTTTAAAATGAGAGATATTTGTTGAAAAATGCAAACGATTTTCAGCAAATTTCCAACTTTGTTGGATACTTCATACAGTAAAAAAGCCAAATTCAAACACCCCGACATTCCACTTAATTTTGCTCTTAAAAATTTTCCCAAAGTCATCCGGATTCTTTTTCGTTTGATTTCAAAATTTCTCCAATATAAACTCTCAATTTTCAAATCTTTGTACAAAAAAGGTAAAAAGCTTTTGGTCAAACTTTCCAACTTCTGAGAGCCGATCGTCCGTAGGCCTACAATAAAGTGCCTAAAAGCCCAAACGAATTATGTATCCCATATATTTTTTTTTCGATTTTGCTTATATGTAAGGCAGATTCTTTAATATATTGAATGGTCCTTGACAAATCTTAACAGCCACATTTCTTCCAAAAATTTTTAAGTAACTTCAAAACCATCTTCGCTGCGCGCGCCTCAAGTGCTACCAGTCACGCCCAACTGGGCAATCGTTGTTTTTGCCTGGGCTTCAGAATGTATGCTTAACCCCCTGTCTTGGTCACACCTGTGACGTGAGCATGACATTGGAACCATAGCCATTTTAACTTTTGAGTTGTGTACTGTAAGTATTCAGAAGATTCAGAAGATTAAGCCCAGAAGATGGGAATTGCGCAGCCAGTTTCGTTTCTTGTCCCGGGCTCCGCCACTGGTCAGACGGTTTTGAAAACTTGAAAAATTAAATATTAAGCCAAGGCTAATTTGGGAATACCGGAACACGACATCCAAATGTGTTTTTCTTCTTCCATTAATCCATAAACATAAAGAAATCAGCCATGAACCCCACCGAGGGTCGGCCCCCGCCTTTCAAAAAGGTTGGAGTTTTTCACTACAAGTTCGTAAAAAGTACGCAACGATTTGAAATAAATTCGGTCTGGGTGATGTGTCATGTTGCTTAATGACACCCTCCCATCATACCCCTAGACTTTCCCCCTTCCTCACATCAAATAAACCCTGCAGATTGTTGTTCAAATTTCTCCTAATTTTGCACGTTTTCATTCTTCTTGTTGATTTAAAAATTCAATTGCAAAAAAAGTTCAAAATAACGACTGAGCTATAAAATCTGCTGAAAAGATACAGGGAATGCCAGTTCCGACTGTCTGCGTGGTTACGATTTTCAAAATTTTCTGAACGACTGATAGCGGCGCTCCGGTCAGATACTAGTCTTTGAGACATACTGTACTGTAGGCGTATAAGGCGGTGAGGCAGGGAGAAGACCCCCCACCCAAAGAAAAGAGAAAAAATCCGCGCAAATTCTTACATTCGGGCAGGAATGTGGGGAAAATTCGAAAAGCCACTTGAGTTACAAAAAATTGTTTCCCCAAAACAACAACAACAAAAAAACTAACTGTGCCTGTTTTTGTTTTTAAATCTTGTGCAACATAATGCCCGAAATGGCCGATTATTTTTATACTACCTAATCTTTGCCCGAAAACAGAAAATGCTATGTTCAAAGCAAACTTTTTATTACAAATAAAAACGATAACAAAGATTTGCGTCACATTTGGTTAGCTTGTGAAAAAGTTTTTCCTCAGCCCCACTTCATACCTGCAAAATCTTTGCCGGAGATGGTATAAAATGGAGAAGGTTGAAAAAAAATCTGGTACGTTTTCATTTGCCAAAGTAATTACACTGACAGAAGGGAGGGCGTTTAGTTGCAGTGTCTACTAGTTTTCCATCTACCCTATACCACTACCTATACAACCGCGACCCGGGAAACGGAATCTTAAAATCGAGTCCATTAGTGGTTTTTCAAATTCATGATTGTACAGTAACGAATGTCTTCGAGAAAGTCTTTCTAAAAATTCATTTAAAACGTAACGTGACATTTTTTCTACAGGTGTTATTAGTAGAGTAACCAGAATGCAAAAATGCATTGAGGTTTCGATGATACATACATGCTCTTTCCAATAAAATGCTACATTTGTTGTGACAACTGGTGACCCAAAGTGACCTTTGACTCAACCTGTAAGTAACTGGTTTTTCTTTTAACCAAAACACTTCTATATTCAAAGAGCCAAATTTCTACTGTGCCTTAAGATATTCTGCAAACAAGGTTTACAGAGTTTGATGCCAGGTGATACCAGATGGCCATTGAACTCCACCAAAAGCAACAGGTACAGTACTTTCAACTCACCATAACTCATACACACACTAATTGTGAAACACATCCATGTTTCGTACCTTGAGCTGTCCTATACAGGTTTTCGGAGTTTGACCCCCTTTGACCCCAAATGACCTTTGACCTCTACCAAAATCAATAGGGTCCTTCCATACATCATAATCAATCAAGATATCAAGTTTGAAATCAATCCAAGCTTCCTACCTTGAGATATTGTATTAAAAAGTTTTCAGAATTTGTCCCCTTCTGACCTTTGACCTCCATCAAAATAAACAGGGTTCTTCTTTATATAATAACGCATCAACATATCAAGTTTGAAATGAATCCAAGTTTCCTACGATGATGTATCATGTAAACAAAGATTTCATATCGCAAAGTTTTGTACAAAAACGATCATTTGCTCATTCTATATAAAAAATTTTTAAATGTTCTATTTAAGGTAAGCTGGCTCGACTATGCTTTGGAATGACATGTCAAGGTGAGAGTACCTCATGAAATGCCGATTTTTATTCGAAATACATGATGTTTGACTATTTCAAAGTTTTGTGACGTCATAATTTAGGGTATTTCCCTAAGTTATTGGGCCATTTTATGCCTTTACTTCAAGCGTTTTACGACAAAAATATGGATCCAAATAAAACCAATTCTTCTTCTCCTGTTACCTGTGACATGTAGCTCCCAGAAACGCGTTTAGCCGTGTCAATGTATTTGTGGCTAGAAGTGTTAATCCTCTAAATTATGAAAAATTGGGATGAAAAACGTTTTTAGCCCATAGACATCAAATCCCATAAAATAATGATTTACGACAAAAGAAAGGGGTGTGCCTAGTCAAAAAAGCATTCACTAGACGTGCAATAGTATGAACATCACAAATCCAGTTTAGTCAGACCTTAAAACACAATCTCGAATACTACATAAAGCGAAAAAACCTAAAAATGCAAAATGCGCCCGCACACTGTAACGCATTTGGGAGGCTTTTGATCGAAACTTTTCGATATGCAGGGTTTGACTCCATGTGACCCTAAATGACCTTTGACCTCCACCAAAATTAATTGGGTTTTCCTTTAATCAAAACCCATTTACCTTAACCTATCAAGTTTTAAAGGAATTAAAGGAAGTTTTTTACCTTGAGATATAGTGTAAACAAGGATTTTGGGGTTTGACCCCATAGGACCCCATGTGACCTTAGACCTCCACGAAAATATATCGGGTTCTTTCTTACATCATAACGCATCAACATACCAAAGTTTGAAATGAATCCAAGTTTCCTACCATGAGATATCGTGTAAACAAGGATCTACGGGTTCGACCCCATAGGACCCAAAATAACCTTTGACCTCCACCAAAATCAATAGGGTTCTTCCTTACATCATAATGCATCAACATATCAAGTTTGAAAAGAATCCATGTTTCCTACCTTGCGATATAGTGTAAACAAGGATTTCGGGGTTTGACCCCATGTGACCCCAAATGACCTTTGACCTCCACCAAAATCAATAGGGTTCTCCCTTACATCATAACCCATCAACATATCAAGTTTTAAATGAATTCAAGTTTCCTACCTTGCGATATAGTGTAAACAAGGATTTCGGGGTGTGACCCCATGTGACCCCAAATGACCTTTGACCTCCACCAAAATCAATAGGGTTCTTTCTTACATCATAACTCATCAACGTATCAAGTTTGAAATTAATCCAATTTTCCTACCATGAGATATCGTGTAAACAAGGATTTCGGGGTTTGACCCCCATGACCCCAAATGACCTTTGACCTCCACTAAAATATATAGGGTACTTCCTTACATCATAACGCATCAACGTATCAAGTTTGAAATTAATCCAAGTTTCCTTTCTTGAGATATCGTGTAAACAAGGATTTCGGGGTTTGACCCCCTGTGACCCCAGATGACCTTTGACCTCCACCAAAATCAATAGGGTTCTTCCTCTCAGTATGGGGTATCTGTGTAGCAAGTTTGAGAATTGTCAGATCTTCCCTTCTCAAGATATCGTGTAAACAAGCAAAGTGTCACAAACACACACACATACACACACACATGCACATACACACATACATACACACACGCCATCATGACTGCAAAGGTTTCTCTTTTCATCGAAACCAAAAATCATTCTAACACTTACAGTAAAAAGTTCGGGCGGCTACATGGACAGTTTCATCAAATAAATGATAAATAGAATTTAACCAACTAAGAAGGGTCGAAAGTCAATGAAATACATTAGCATGTTTTCAATGGTACAATATTTATCTGTTAACTTAAATTTTCTGACTAAAATAGCAACTGCTGAGATTCTCCTTCTAAGCCTAAAAAATGATATTTCCGGTTGTCTGAGGGTATTTTTCAAAATTTCCGGTACGCTTCGCGCCAACTAATAATGGCGCTCCGCTTTGATAGTCTTCCTAACAGGATTTCATATGCACGCTTTTCTGCAAAAGAAAACTCAAAATAGCGTCTCTCTGCATGAATCCTCATTGTAAGCCTGGGAAATATCTTTTTCGACTCCTGCACCATTTTTCATATTATTTTCACATTATTTTCATTCCGGGGAAGTGCCGTTTCCGGCCATCTCAGGTCTGTAAAGTAACAAAATTCTTGTGCGCTCCCCGCCAACTAGTGGTGGCGTTCCGCTTAAATAGTCCTGCTGGAGCTAACCACCCCCCCCCCCACAGATTTATTCTTTCCATCACAGGTACCCTGCCCCCCTGACAATTCCTGCACTTCGCCACCGCATGAGCGCTCACGTTTTGGGGTAGAAAACAAATCTCATGGAACATCTCAAGAGACTCAGAGGCTTTGGTATGACCAGGGAGGTGTGGAGACACAACGTTCTAATGACTGTTTGGGGCAATGTTTGTTGCCGACAGTAATCTTCCTTTACTTCCCAAACATTTTATCTCAATACCTAGACCAACTAGGATCAGTGATACATTGTCAAAATTCCAGTGAGAGGGCACGACCTTACGTTGTATCTCGTTAACTTTTCGTTGCCAGCCGCCATGAAAACATATGAAATTTTACATTTTCGTCGTATTCGTCGCAATGAATGTAATTCCTATTTATTTCTTTAACGCTCTAATTATTTCGAGTGTGTTAAGGAGTTATACGGAAATATGCGAAAATTGAGTAAAATGATTTAGCCTTTAACAGTACTTATAGCAGATGACTTATCGAATTCGTTGCAAAACAAAGAAAGTAAACTATTTTAACTTTCATTGACAGTCGTTTTGCTAAAACTTTTGATTAGAGTTTGAAACCTGTCGGTAACAAACCTCAGATCAAAGCATCTTTTAACAAAGACAATTGCTTCAGGATAACTTGAGTGTGAAAGAGGCAAAATTTCTTAAGCATGGGACAGGTCTACAAGGCTAAACAATAGGAACAAAGAGACCTGTCAATCAAAGTTTGATGTTTGAATGGGAATTACTATTTTTGAGGTACATATTGTGTGACAGATAGGGCTGTTGTGTCTCGACCCTAACACCCCCCTGGTATGGCTCGACCTGGGAATAGAACCCGGGCCTTCCGCTTGAGAGGCGGATGCTCTCAGGGGCGGATCTAGAATTTTTCGTTAGCGGGGGCGCGCTGACGGTCGATCATCTGCCCGAACGAATATCTAAGCGGAGCGCCACCATCAGATGGCGCGGAGGGTACAGAAAATTTGAAAAATCGCGACCCCTCAGATAGCCGGAATTAAATGGCATTTCCCAGGCTTGTAAGTAGAACCTAAGCAGTCGTTACTTAGAGCTTTTGTTTGCGAAAAAAGTTCCCTTCAATCAAAAGTGAGAAAATTGCAAAAACTTGCTTCATGAACTTAACCAACATTTACTTGATCTTGATTTAAGCTAAAATCACTCTTTAAACACTTTTGATGAAATATCTTTCCAAAAATATGTTGTAATGTTATAGGTCCGGAAAAAGTGGTCTAAAGATAAGGGGGATCCTCAGGCAAGGTACAGAGAGGATAATCTTTCCTTTTTAATTTTGAATAAAAATTCGTTATAACCTATAATTCTATGAACGTAAAAAAACTGAAAAAATTGAATTTTGGGGTCTCCAACAGCTTCAAAGACGTTGGTGAAAATATCTGACCAAGAATACGATGCACGGCTGTAAGATTCATATTTGAGATCGCAGCATTCAAAGTCTTTTGCTTGATGAAATATACCACTTTATTGCCATGTGCATGAGAGATAAACATTGTTCAACGCTTTGCGTTATCATTGATTTCATTAGTGGAATGTAGATTCAGCCCCCACTCCCTTGGGATAGCACACTTTTTCCATAATACAATGTGAAAGGAAAAATACTAGTAAAATTGCATTTATGGCAAAAATCATTCTAATTAAGCACTCAGTCGACTCTCTCATTAAAAAAAAACTACTTTGTAAGTTTAAGTGACCATGAGCTATGACATAGATAAGTATATTGTCAATTTTAATAAGAATTATTCAAAATACATTGATTAGCATACACATCCGGAGGGCGTAAAATAAGATCAAGTGCAACAGACATCATAGATACTTGTTTTCAATGATAACATATTCCTTGGAAAGGTTACATTGAAACACATATATTCCGCCATATTTCTTGAGCTTACTATCAAAAAAACTTTCCAAAAAGCAAAGCCATTCTGAAAATAATTTTTCCCTCATTCACACTTTAAGCTACAGTATAAGCAAAAGAGCATAATTCGACATTCCTAAACCACCTTCACATTTTGCACATATTAGAACAGAGCGTTTACCCTAATTGCCTGGTTTGTGTGACCAAATAAATTTATATAAAATACTCTCTACTTCATGAAAAAGGAAGAAACGGGACCACAGATTGTATAAGACCAGAGAGCCAAAAGGCTTAGTGATTCCTTGCCATCAAATACCTTACCTGCTTTCAAATTGACAGTGTTTGATAGATTTTTCTTTACATTTTAGGCACAGATTGTTCGCAATTTTACAGCTGGTGACCTCAAATGACCTTTGACCTCTACCAAAAACAAAAGGCTTCTTTCTCTCAACATGACAAATCTATATACCAAATATGAGAAGTGTCAGTCACTCCTATCTGAAGATATCGTGTTTACAAGCCATTTTCGGTGCTTTCGTATTTTTACTGCTGGTGACCCCAAATGACCTTTGACCTCAACCAAAAACAATAGGCTTCTTCCTCTCAACATGACAAACGTATATACCAAGTATGAGAAGTGTCAGTCACTCCTATCTGAAGATATCGTGTTTACAAGCCATTTTCGAAGTTTTCGCAGTTTTACTGCTAGTGACCTCAAATGACCTTTGACCTCTACCAAACACAAAAGGCTTCTTTCTCTCAACATGAAAAATCTATAAACCAAATATGCAGAGTGTATGTCACTCCTATCAGAAGATATGTTTACAAGCCATTTTCGGCGTTTTCGCAATTTTATCGCTGGTGACCTCAAATGATCTTTGACCTCTACCAAACACAAAAGGCTTCTTTCTCTCAACATGAAAAATCTATATACCAAATATGAAGAGTATATATCACTCCTACCTGAAGATATCATGTTTACAAGCCATTTTCGGTGTTTTTGTATTTTTACCGCTGGGGACCTCAAATGACCTTTGACCTCAACCAAAAACAATAGGCTTCTTCCTCTCAACATGGCAAACCTATATACCAAGTATGAGAAGTGTTGGTCACTCCTATCGGAAGAAATCAGGTTTAAAAGCCATGTTCGAAGTTTTCACAATTTTACCGCTGGTGACCTCAAATGACCTTCGACTTCTACCAAAAGCGATAGGCTTCTTTCTCTCAGCATGACAAATCTGTATACTGCATATGAAGAGTATCAGTCACTCCTTTCTGGAGATCTCGTTTACAAGCCATTTTCGGCATTTTCGCAATTTTACCGCTGGTGACTTCAAATGACCTTTGACTTTTACCAAAAACAACAGGGTACTTCCTCTCAACATGACAAATCTACATACCAAGTATGAGATGTGTCGGTCACTCCTATCTGAAGATACCGTGTTTACAAGCCATTTTCGAAGTTTTCGCATTTTTACTGCTAGTGACCTCAAATGACCTTTGACCTCTACCAAAAACAATAGGGTTCTTCCTCTCAACATGACAAATCTATATACCAAGTATGAAAATTGTCGGGCAATCCTATCTGAAGATATCGTGTTTACAAGCCATTTTCGGCGTTTTCGCAATTTTACCGCTGGTGACCTCAAATGACCTTTGACATCTACCAAAAACAATAAGGTTCTTCCTCTAAATATGATAAATCTATATACTAAATATGAAAAGTGTCGGACATTCCTAACTTAAGATATCGTGTTTACAAGCAAGTGTCACAAACACACACATACACACACGCGCGCGCACACACACATACACCCCCCCCCCCCCCACACACACACACACACGACCTCACCACCGCATAGATTCCTTGCCTGCCTACGGCAAGGAATCAATAAGTGAACATAGACATTAAGCTCATGTGAAGTTTGGCAATGCGCTTTTTATTCATTCTACACACCGTGACTCCACATCTGATGAACCCAAATAGCAGATGGATTGTAAGAAAAAGCGTAGTGTTTTACTTAAAGCGTGGTCCGAAATAGGGTTGAGACCTTCGATGTCACTCTATTGACATTTTATCGGAAAACCTGAAACTGTGTGCTCTAAATTGCTATTAGTTTGTAACAATTATACTGTATTTACATAGTTTGAAAATTATAAGATAATACAACATTATGTAAAAACAAGTAGGCTAAATGATCTGTTTAGTGAATTCAAAGTAAAAAAATAAGCTTTGGAAAATTTTAGGGGCGCCATGTGCGCCCCGCCTGAATTCGCCACTACTGGAGCCTCTTACCGTTAATACGTTAGACCAAACACACGCTTTATGGGTTCACAGTCTTTGGAAAATGCTTTTTCCGGAATTGAGACACAATTTTGACGGGAAGAAGTTCCAGCACTAACCCACAGATCGAAACCCAGGGACACCCATGGCAACGAATTGGATTTTAATATTTCTTTCAAAAAGGGGGGTCTAAATTTTCATTAAAGTTTTTGTTAATTTGTGACCTGCCATTGTACCTTCATCATTGCTTACTTTTTCTCCGACTCCCTACGTAATAATCACGTCAATAGTCTTCTCTTGACTGGCCATCGGTCCAATTTGTGTTGTCTATTTGTTAGGACGTGTCTGTTTCTATGTACGTTTAAAAAATACAGCCTATCAGGCTATTACTGTCAGCCTTCTACATATCAGTGGCGGAGCTGCCATATGGTCAGGGGGGTGGTCGCCCCCCTCCCCCGACGGACCAAAATCGCCTGTCGGCGCCCTTTTTGGGTTTTCAGCATACTCTACTCTTGCACCATTTTTGGCAAAAGACCAAATTTAACGTTTAATAGCGTTGTTTTAAGGCCCAGATAACAAAATGCTCAAACAGGCACCAATAAATGCACTAACTGCACTTCATTCTGATGAAAAAGGTCATCTTCTGTAATATAGGGATAGGTTTTGCCCCAAACGTATCTTCATGCTTTATACGCACTGATGAATGTTGTCGCTGTGCTAAGTTCATAGCTTCCACACCAAGCGTGATTATAAGCTTACAAAATACACAGACTGACATTAAATTAACCCTCCCGGCCAGTAAAAGATGTTGCAAAGGGCGCAGCAATAATTGCAGCGGAAAAAGCCCTCTTGTTGTCGGGGATAATTGTCAACATAGACAATAAAAAGACGTTTTTCAAGATCATTTGAAGAGAACATTCAGGTTAGAATAAAATAGAACTGTTATCATAATGGTAATGATTTCAGAGTTGTAATGAGTAGTTTTCATTTTGCTTTCCTTCAAGTGATCATTATCATAATAAATGGCTATTTCTGACACTGCACGATAATTCTACGAAAATGCTTATTTCTGTACTTCCGTGGTCTAAAATGCCAGACCATTGCACCAAAAAAGCTTAAGTTTAGGCTACTTTTATTTATTATGAATTCGGTATCTAGAAAGCCAAGCAGACCTCTTGTCTTGGCTATTTCTTTTAATGTACTTAATTAATGGCTTTTTCAGAGTGGTCGCATG
The DNA here is from genome assembly GCA_037179385.1 of Holothuria scabra. Classification (NCBI taxonomy): domain Eukaryota; kingdom Metazoa; phylum Echinodermata; class Holothuroidea; order Aspidochirotida; family Holothuriidae; genus Holothuria; species Holothuria scabra. The sequence goes on from CM074190.1 coordinate 37,956,504, forward strand.
ATGTAAATTACCTCATTTAACGTTTCCTCCTGTACTTATCTTGATTTCCACGTGCCAAAAATGTACACCTAACGGTGATTACTTTCCATAACTTTTTCCCTCTGTAAGATTGGTTGCTATTTAGCTCTAGCAGGTTTAATCTTTACCTTCAAAAAGTAGCCGATTATTACATTAAAGTCTTGAATCGAGACCTGACAATAACACACTAAATATAATGACTTCTTTCATACTAGAATGTGGAAGAGAAGGATAGAAACATGCGCGTCCGCAGGTAGGGGCAAGGGGGGGGGACTTTCCCTCCCCTGGAAAATTAATTAAAACCTGAAAAAACGAAGAAAACATAAAGAAAAAGACGAAGAAAAATTAACATCAATATTTCTTAACCGTTCACTCAGTGTTTTCCCTATTTATATGCTGTAAATAGGCTTTAGCATTGTCATTTCCAGCGATCTGAGCGGCATTTTAGGCCAAAATTTTCTTGCGCTCCGCGCCAACTCATGGTGGCGCGGAGCTTTCCCCCTACAAGAATTTAGTCCCACTCCCCCCGAATTTTCTTCAGCGGAGGCCCAAGGATAGAAATTTTAATATGTTTTAATAGAAAAACTTGCTGAGGAGAAATGTTAAAGTAGTCTTCTACCAGGTGAAAATCAAAATAATGGAAAATATGAAAAGCCGTGGCTTCGATCGTGCGCAGGCCCAGGGTATTTACTCCTTCAAAGCGCCCCTGCGGACCATTTTCGCCCCCTCTGACCGAAACCCCTAGCTCCGCCACTGCTACATATATCAAGTGACAGGTGACAGGTGACTCCACACAGCTTTCTTCTCCAAAAGACTGACATCTACTCAGGGGAGCTGCGATGCCCAGGGTCTAATGATCCATGTCAAGACAGGTTATGTACTACCATTTAAGCGAAGAGGGTAGCGTACAGGGAAAATTCTGGCCGAAAACACCTTCCAGATCACCGAAAATAACATTTCCTGGCATATTGATTTACACCTCATTCCACCCTTTACAAATAACTGCAAATAGAGTCAATTTTGGGTTCAAAACATGAGTGAGGGCACGCTCGTTCCCCTTGTGGACGCGTTGTTGCCGACACACATCGAAGTGCAAGCAAGAAGTTCAAGTCGCTCTATATATCGACGATGATGGCCTCCATTGCGACTCAATTTCTCGGGAAATTTCTTGCCATCCACAAGTCTAGAGCAAAGTGTAGACCTATTGGCTATTTATTTCTCAAAGTTGACTCTTTTTGACTTATTGATGTTGGAATTACAATGTCAGTTAAGTGGTGATTTAAGCTGCAACTCGAAATAGTGATTTTGGACATGAACCTGTTACGCCATTAGCCGCTGAAAATTTTGAGCTCCCTGATTCCGGTCCTGTTGTACCTTAAATTAAAGTGTAAACAAAGGTCTTTCCCTCGATGAGCTGGACTGGCTGGTGTCCATATACATCTAATCATGGCCCAATGGCGACAAAACCGGGGGATTTATAGGCCCAGCCCAATAAAAAGTTGAAGGCTAAGCCCCCGATATGTGCCAAGTGCGCCAAAAAGTGGGGACCGCGAGGATAATTTCGAGGTAGGTCGTATCCTACGACCATTCACTAAGAGTTAAATGATTAGGACCTGGACTTCAGGGCATCTTATGGGGCTTTGGCCCTCCTTTGCCCTTCAACCTGTTATGTTACGTTACGTTATGTAAACATTTGTTGATCGGCCCAATGTATGAAAAGGTGCACCTTTCGGCCATCGGGGGGTTTGTTAAACCAAAACATTTCTTGCATTTCCCACGCAACTGCTATTGCGGAGCTCCGCTTAGAAAATTTTAGGTTCTTTTAACTTAACCCTCCCTCCATGGGCGCAAATCCCGGGGGGGGGGGGGGCAAGGCGGGCCCTCAAGTGAAAAATTGGGGGGGGGGCCAAATCGTAATTTGCGCCCCCCCCCCCCAAACTTGAGTAGACCTAAATATATGGTCACCTTTTTTCCTTTATTTTCATTCGAAAACAGTTTTTCTGAAGCTTTGGAAACGCCAGAACACAAGAGCTTCCGGGGGATTCGCCCCCTGGACCCCCACAGGGGCTTTGCCCCTGGATCCCACCAGGAGTCCTTTGGGGCTTCGCGCTTCACGCTCGCGGTGCCCGCCAAGCGTGCACAGTTTAGTACTCATGGGCACATCATAAGCATTTTTGCCCCCCCACTCTCAAACAGAGATTTGAGCCCCTGCCTCCCTCCCAACATTTTTCTTTTTCAGCCGCTCTTCAATCAGGGCCCGTAGATGAGTTTCAAAACGTGCTCTGTGTAGTATCGGTGAGACATTGCAAAACAAAGCAGCAATTCGTGTAAACACTTTAACTAGATTTGCTTATTAAAAAATAACAGTTACAAGGCATTTTGGTATTGACTTTGCCAGATTTTCTTTTTTTTTTAATTAACAAGCAAAAATTACAAAACACCGACCTATTTTCCGTGTCCATGTCATAAGCTGTATGAGAGTCCTAGTTTCAACTATAGGAGAAAGTTTTGTACTACAAACTGAAGTACTGCAAATGAATGGTTCCAGGTCAGCCTCAAGTTTCAAACTAGTCAACCCAAAGGTCATTGAAATTTACAACACAATTAGTATCCTCCAAACACCATATGCCGTAGAGACTCAGTTCTCACCTCCTGAAATAGAAAATTTTTCTGCATAGTGAAGTCAAGAAATTTTTTATCTGGCAAAAACCCCATTAAATGGAAGATCATAGGTTGAGAGTAAGATTTAGTTTAAGCTTTTTAGCTTAAGACATTGCAGGTCTTAAGTTTTAAAAAATGTTTTTTCCTGTGTTAATTACTGTTGAATAAGAATTTCCAAATATTTCTCTGGGGTAAAAAAACCACATGATATGTTGTAAGACATGAATGCTTCCACGAGCTGTCAATCATAATGTTAGGCCATGATGACAAATTATTTTTACCTTAGTTATAATTTAATGTGCGATCATGATGAAGAATTGTTAAGAAAAAAGTTGTGATGACAAATTCTGATTAGTACTTGGCAACAACTTTTACTTCCATAAGTGAGTTTGGTAATTCATTGCTGCATGGGATTATGGGTCACAGGGCAGGGTACACAAAATCAAAATGGGATGAGTACATAGTGTACTATGATCCCTTCTTTCCTTGCACTATGTGCACATAATACCTAACGTTAATCTAGCTATGTGTCTAACCTAATTACCAAAATTAACTCAGATACAGTCCACTTCACCAGAAACTTGAAGAACAAATGATTCCACCAAATTTCCGAGAAAACTCAAAGTTTGGAGCAAGTGTTGGAGGAGCAGGTACGTTTTGTATATCCCGACAATTTGGGGGAAGTGTGCATGTGCATAACTCCCAAATCAAATGACCAAACTCACATATTGTAGTATCCACGTTTAAATGGAATAAACACATTTCTCTACATTCGCCATATTCCTATTCCCTTCTTCACATATTACAAGACAGACAGGTATTCGTTTGCATAACATAAACCGTCTATGTGCATCTCTCTGTTTAAACATCAACACTCCTGCTATTTTGTAATCCTTCCTCACTTTTCCCCCAGGTTTAAAAGAAATAAATTTACAACCCGCAGAAGCATGAGCGCAAATCCTGGGGGGGTAAGGGGGGCCTTTGCCCCCTCAAGTGAAAAAGTGGGGGGGCCAAATCATAATTTGGCCCCCCAAAATTTGAGTAGACCCAAAAATATGGTCACCTTTTTTCGTTTTTTTTTTTTCATTCGAAAACAGTGTTTCCCAAGCTTTGGAAACGCCAGGACACAAGAGCTTCCTGGGGTTTCGCCCCCTGGACCCCCACAGGGGTTTGCCCCTGGATCCCACCAGGAGTCCTTTGGGGCTTCGCGGTCGCGGTACCCACCAAGCGTGGACAGTTTAGTACTCATGGGCACATCATAAGCATTTCCGCCCCCCTCCACTCTCAAACAGAGATTTGCGCCCCTGCGAAGAAGCTGATAACATTTCTCCGTAGTTTGTAAATGAAAACATCTGGTGAACACATGAGATATGAATGCCTTTATTCATTGATTGCATGGCTGGTGCCAGAATGTCTGACAAGGGGTTTAAGCATCCAGAAAGGGGAATAATAATAACCATTAGTCCTGGCAAAGATACACATGAGTTGCCAGAATGTTACAGAAGGGAAAGTTTTTGACATGCTCGTTTGGCTTGAACTACGAAACAAAAACTGAGTTTCATTTCACAATTTGGAATTATCCAGATTTGCTTGGAGAAAATCTGAAAAATTATGGTTTTTGATAGAAAATTTGATCTTTCTGAGGAACTAGCCCTTCTTACAGATAAAGCCAACATATTGTTGAGGCAACTAGGGGTGGTTGTAACTATATGTTATCCTACAAATTAAGGCTCCCAGATAAAATTGGAAAATTTCTCCCATGGGGTCAAGGCCCCCCCTGCTGGTATCACCCCTGCCTGAATGGTACCAATTATGTTGTAACATCATACAAAGGGGGCCAGCCTTCCTGATCAGAACAAATGCCACCACCCACCTCCTCATTCATGCCACCCCTGTGGTCACATTGTATATATCATATACAGTGATGTCTATAAGTGGTATTCACGTCAGCTGCTTCCTAGTGCATAATTTACTTAGGTAAACTCAATCATCTACTCCTACTATGTATGATGTAGTTTGCAGAATAAAATCTCCCCATATCAGTCAGTAATGCTCTAATACTGAATACTTAATCTGGTGCATCTTGCTTCAGATATACAAATGTTGGTCTGATATTTGATGTACATCTTTATCACCAGTCCTTACATTACACACATCAGTCACACTTTGATCCATACATGAAGTGTATCTCACACAACTCACTTCAGACATATTTATGTCTACTGTTCGACATGAATTCTGATACACATGTGCCATACATCGTCAACCACATACACTTACATTGCAAATATCAGGAATGCTTTGATGCATTTCTTAACACACCTCACTTCAGACATATCTATGTCTACTGTTAGACATGAATGTGCCATACATCGCCAACAACAACCCTAACATTGCAAGAATCAGGAATTCTCTGATGCATATATTGAGTGTATCTAACACACCTCACTTCAGACATTTATGTCCACTGCTGGACATGAGTTCTGATGAGCATCTGATGACCATCTTCATCATTAATCCCTATACCTGCCTTGTTGATAATGCTCTCTCTGCTGACTCCTAGAAGGGATATCCCAATGACTACCATAGTCAGCAGGGCTATCCCAATTACCACCAGAGTCAGGAAGGGTGTCCCAACGACCACCATAGTCTGCGGGAGTATCCCAATCTCTATCATAGTCAGCAGGGCCATCCCAATGGCCATCATAGTCAGTAGGGGTATCCCAATGACCATCATAGCCAGAAATGTTATTCCTATGACCACGAAAGGCGGTACTTGTTCCCCTATGACCAAGATGCCCAGTAGGTGCAGCAGTATTAAAACCATATCTAGAAGGGGCCCTGTTACCACCACAGCCAGAAGGTGCAACCCTATCAAACTCATAGCCAGAAGGGGTAGCCCTATTACCAGCATAGCCACTACTGGTAGCCCTATGGCCACCATCCTCAGTAGAAGTAACCATTTTACCAACATAGCCAGTACTGGTAGCCCAATGACCACCATGCCCAGAAGGTGCAGCCCTACCAAAGCCATAGCCAGAAGGGGTAGCCCTATTACCATCATAGCCACTACTGGTAGCCCTATGGCCACCATCTTCAGTAAAGGTAGTCCTTTCAACACCATAGCCAGTGCTGTTAGCCCTATGACCACCATACACAGTAGGTTCAGCCCTATTAGAACCATGGCCACTACTGGTAGCCCTATGACCACCATCCTCATCAAAGGCACTCCTATTACCACCATAGCCAGAACTGGAAGTCCTATGACCACCATACCCAGTAGGTTCAGCCCTATTAGAACCATGGCCAGTAGGTGTAGCCCTGTCACCACCATCATCCCTGGTTTCTTCTCTACTTAGCAGATCTGTTATGGCTTTCATGATGCGGCCTTCCATCGAGTTGCTGGACCAATCTGTTGCACCTGGTTTCTCTATTTTTGAAGCCAAAAGTTTGTCCATCTCAGATCGCAAATCCTATCCAGAAAAAGTAGCAATGAATATATTTGTCACATTTGAAGAACATTAAGAATAATGTATAAAATGTTTTAAAAAAAAATTAAACTGATCAGCCCCAAAATTGGTGAAGTAACTCTACAGGTGAAAAACTATTTTTGACGGCAAATCCACTCCTTTCATCTAAACACAGGAAGATGTTACTCAAACATCAATAAGCTCGTTCCCTCATACAAAACTACTATACACCAGAGATACTGTACCTATTGGACACAGTCTTACTATATATAACAAACCTCAGATCAATTGTTGGGAGTGCCATAGCCATCAATCTCCCCTTCCTCTTCCCCTCAATAATGCAAATTTTTGTTACTTTACATAAATACCTTAAGTTCCCCACACTTCTTGATTAAAAAAGGTAGCGTAGTTGGCATCAGGTTGCACAAAAGGATATCTAATCTTTTAAAACATTTTCAGATTTCTAGGAGGAAAAAGGTTTGCACAGTTTGTCAACATTGCAAAGAGTGAAGAAAACACTAGTTACACTGAGCCTAATAGACTACAAATATTGACTGGCTAGCTAAAATTGTACTACTTTCACTCACATTGTCCTTGACCCTCACTTTTAGGAAATCAAACTGTATCTTGACACCAAGCAGGATTTTCCTTGGTCCATTTGAACCAGGACCAAGAGACTATTTGAATTTTATCTAAGTTCTATGGTCCCAGCCCATTTTGAATGTCTTCCATCCAGTCTGAAAGTTGTGCACCTGTTTTCAAACTGCATGAAAAAGACATCCCTCACGAGAGCAACTAAAACACGAAGGTATATTGCAATGTAGATAGCTATACATACAACAGAGCTTGAAGCTAGTCCTGTGGTTGTACTAGGAGTGTGTCACAAGTACTTTATAACTGTAAAATTGGTTTAGCTGCACCTAAAAGTGCTTAAATCTGAGATTTCAATGCCTGTTGGACTAGATTCTGAGAATTCTATCTCTGTCCTGTTTTATAAAACTCTGGTGAGAACTCTGACCAACGTAACATAAAAGAAACAGACTGACAATTGCTATAAAAGTGACACTTTTGTCCATCTCAAACTTACTTTAACAAGATTTGCAGTTTCAAAGGGAGCTTGAAACCTAATGTAATTATCAATGCAAATTGTCTCCTGACCATCATCATTGTTCAAAGATATATCTCCACCAAAGAAGAGCAGAGGGTAAGGATCCATTGGAGAAACATCATGTATGAAAATCTGATGGGCGATGGACAAAAACAATATTATTGTATAAGAACGCACACATTTTGAAAACTCAAACAATTCACTCGATGTCTAACTGAATGGTCAAGCACTTAGAGCAATCAGACTTGCAGCCAGGAGGTCTGGAATTTGACTCCTGGTGAGGTCATACCAGGGGCTTTAAAAATGGAACCTGCAGCCAGGAGGTCTGGAATTTGACTCCTGGTGAGGTCATACCAGGGGCTTTAAAAATGGAACCTGCTGCCAGGAGGTCTGGAATTTGACTCCTGGTGAGGTCATACCAGGGGCTTTAAAAATGGAACCTGCTGCCAGGAGGTCTGGAATTTGACTCCTGGCGAGGTCATACCAGGGGCTTTAAAAATGGAACCTGCTGCCAGGAGGTCTGGAATTTGACTCCTGGTGAGGTCATACCAGGGGCTTTAAAAATGGAACCTGCTGCCAGGAGGTCTGGAATTTGACTCCTGGCGAGGTCATACCAGGGGCTTTAAAAATGGAACCTGCTGCCAGGAGGTCTGGAATTTGACTCCTGGCGAGGTCATACCAGGGGCTCTAAAAATGGAACCTGCTGCCAGGAGGTCTGGAATTTGACTCCTGGTGAGGTCATACCAGGGGCTTTAAAAATGGAACCTGCAGCCAGGAGGTCTGGAATTTGACTCCTGGTGAGGTTATACCAGGGGCTTTAAAAATGGAACCTGCTGCCAGGAGGTCTGGAATTTGACTCCTGGTGAGGTCATACCAGGGGCTTTAAAAATGGAACCTGCTGCCAGGAGGCCTGGAATTTGACTCCTGGTGAGGTCATACCAGGGGCTTTAAAAATGGAACCTGCAGCCAGGAGGTCTGGAATGTGACTCCTGGTGAGGTCATACCAGGGGCTTTAAAAATGGAACCTGCTGCCAGGAGGTCTGGAATTTGACTCCTGGTGAGGTCATACCAGGGGCTTTAAAAATGGAACCTGCAGCCAGGAGGTCTGGAATTTGACTCCTGGTGAGGTCATACCAGGGGCTTTAAAAATGGAACCTGCTGCCAGGAGGTCTGGAATTTGACTCCTGGTGAGGTCATACCAGGGGCTTTAAAAATGGAACCTGCTGCCAGGAGGTCTGGAATTTGACTCCTGGTGAGGTCATACCAGGGGCTTTAAAAATGGAACCTGCTGCCATTGTGCTTGGAGCTCAGCATGAGCAGTGGAGTACGGAAAGACAGTGACCCACAACAGGAAAAAGGCTGTGGCCGGCCCAACTTACAGCAGTAAGCTTTAAACTCCATCTAACTAATCTATGTATACCTTTGTGAGGAACTGTTATCAATATCACTTACATGCCCATTTAAGAATTTGAAAAAAGTCCTGATGGTGGACATCTGATAGCACCCAAACTTGGAATTAGTGTACATTAGTAGGGTATACTGTTTAATGATTGGCTCTTGAGAGTCATGCCACAATGTTTTTCCTCCTCAACTGTTAGTTAGTTAGATGGAAGTTTTACAATCAGGGCCTCTTTCCCAGTTTTGGCTCACTGGCTTGTTTTCCCTACTCCTCCATTGCTTATGTTGAGCAACAAGCAAAATGGTAAATGCATCCACTTTTAAAGGCTTTGGTATGACATGGCCAGGGTTCCAACTCCAGACTGCAAGTCAATTGTAAAATTTACTTGAATATTCATCAGTTAAGGCATTGAACACAATGAAAGAAACTTGGAAGATAATTGTGAGACAGTGGCATAGCCACTGGGGGGAGGTTAGAATGCCCCCCCCCCCCCAATTACCCAACCTTGCAATGCAATAAACACCTAAAATAGTGGTTTTTCTCTCTATCCTTAGATTTTTTCCCTCATTTCGTGTCCCCCCATGACACCAAAAAACCCCTATGACACAATCCTGGCTATGCACTTGTTGTGAGATTTAGTTGTATAGATTCAAAACAAGTTTTGGATGACCCACTTGCCCTTTAATCTGTTCTCTCAAACCTGTGTAGTTAACATTGTAAACTACTTTAAATACAATCAACAATGAGCATGAACTCACAGCAAATCCTACTGAAAAGACTTTTGTGATTATAATTGAAATTATTGATTTTGAAAATTTACTCCAAAGTTAAGGTTGTTATCTGTCTAACTATTGCACAATTTTTCAATATGGCAAAACAGGTGCTACAATATGTTTAGGTGTTTAGTTCTTTTGTCTACTTCTCATAAATTTTAATCTCAGGACAATTTAGACTCCAATTTAATTTATTTCCATTTTATTCTTGATTTGTTTGTGCTGTAGCTCACAAATGTAATATGACTGATTCCCTAAAATATTACAGATTCATTTCGTTGAATTCACAGATCAATTTTCTCAAGTATGACTCTTTAACAGTGAGAAAAAAGATGTCTGAACATAACCCTGTCTGGAATACTTCATTCCAGGATTCTGGGGAAAATCACATGATTTCCTGAACATGAGCAATCATCCAGTTACAATTAATGAAATGAGTCTTTGATTTTGACAAATGAAAATGTCCTTCACAAGCCTTGATTTAGACATTAGGAAATCTTTGCACAACAATGTATAGTAAGAAGGGATAAGCTTGGCTTAGTGTTTGTTGATTCATTCTATAATATAAAGTTTTCTCACACTTGTAGACTTAATCTTGGTGTGGTACAACAACCATCTGCTGGGCAGGTTGCTCTCTAATTGTGCATTTACTGACTTCTGATGAAGATTAACACTCCCGTCTTGAAAAGTAGATATCTTTGGTTTCCTGAAATTTAAATAAACAGTAAATGAAATTGAAAAATCTTTGTGACATAATATGGAATGGGAATGTATGCTATGCAGGCACCAATCCAGGGAGGGGGGGCTTTCACAGCCTCAGCCCTCCTTATTTGCCAGATCAACAATAAAACATAGGGGAAATTAAGCAGTGCAACTCCCTCACTTTCCTGCTTTCCTTGAAGTCAGCCCACCCCCCTTTTTGGAATGTCTGGATCCGTGCCTGCTAGGTTAATATTGTCCTCCGTCAATGTTCTCCAAACAACTAATTCATTTTTTGAGGTAAAATGCCATTTTCAGACTACATTGACAGATATGACTTGTGTGACTCTCTGTGTGTCATTAATACTACAGGAAGTATATAACTAGATAGGCATGGGGTATAATGTCTGCAGTCACCAGTCTCACTCATCTCATGCTTCATTGATCCCACAAGCCATTAGTCTTCTGGCTGCAAGGCTGATACCTTTAAAAGGAAATATTGTGTTTATTTTACAAGAAAATTTCATCATTTTTAAACCAGTATTTATTGACACAGAGTGATAAATGATTAAAAATAATGCAGTATGGTGGTCTTCTTTTCAAGAAATAAGTTTCCCTCAGATTGAAATTCAGTTATTTGTTGCTCAAGATTAATATGTTCACCCAAACTTTCAACATTTCAAATGATGCAACTTCCACAGCTCCTCTTGTCATAATGTTTTGAGGAGATGAAGCTATTGCTGGGGTATATGGTTGACAATAAATGGTTTGATGATGTCTTAAGCTATTTTCTTTGAACGCTATTTTGAAACATTTAAACGCAGTACTCCCCTTTAAAGGAAATGAGCAGTCCCCCCAAACTTAATTTGGAGAAAAAGCTAAATAACACAATTTCCATCTTATTTCTCTTCAAAGTATCTTTCATTACATTTTATGACTTAACTATTGCATATTCAAGGTAAACCAAGCAGTTATTTCTGGTAAATTTCACATCTGAAGAGAAAAAACATTGTCACATGACTCCCAACAGCCAATCATGAAACTAGACAGTCTACTACACTTCTTCAATTTGGGATGACTGCTCCTGCCCTTTAAGTGATCTTAAATTCAAGCAGGAGCAACAAGCTGTTTCAGGTACGTATTTGAAAGGAAGGAACATTTTGCACAATTGGTTACAGGGGAAGGACACAACACCAGTTTCCCAGTTGGAGTTGAGGTTCTTTGAACCAAGTGATTTGGTGCACTCCAGCCTAAAGGACAAAGAGAGCCTATTTCCTGCCCAAAATTTCTTTCCATATGACACAAAAACATCAAGATATGTCAAACTAAAGATGTCACAGCCAATATTCTACTCATTAAAACAACAATCTGATTACACTATATACATTCTTTCATCATGCTTCAAAACATTGTGGGAGGGGGCATTTGATATGATGACCATCCACTGAACATATTTTAGCAGACATGTTCTTCCATGTCCCTGCTTTTACCCCCCCTCCCCCAACTACCACCCAGGATAATTAAACAAACAAATTCCAAGGATTTTACATGTTCAACAATCAATCACTCTAAACAAAGTAACTTCCATGTTTATCAAAATGTATATAATACATGTTTTCAGCTCTATTAGTCCAGTTCAACAATGCTGAATACACAAAGATAAATATGGAGTGCAGGTCTACAGCTGTTGAAAATGCCAAGAGTTGCACAATATATTGTTTCTTGATATGAATAAAGCAAATTTCCTTTGTCTACAAATTAATGATTGATGCCTTCATATACAGTACTAACCTTGGTCTTCCTGTACGTTTGTTTAAACCTGGTTTGGGGTGCACTTTGGCAATGTTAGGATACAAACCTGCACAGAGGGCAGCCTTTATCAATGCATGGTTATCTGGAAAGAATAAAGATAATCTTTACATGAATTAGACTTTGAATGCACAAGCTCCACATAACATAGGAGCTATCTTCAGTTTGTTTTTTTGTTTTTGTTTTCACTGTGTAAACAATGTTTCATTGTTGTCATTGGACATTACAAAATAACTCATCCCTTCGTTTTCCAATATACTTTGATTAAATTTCTTAAAAGATTCAATGAAATCATTTTGAAATGTCTTCAATTTCTCAAGAACATATTCTTCTTCTAAATATGCAATTCAACACTGAATTTAAATTTACAATAAAATGTACATGTATCAGAGATTGTTTTATCAGATTTACAGGAGAAAGTACAATGCTTAGCATAGAGAACGAGAAAATTAAGTTGACTGACATTGGAAATCGACCAAAGCAAAATATTTGTGACAAAGAGTTACAACTGTTCCTCAAATAATTTCTTGAAGATTCTTCCACATTTTATTTTACATCATTATGCTTTTAAAAAAATTTAGTGTTTCTTTGATGTACAATGTACAATTAGTGAATTAGAACATTAAATTGAGTGCTAAAATTTCAATCAGTCATAGGTGGGGTATTCTCTTACAAGGCTGTAATCATGTTACAATGTTTCGGCAAAATTTGTTCTCTCTAATTCTCCTTGGCCATGGCGTTCTTCATGCTATGGAACTTTCGCTGAAAAGCTTGGCACACTCTACCCGTAAGCATGGCATACCCCATTGTAGAGTATTTTCTCCCAGCATGTATATCAATTAAATGTTCTGACAGCATGCTCCATGTACTTCTGTACAAAAGAGTCCTTGTGAAACTAGACAATTGCCATAGTTACTACATTGCAGGACCAATGTTTGGCAATATATGTGAATATGGCAACAAGGACCTACCTGCATTTCTGTTGGCAGCTTCATGTTTACAATTTCTACTGTTTACAAAGCCAACATCATAGAGGAGATCACAGAACTGATTCTTCATATTATCCAACATCTGAAAGAAGGTCAAAAAATATATTGAACAAATAATTCCAAAGCATTAGAATATGAAATATTCTAAATATTTCTAAATATAGTCCATGCAAAGTATTATATTCACACATGTAGGCAAAATAACACAGTCCCTGATGTTACTGAATTTATGCATTAGTTTAACTTTACTTTATTGGTTGGATATCATATATTGATAGAAAAAACAGAAGTTCTTACTTTAAAAAATGTAAAGATGATCTGATTGTACCATAACGTGAATGTTCCAACTTATCTTTTTATGTTGGAAAGATATTATTATTCTGTACTATGAGGTTCTTTATTTTGTTTGTAATGCATCTGATTGTCCATGTTGTAACTAAATTTTCTTAGACTTGAAATGTACATATAATTAGTGAAATTGAAATACAATGAATAAACAATGGAGAAAAAAAAATAAAGAATATAAAATATTTAAAATTTGAAAATGTTTACAAATCCAGCATCATAGAGGTTCAGCCTAAGTAAGGCTCTTCTCAACACACTAACAGGAAATTGACATAGCCACATATACTGACACACAAAGTCACAGACAATGTTTCAGATATATAAACTAACAATCTTATGACTTAGGCTATGGTGCTATACCCTAACAGACAATTAACACTGACAGGCAGAAATACAATTGGTTGTCTTGGGCAGAAAATTAAGGATTGCCACATTTCCTGAGGCAAGTAAGTTTTATCAGGGCAAGTGGATTCTGAATGTCACTTCTCCACTAGGCAATTTTTTGAGGTTAGTGTTCAAGCATGCAATAGACCACTCTCAATTAATATTGATTGAACCGTCATGGAGTAGGGTGGAAGGTTTGTTAACCCTGAAGCAGGAGAAACAACAACCCCTTATCTGGTTTCACATCAATTGGATGACCCTTAGTTTCACCTCGTGCACTGCCATGAAAATCCAAATTGCAGTTGTTTTTTCCTTCTCTGCCATTTCAGGGAATGTTTAAATTGACCATGGAAAGTGAATTCTGTTTTTCTTTCATATTTTAATTTAGTGTTCAGCCCTGATGTTACTTAATCCCACCAACTACAACAATAACAAGATATTCTGGCTGTAAGCTTCCACTAACTTAGTAACATAAATACAAAGTGATACATTCTTTTATTTTTATTACATTATTATCACAGCACATAACTACCAACCTCGAGGGTATTCTTGGAAAGAAAGTTATCCCAGCAAAATTCATCTTCCATATGTGGATTGACGCGAGCATCCTCCCACTGTCTGACTGCATTCACCAGCATGATATGATCACTAAATGAGCCCTCTGACAACTCCTTTCTTCTCCTATCTGCCATTTCTTCTTTCCCCTACCAAAGGACAAAAATATCTCTAAAATTCCACATTTTAATAAATGTCAGCCTGTTTTTAAAACAAAAATTCATAGTTGCTGTAAATATGAAATCTTCCAAAATGATCATATTTCTCTCGGTAGGATCCCTTGTATGCAAGGACAACATCATGAAAGTTTATATAGCTTAGAAGCAACCACTGCATACTGTTTTATTGCCTCTATAGTCGATATTTATACATTTTTAGGAATAATATACTTTAATGGTTTTCAGCTGGTTCATGACAGAATCTAGCCCGATGTTCTCCATATAGCTCCTTCACAATTGATTTAGTGAAGTGCACTGAATAATTCTCTCATGTCCAACTGACTGTTGACTGACTACACTGAGATAACAGCACAAACCTTCCCTATGTAGTCACACTACTTCTTCACAGAACGGAGTCATCTGGCACCCTATCTGAAATTTCAAGATCTACTGGACAAGGGAGTCTTTACCTTAATGCACAATCAATGAAGTAGAAATACCCTGAAAAAGGCCTCAAAATCAGGGTTTTTGGAGCATCAGGAAAGTTAGCCTAATGTATCGTCTGAGCCATACATCCCTGTACTGACTTAGTCTCAACAACCACTATGCAATCTTTTTTAAATTATTGCTCATTGGAGTAAGAGAGAATGTACATTTAAAGTTATTAAGCTAGTAAAGGAAATTGTTGAACTTTTCTGTATCTATATTTGATATTAAATTTTTGTATTTCCATTTCATTCTCTGATGTCCTACTTTTGTTTTTATGTAATTTGCTTTATTGCTGGGTGTTTATGTTTATGTATTTTGTTAGATTTATATTTTGTGTTTGGAGAGTCCATGAACTACAGTTTTCTTATTTCTATGTGTGTACATTGCCAAATTGATTATTATGCTGAATCCAAGCATTATGCTACTTTGGCCCACAGTTTAACAAAAACAACTAGCAAGAAACTTGCAATACCTTTCAGAACAAGAACAAACACGTTTCAAAAACTTCAAATGATCCAAAAATTGTTCCAATAGATATGTATGGCAAACAGGGAACAAATAAAATGTCCCAGTTACTTTCACCATAAATCTTGAAGAATGAACACAATTTTTTTTTCACAAAAGTTGGGCCATTTTAAACCAGCTTTGAAAGTATTAACCCTTTACCGTTGTTTGGGTCCTTTTGGACCCATGCGGAGAGCTCGGCTGTCACACATCTTTACTGTTTCACGCGGAGCTCGAAACTGCGAGTAGCTACCCGAAAATTCGGCCACAACAGCGAGAGAGACAATAGTTTAAGGTCACGGGGTCAATGGCCTACGGAAGCCGATGCGGGGCGGGCTACATCCGCTTTTCCGCCCAATCCCCAGGCGCGCAAATATGCCCCGATCGGAGCACAGCGGTAAAGGGTTAAGGAAACTCAGATTTACTTGGCAATTTTGATACAATTAGGAATCTTTGATTGCAAGTGTTCTTTTCATTGGAACTGGGAAAGGCTTGTGGCCAATGTAACAAACTGCAAATCCTAGGATTCTGACCTGGTTCTCAAATACCAGCCATCCATTTCATGCTTGTTCTTCCAGCTTGAGCAAAAGTACCAGGCAAAGTTCTTTTGTAATTGAGCTTAATGCCATTGCTTCAATCACACCAAAGGTTTCTTGGGTATGCTTCAATAAGGATATGATTGTGCTTGAATTTAGAGGACACCACATGAAATGCTACTTTAACGGCAGAATGTATCTGCCGAGATGAGAGTACTTAAAAAGTTTTGGTCACAAACACTTCCCAGATGCCCTGAAATGGCATTTTTAAGCCTCTTTGAAATGCGTTTTTTCTGTTTACATATGCTAATGGCTATATATTCAGCCATTGTTACTATAATGCAGCGAATTAACAGGCTAGAAACGCATACAGGTGTTATAGCTTCAATCACCTATGAAAGTGAAATGCTTGATGTCATTTATGTTAATATTTGTTTGACTTTTTAAAAACATAAGAACATTGAAACTTGACATGCAAAGATTTTAAACATACCAGAGGTATAACAAAAGGGTCTTTAAAGTCAAGACTAGCAGCTATGGTCAAGACTGGGTCGAGACAGCAAAACATGGCACCAAAGAGTATTATCTTCCCAACCCTTGGATTTACCGGAAGGTGTGAAAGGTGGTAGCCAAGAGCTGTCAAATCTTCATTGGCATCTAAAGCTTTCTGTAACAAAATAAAAAAAAATAACAACAATACATTGGGACTTTTATAGTGCCAAATCAGGAACAAAAGGGTAGCTGCCCTAGTCAAAAGAAAAAAAAATAGACAGCTTGTTAATTACATTCAAAGGAACAAGCTCATAAGTATGCCTTGAAGTCAGGTTTAAATGCAGAAAGATCAGTTCAGAACAGAGTATGGTCAGGTTACTGGTTCTCAAAGTAGGGGGGCAGCATACGCAAAGAATTGGTATCCACATGAAAATGTCAAAATTGTAAGAAACAGCTTTGAATGAAGTGGAGCAAGCATGAGAAAACAAGCAATGTGGTTTTGAGAATTTTGATGGTAGTTGAGCACTTTCTGAAAAGGAGTTTTGGCATACTTTGAAAATTTTCTCCCTGTGACATCCCCCAAAATGATAGCATTATGCCACTCAAAACCTACAATTAACCTGCATTTAAAGTGCCTGACATTTCAAACACAGAATTTCTGTAGGCTACTACCAAAAAATTTGTAATTTGGGGTGAGAACTGACTGCCTTGAAATACAACTGAATCATAGGGATCAACTTTACTATGGTATGTACTATCTCAGGCATAATACTTACCAATTGATGCAGTGTTTGTACTGCAAGTGTTATGGCATGGGGGTCAGGTGGTTGCAAGGCCTTACTGATAAACGGTTCAATGAGTCCAAGCTTAAGAGTCTAAATTTGATAAAAAGAAATGAAACATTGACACCCAATAAAAAAGTGTTGACTGTTATTTTACATCTAAGCTATACATCACTAGAATATAACCCATAACATCTTACATAGGTAAGCACTGAGTGTTCAATACATGCATTGATAAAGAGGAAGGTCAGTCAGGCATAGAGGGCTACAGTTTGATTGTATCAAAGTTTAAAGTTTCAAAGTTTAACACATTTGCATATTCATATATCTTTAATCATATTCCTGTATGTAGTAAACAGCAAAAGAGCAACAGTATGTTAAAATTCAAATTAAAAAGTAACTCTTTCCATCTTAAAATGGTTTTTCCATTCCAGTAGGGGCAGCTGTTCATGTGTTACAGTACATCTACAATTTATACTAGTTTTAAGTAAATGCTGTAAACTTCAGAAGCAAATAATTGTAGAGCATTTAGAAAGTTGTTAGTTCTAGCTTTAAAACCAAATGAGACAAATAAGGGTTGTATTTCATCACACAGAAGATAAAATATGGACTTCCACAAAAAATCTTGAAATTAGAACTTCTTCAAAATCCTGATTTCATCTCTGCTTCACCAATCAGATTTGTAGCAAGCTTTTAGATGGTGAATTTGAACATTTTCTCAAATGTTCACAACAATTTTTTTTTAGTGAAGTCAGAACTAATCCAAGTATACGATTGTTAATATAAAATTTAATAATTGAAGTAACAACCATTAAAAAATATCCTTCACACAGTAGCAATGGCTCTGACTATCATGCATTGTCCATATATTTAAGAATGAAGTACTGAGATAAAATTTTTAAGAACATTTCTCTACCTTGACGCGAAGGCATAATGACTCTAGAGGAGTTCGCAGCATCTCTGGGAGTTGATATTCTTCCATTAGATCTGCTTTCAGCTGACTATAGACATGATAACACTCTCCTGGTTGTACCCTGTACACAAAGTATTAAAGTAAATCACCCTTAATCTTAGATTTAAATCAGTCAATTAAAACCAACAAAAAACAACATATTTATTAAACACCAGAAAGTTGGAAGAAGTAATTTCTTCCCATTCTTGGACACCCTTAAGACTTCTGGTGAACCCAGAATATCACCTTGGGAGTCATTGGGAAAATTTGTGTTTTGAACTCAACTGATGTACCCCAAGTGAAGATTTTGAGAATACTTTGCAAATGCACTTTTAGACCTCTTGTGATCTCAGATGATAATATGATTTGATCTAAGTAAATTTTGCTTTTGATCTTCAGTGAGCCCAGATGACAACCTTGATAATTCTTGGGTAATATTAACTTTTGACCTCTGGAAACCCCAAGATGACATCTTTAGAATTATTGGCAACTTAAGGATTTTCACATTTCATGAGCCCACATGGATGATCTTTGACCTCTAGTAACCTTGCATGATCTCTGATTCCAACCAAAAACAATGTTCTTCCTCTCATGGTGTTTACTATTTAAGAGGTTTTGCAGTTTTACCTCTGGTAGCCTCAAATGACCTTTGACCTTCATCAAAAAAAAAAAACATTCTTGCTCTCAACAAAATACTGATTTATTGGATTTAAAATCAATTTATTTAACTAACTGATCAAAAACATGATTTTTTTAACACAAAAACATCACAAACCAACCCTAAAATTACCTACAAGTATTATATCATTCAATAGGAAATTCAAGCCAAGTTTTACAAGGTATGAACAGCTCGCCTGGAATACCCGATTGAATCCATCAACAAGTAACAAGCGAGGGTGCTCTAGCTCCTGTACGGTTGCAAATTCCAGAAATTGTTAGACTGAATAAGAACAATCAACTTTCTTCTGAAAAGAACTGTCCAATGTTAGGAACTAATTATAGCAACTATCGTGGCTGAAACTTTACTCTTTGCAAATATGTGTTCTTTACATGAATGTTCTAGATCATGCTAGTTTGAGAGGTTTCTGGAATAAAGGCGGGTGAATATAAAAAGATATTATCATGCCAATCGGAGAGAGAGAGATCCTAATAGTTAGTTAGTTAGATGGAGTTTTACAGACCAGTTTCCAACCTATTGGTTCTAGTTGAGCCGGCCAGGTGGCTTTTTTTTCCAGTTGTGGCTCACAAGCTTGTTTTCACTACTGCATAAGTTATGCAGAGCATCACCCACAACAGCAGTAGGTTCCATTTTAAGAGTCTTAAGAGATCTTCATAACTAAAGAAGAATCAGACAAGTCCATGCCTGCAGTGGCATGAAAGAGACAAGAGAGGTTAGGTTACATGGTGTTTTGCCCATTTTCTACCTATTGATTTAAGATGAGCTGGCCACAGCCTTTTTATCCAGTTGTGGTTCACTACTTCTTTGCATATTGAGAGGACCAAGCACAATGGCAGTGGGTTACATTTTTAAAGTCTTCAGTATGACCCAGCAAGGAGTCAAACTCCAGACATCCTGGCTGTAAGTCGGGTGCTCTCACAACTTGAACGTTGAAAGAGGGCCAGAGAAGTTTTGGATCAGGAAAGAAATGAGCTCGTGAAAGGTTACAACTGTGTGGAAACTAACTATATATGACTGCCTCTTTAAGATACAGGCATATTCAATAAACTTTGATCCTACTGACCTGCCTGCTCGACCTCTCCTTTGAAGTGCTGATGCTTTACTGACCCACTGTGGTTTGAGAGTTGTTAGCTTTCGCTTCAGGTCAAAGTTTGTTTCCTTCACCCGTCCCATGTCAATAACATAGACAACATCATCGATTGTAATACTAGTCTCTGCAATGTTTGTGGCAAGGACAATTTTTCTCACTCCTTCTGGAGGTCTGTCAAAAACCTTGATATGGACACAAAATGTGGAATATTAATTTCTGAAAGGCATCTCTAAAATTAAAGAGAGGTCTTCATTCCTTAAACTAAGGAATGTGTGACAATCTACGTATAGAAATTAACATATCACCAGATTAACAGATATTAAAAAACTGGTACAAAATCATGCATGTATTAATCTGAGTTTCAAAAACTCTACAGAAATTTTTCTTTTAGTTTCCCACCCCCTCCCCACTCCCATTCAATAACAAAAATAATGGAGAATCAGTATAGAAGAAAAGTGGGGTACTGAGAGGGGTTTGGTAAAATTTCCTAGCTATAATCTGACTACAGCCACTTCCTCAATACTTTACTTATAATGTTCCATATAATCTTAAGAGCCAGCCTCAGCCAGCATCCCCCAGCACCATCTACCCCCTCCCCCCCCCCCCCACAAAAAATTCTGGCTACGTTCCCAGTACTGACCTAGCATTTCGACTTTTCCAATCAATCACTAGGCTTTTGGTTCCTTTGAAAGCTAGTTTAATCATACTTGTGCCAATGATGACTCCCAATACAGGAGCTGCAAAGGATCACTATTTGTTGTGTGTGTTGGGTGGATTAGTGTGTACAGCATGGCTATGAAAGGGTGACAGAACATCATGCCAGTATTAAAGGGCCAATCCTCTCACCCCAAACTACACTTCTAGTAGAGGGTAATGGAAACTCTCAATTGGCTCAGTTTTTTTATTGACTGCTTATTCAAACAATGCAGAGTACCAGATCTTATATTACACAGCATGAACTGTACTGAGAGTGTTTTGATTATACACATTGAGCTTTTCTATACTCACCCTGAAGCAATAATAAACTGAGGTTGTGTCTGTATGAGGGTGAATTTCAGACAATTGTGGGAGGGGCTTAATTAAGAAGGTTAGTAGAACAGATACTGTTTGGGGTGCGAGAATTGGCCCTTTCAAGAGTAGTCATTGTTTGAAGTTGGGGAGCTATCAGCGGCAGTAAATAATTGTGATACCCCAGGATTAAAATGCATTGCAATGAAATGCATACAAATGTATAAGGGAATTTCAATGACATCCCAAACTAACTACTGTAATTACTTTAACAATTAACCAGGTAGTAAAACTGTATGTGCCCCATTACGGTAAACCCATAAGTGACCCCTTACCCCTTTCACAGCAAGTGTACATTAATGTAACAGCACCCTTTGCAGCCTAAATGTTGAAAACTATGTAGCATGAGAAGGTCCCTTACAGAAACAAACACTTCTACAATCCTGATACTGTATGTAGGCCTTAGATGGGTTTTCAGCAGAATGTTTACTCTGGAGTTAGCATCTCCAGCACAGATGTGAAGATGCTTATCAGGCTTGTTAAAACAAGCTATGAAGATATGCACTGCTTTACCTGAGTACAGAAAGCTTTTCTCTGAAAAGGTAATCAGCTTGAAGAAAGATAAAAACTGCAAACAGGAATTGTAAGTAAATGAACAGAAACCTCAAGAAATGAACATTAAATGCATAGGCTCATAATTTGTCAAAATCTGAAGGGGGCAGTGGGTGACATGTTGACAGTGCGTAGGTGGCAGTGAATGGAAACTTTTCATGATACGTTATATTATGTGAGTGGCTGCGATGGGGTAAAATTTTGCACCTCAGTTCATCAGAGACTTGTATGGAAAGTCTAAATGGATGAGCAGTATGTACTTTACCCATATTTTATCCACAAATCAGTTGCCAATATGGGTTGCAGATCTGTTATGGTGGGTAATATGGACCAATTCATGTGGAAAATTTTAGGTTAGAGGGAGTTTTAAGGCCCAGTGTCCAACCTACTGGTTCAAGTTGAGCTCCCCATAGCCTTTATTCCTGACGTGACTCACTGGCTTTTTTCCCTACTCCATTGCTTATATAGAGCATCATGCACAGTGGCAGAAGGTTCCAATTTTTAGAGTCTTTGGTATGACTTAACCTGGGAATCGAACCCAGGCCTTCCATGTGAGAGGCGAATGCTCTACCACCAGACCAAGCACTCGGTCTTGGAAAATTGTAGGAGTCCCATAATGGAAGTGACAGGCCCTAAAGATCCTGTATGGGAATGTGACCTGATTCAAAGTTGCAGTGATGCCAACATTTACATCCAGAAATCAGGAAGGTTTCACACAGGAATCAGGGAGATTTTTAGGACTACATGCAACCTAACAGGACAGGGGAAAAACCTTCTTGAATCAGGGAAGCCTGCCATATTTGTTAATCGGAATGGACAGAAATCGTTGAAATTACAGGGAACTTCCCTGACAATCAGGGAGGATTGGCATCTCTGAAAGTAATTATAAATAGCTAACAAAACAAAGAATTAAGAATCAGCAAGTGTCCTTGAAGTGTACCATCAGTATTTACCTGTCTTTGGTTGACTGATGGCATCAGAGAATGCAGGGGTATGATGCGGTAATTAGATGAACAAAACATCCCTTCTTTCATCAGTAAGTCATGCATTCTGCTGATTTGATCCCATCCTGGGAGAAACATCAGAATTGCACCTTGCTGTGAAATAAAGGATAGTAGAAAATTACGCCTACAAGTACCGTAAGGTTGAAAGGTACAAAGCTATCAAACCAAATTCAGTTTGAAGCAACAGGTAATGATTTCTCCTTTCTTGCTATTTCTCTTCCAATTTTTTTTTTATAGTTAGGGATGCAAATATTGCTCATCCGGGTAAAGCAATGAGTAGTCCTCATAAATGTCACAATTCAGTTAGAATGCATTGTCACTCATATTATTCTCAAGAGCTTTTCATGAAATAAGAAAGACCACTAGACTAATTCAAGTTTGGATAACTGCATTTCTCCTTTAAACACTGAAAAAAGGTGTACAGTTAATATTAAAATGTGGGGGAGTTCAAAGAGCAGTCGTCCCAACTTGAAGTAGCAAAATAGACTGTCTTGTTTAATGATTGGCTGTTGAGAGTCATGTGACAATATTCTTTCTCCGCAAATGCTAAATTTACTAGAAGTTACTGCTTGCTTTACCTTGAATATGTAATATTGAAGTCCTAAAATATGATGAAATATATTTTGAAGAAAAATAAGAAGAAAATTGTGAAATTTCTGTTGTCTCAAAATAACTTTGGGACGACTGCTCTTGACCTTTAGTAATGAGAGTCACTTTAAGATTTACCCAAATTTGCAAGGTAACTAGTTCGTGCTTTGGAGATTATTAAATTACTTACAATGAAAATACAGTCCGACCAATGTGAATAATCATACCCTATCATACTTAATTCAGAATAGCTTGTATCAAACATGTAACAATACATTTGTTACTAAGTTGTTAGGTCCCAGACTAAAATATAAAGCTGCAGTTGCCTAAACTTAGCTGAGACAGAAAAAAACTAAGAACAGGCTGAAAACTTAAAACACAATATTCTCAACCATCAGTTCTGTCATGATTACAGTTCAAAATCTTAAGATAGAAAAGCAACTGTGACTTAACAAAATCTTTGAAAGATCTAAATGTCTCATGTGTAGTAGAAACCTCTTTGGCATGATAAATATGATTTAAAATTCACAGCTTGCTAAAACAAGGCAGACACCTTTAAAGTGTATTCAAAGAGTAGTATTTCAAAAATATACAGGGCTCAAAATCTTGGTAAAAATTCACTTGTCCTAAGGACAATTGTTGAAAAAATTTGGTCATCCCTTGAAATTTTAGGCTGCCCCACCATTGGCTGTTGGGAGTCATGTGACAATGTTTTTTCTCCAAATGTGAAATTTACCAGATATACCTACCTTCAATATGCAATAGTAAAGTCATAAAATGTAATTAAAGATACTTTGAAGAGAAATGAGATGAAAATTGAGTTATTAGGCTTTTTCTTCAAAACAAGTTTGGGGGGACTGCTCTTTACCTTTAAGCATTTGAAAATGACCATAAAGGTTGACATTTGATAGCAGTTTACCTCAGAATAAATTGAAAGGCCATGTAGTCCTTTAGTGTATTTTAAGTAATTTGATTCCCTTTTTGCCAGCACTTATTTCAGGATTTGTTGTAAGTTGTTATTTGAATCCCCACAGTTGTTGGGCTTCTATTGTACCAGAATGGTAATCAAAGCAGCTAATTGGAGTAATGAACCAGTGGTCGGGTACTATAATTGGGAACCGCAGTTTTTCCCTAAAAACTGTGGTGGCCATGACGAATCTCCTTAAAGGCTAATATCCCGTAATGTAAACATTTTTGTTCAGGCCCAGGCAACCACAAGCAGTCCACTGAGGATTAATGGGGCAGCAATAAGGAGACTCATTTATACCTTGCACAGTGGATGCTTATGGTCAATGGGCTGTTAAGAATATTCAGTAGGAGCACACTGGGCAGAGTAGTAATCTGGTGACTGCTGGGGACTAGAAAAAGCTATGCTTCCTTACTAGCTGGTTATGTCAGGCTCATTACTAATTCTTTGTACATAATAAACAAAGACATGCTCACCGGTTTCTTGAGACATATATATTTGACAAGCTCAGCTGCCAGGTCAAGATCAAACTTATCATGGTCCATGGTAGCGAGAGAGTTTATAACATCTTCAGGATAACTGTTACAGAAAACACATCAGGGAAGAAAAGTGAGATAGAATCAGAGAGCAAAATTCATTGCCACATGGAATTATGAGGCACACAGTTGAGTAATCTAATGGAGCTCAGCACATCGTGTACTGCATTCACTTACTTTGTACAGTTACATATAACACTGAGTATACATCAAAGCCGAACTAACACAGGGGTCTTATCCGCCTCTCATGTGGAAGGCCCGAGCTTGATTCCCAGGTCGAGTCATACCAAAGACTCTATGGACCCTTCTGCCGTTGTGCGTGATGCTCCGCATAAGCAGTGGAGTAGGGAAACAAGCCAGAGAGCCACAACTAGAAAAATTCTGTGGACAGCTATACTTGAACCAATAGGTTGGAAAATGGGCCGTGAAACACTATCTAACTATCTTTGGATCTCATCGGTAGGCCTACTTTACGGCAGATTACAACGGAAAGTTTTATACCATAAAGGCAATTTAGATATTGCCAATTGTGCAAAACAGCATATAAGACTATTTCTTAAAGTACATTATAGATAGATTAAGAAAGATTCCATGAAATGCTCGAGTAAACTCAAGATTTTGGAACAAGTGTTGTAGGTGAAGGAGCGCTTTGTTTATCGTGATGATTGGAAGATGTGCACATCTGCCCAGTCTCCAAATAAAATAACCAAACTGCCAATGTTTGAATTGGGAATTGCCATAAGCTCATTTTCCACCAGAAATTCCCAAAATTTCCCACCAGTGGAACCATGCAACATCTCCCCCAAGTTGAAACCCAGCATGGTGTGCAGAATACTCACAATCCAATCAATCACACACATACTGTGGTTGTGCTTTGCCCTGTCAACAAAATTTGTGCCAACTTTTGAGATAGCCCCAAGTTTGGTTTAATGGAGTTTTACAACACAGCTTTT
This sequence comes from Holothuria scabra, assembly GCA_037179385.1. Taxonomy (NCBI): domain Eukaryota; kingdom Metazoa; phylum Echinodermata; class Holothuroidea; order Aspidochirotida; family Holothuriidae; genus Holothuria; species Holothuria scabra. The sequence goes on from CM074190.1 coordinate 37,982,064, forward strand.
CACTTGGTCTAATTTAGGTGAGTGTCCAGTTTTTACCTTTTTTTTCTTTTTTTTTTCTTTTTTTTCTTTTTTTTGGAACGTTGGAACCTGAAATTTTCTCCCTACTACAATACTTTATGCCATGCATCACACACACATATGTGTTTTGCAGTACGGACCAAGGACCTAACTCTTCGCAAAAAAACTAAGTCCGTTAACACACTGTGAGCAGGTCCTCAGTAGGTGTGTTAGTCCTCTGAAGAATAATGTGTTATCAAAGTCCACGTCCTCAGAAAAATAGTGGAATTATTTGCTTGTGTTATTTTTAAGTCACACCTTAAAGCTTTTCCAGGGATGTTTTTGAAATGCACATCGGGAAAAGAGGGGGCTCTTTAACAACGTTTAAACAGATTTCCTTTCAAGGCCCTCGGACACCAAAAAAGGTCTCAGTAAGCAGGAGTGTTGTCAAGTTTGAGTCCTCGTTGTGATAGTAAAGTCAATCCACCAGTTAGTTGCTGGTGCCACTTTTAAGTCTTTTGATGTGTTCCAATCTGGGAATCAAATCAGACAAAATCTTTAGAACAGCTACTTAGATTAAATGAACCAACCAATGGTTCAGAAATTTATTTAGGAACCACAGTTTTTCCCTAAAAACTGTGGTAGTCATGACAGATATATACGCAAGGATATATCCAAGATGAGAGGGAAAATGCTCCAACACTCTACTAAATACACAGTCTGTCCCAAGGATGTAGCCATTATGACTCAAAATACACATAGTAATAAAGTTTTGCCACAAAATCAGCACTTTCCAGGTTTTACAAAGTATATTTTGTGGAGGGAGAGCATATCTGGACAAAGAGTACACTATGTATACTCCTGAAAAATGGGAAAATTTATGGCCCCATAATCCTCCAAACTCTCATTCAGATTTGTAAGTGAGAAAAGACTAGGCCGCCTCCCTCCGCAAATCCAGTCATAGCGTGAAAACACCCTTTCGGCAATGTCTAATTACAGAAAGATATATGTCCTTGCATATATATCTGTCATGACTACCACAGTTTTTAGGGAAAAACTGTGGTTCCTAAATAAATTTCTGAACCATTGGTTGGTTCATTTTATCTAAGTAGCTGTTCTAAAGATTTTGTCTCATTTGATTACAGTTCTGATTCTAGTAAGTCAAAGGATGACTATTTCCAAATGAAGTATATCAGCATTAGTGAGAATTACATAAATAGGAGGTAGGAGGAAAATAATTTATCTACCTGTTTGCCATTGCAGCAATATAATCATCAAATCTATCAAAAAATTCTTCTTTTTTCCTAATTTCGTCATCTCTGTGCCCCTTCTTCCGAGCTTTTTTCTGCTTTTTTGGTCCTCTTTGGGCAGCTGAAGGGGGAGGTGTGTATCTGAAAATATAAGATAAAAACACTTAATATTCACATTGTTGGATTTCAAAATAAGTCTGGGCATCCAAGACCACTGGAGCTTATGCAGAACAACAAAAGATTTTTGAGTTCAACTGAGTTAATCAAGGAGTGTTCTTCCCTGCAGATCAGCCAGTTTACCATTAGGTAGGATAAAGAATGACACAGTAAAGAAACGACTTCAAAGATGTGCTGTAAATAAAAACAATTTTCAATAAATTCCAGTAGTATTCACCACAAAATTTCTTTTCTTTTTCAATCTAATGCACTTATTTTACTGTGGTCAGCTCAACTTGAACCAATTTGTTGGAAACTGGGCCATAAAACTCTAACTAACTTATGGTTCCTTAACCAACCCCCGTTCCACATTGCAGAACGTTGTTTGAAGGTCGCTGGTTCAAAGCTTAAGAATGCCCTACCAGTCAATGTTAGGCAGTCATCTTTCATTAATTCTTTTAAGGATAATTTGAAAACTTATCTTTTCAGGAAATCTTTTCCTTGATTTGTTGTCCTTTGTAAAGAGCCACTGAGTGTGTTTCGCAGTAATGTGTACTATATGAAGTTTTGCAACTTAACCTCAATCATACTGTGTCAAGCATAACAATGTAATACCTCAAGACATACATATCCTGCATGACAGTATGTCTAATCTCAACACATGCACATCCTATATGATAGCATGTTTAATCTTGACACATGCATATCATGCATGATGTTAAATCTTGACAAATGCATATCATGCATGATAGCATGTTAAATCTTGACACATGCATATCCTAAAAGTACATGACAGCATGTTAAATCTTGACACATGCATATCCTATATGATAGCATGTTAAATCTTGACAAATGCATATCCTATATGATAGTATGTTTAATCTTGACACATGCATATCATGCATGATAGCATGTTAAATCTTGACGCATGCATATCCTATATGATAGCATGTTAAATCTTGACACATGCATATCATGCATGATCTTAAATCTTGACACATGCATATCATGCATGATAGCATGTTAAATCTTGACACATGCATATCATGCAAGAAAGCATGTTAAATCTTGACACATGCACATCCTATATGATAGCATGTTAAATCTTGACACATGCATATCCTATATGATAGCATGTTAAATCTTGATACATGCATATCATGCATGATGTTAAATCTTGACACATGCATATCCTATATGATAGCATGTTAAATCTTGACACATGCATATCATGCATGATAGCATGTTAAATCTTGACACATGCATATCCTATATGATAGCATGTTAAATCTTGACACATGCATATCATGCATGATAGCATGTTAAATCTTGATACATGCATGCATGATAGCATATCATATCTCGAGACATATTGATCAGAAATATTCAGAAACATTGATAAATGATTGGACACCATAAAAGGGTACCGACGAAGGGTATTTTTACAGGAAAACATTTTTCCAAACAAAATAAAGGTGTAACACTTACTGGATCAGTCTCAAAATATCTTCTATCCAGTATTCTGTTACAGGGAATGTAAAGCCAGGAATATCAATCATTGGACAATTGCCAAAGTATTCGGAAAACATATTAGCATTCAAGGTGGCACTCATCAAAGTAAGCTTCAGGTTTGGTCTGATAACATAAAAAGATAACACACAAGAAAACTTTTAATTTGCATTTTTGAGTAATATCAACATCACAAGCATCCAATCTTAAGCTGCATACTTGCCAACATTGTTGTACCAGAAATCTGAACATGAAGGAGAGTGTCCATTGTGCAACCACTCCTTGTGGATGAGGTCCAGGGGACCACCTTAGAGCCACCTGGAGGTTCAAGGGCAGCACCTTGCTGGGATCCAGAGGGGAAAGTGTCAGGAAGTTCTAAATTTTAAGAGGTTATAGAGTGAGTAGCTATGGATATAGCTGGGTCATTTTCAGTCTTTTTCTAAAGTTCTCCCAACCCTCTGGCAAAGGGCCATTCGGCTAAACCAAAACTTTCACTGCTTCCCGGAGAGGCTATTACATCCACTGAAGGACAATATGTGACCAACCTCATGGCCCTCAGACCATTAACATGACTGGTCTGTCATGTATGGCTCCACTCTAGACTGGATGAAAAAAACAGATACCGCACATGATCTTAGCCAAAAGGCCAAGAAGCAATTATGTCCCCTGAAGGCTGTCTCTTTAAATCAAGCAATAGCTGGAACATTTCAGAGATACACTGGGGCAACAGATATATTCTGTTTCATGGTAACTATTTGAGCGATTGGACCAAGGCATACACCATCCCAATTTCTGTTTGTGCATAAACATCCAGATATACAGAAGAAATGCACATCTCCCTTTCAACCCCAGTCTGATGGAATGGTTCAGAGGTTTAATGGTACCATGGAATGCATTTTGATGCATTTTGTTTCACCCCCACTCAAAAGGACTGGGACCTTCACCTCCTGTTTGCTTCCATGGCATATCGCGCAACCATGTGCAATTCAACAGAAAACACCTCTATTACAAGTTGATGTTCAGATGGGAGATCACTGATCTATTCATCATTCCCAGGATAATTAGCCATTTCAGGACTACACACTTATGTGATACCCTTCTATCCATCTCTGCAGAGCATGGCACTGAATATAGGCATGTCTTCCTTTTCTTTAACAAACAACCTCTCAACAAAAAAAGGGTGAAGTTAAGATTTTAATGAAAAAATCTTGTGATACTAAAAGTATGTTTTTTGGTACTTTTCATAAACCTCAGGGACAGAAATATGCCTTCTCCTAAAATTTCTGACAGCCACAGCCTTTATTTTGCATGGTTCATATATACTGCCTATTAGTTACAGCCTAGTCTGGTCTTAGTCCTGTATGATATCTTGGACATACAAAACTTCAATTGAAACTTCAATATACTCTGCATTATTTGATAAGTCCAGTAGTGATGTAAATGGTGAATGCAGCCTCCAAAGTGATGGAACTATGTATAAATTCATCTTCTCTCGGAAAAAAATGACTATTGTGATTGTTTCCAAACAGTATAAGTATGGTATTTTGTAAGCAGTTCTGTAAGGCCACAATAATATCAAAAGAGCTGAAAAATATGCAGAAGAATGATCAGATACTCACCTCTTTGGCAGAATATCTTTCATAACAATTAACAAGAAATCACTAAGGATGTCTCGTTCATGTATTTCATCAAGTATGACATGAGATACTGACTGCAGTAGCCTGTGGGGTCAAAGGTTAAAGTGAAAAAAATCACAAAATATCTCCATAATTTTAACTGATTTAAAAACAAATGAAAATCTTTCAAGAGTGCAGACGTACAAGACTGTTTGAACAATAGTGCAACATTATCCTTTTAAGGTGATCTTGAGAATTCTTGGGGGATTTTCCTTTCTGATAACTAGTGATCTCAAATGACATTTGACCCCCCATTCTCTTGAAACAATAGTCTTCTCTTTTAGCCATAATGCACCCATAAACTAAAAGTAAAATTTATCCAAGTTTCCTTTCTGAAGGTATCTCATTCACCAGGTTTTCCATCTGGTGACCCCACTATTGATTCTGGTGACCTGACATAACCTCTGACCTCCACCAAACACAATAAAGGCTGTTCCTATTGTGTTTGCAATAAATACAAATCGTTTAAAATGTGACTTACACAACTGTTATACAAAAGTCCAAAAATTATTCTTTTAAAGTGCAAAGGGATCAAGCTTGCTCTTTATTAGGCCTATGCCTTTTGACTTTAATATTACATAAATGAAAAGAAGACAAATCCACAAAATAAGAAATAATCATGCAATTTGAAATATTGAAGCATATCCAGGGACAAATTGAACGATATTGGTAGACCTCTTTCTGTGCCTTCCAATTCCTTGGACTGTATGCATTGTGACTAATGGTGGTATGGTAAACTTGCTTTTGGAAGATTACCTTTGAAGTTAAGTTCAAAGAAATTGGCTGACTGTTTCATCTAGAAATGGGGATTTTTTACAGGTGTCAATTATTGCCATCTGCAGCCGAGGAACAAATTATGTTGGCATGAAATCACATCTGCAAACCTCAAAATTCAATACTTACTGGTCAGACTCCATCCATTTAAGTAGAATACCTGTTGTACAATAAAGAATTGACCCTTGACGCCTTGGAAATTTATGTTCCAGTCTGATCTGGTAGCCAGTACTCCTCTCTTGTCCACACATCTCCCCCCTCTCAGCTGCTACTCTCTCTGCTACCTTTTAAGCAAATGGATGGTAAGGGGGTATTAAAGTGAAATATCTTTTTAGGTTTTTGTTGCTTCTTATTACTTTTTACTCACAGAAAGGTAGCCATGATCAGCCATTGATCGAGTGACAAAAACAGTATCCATACATTTTTTCCGTTTTATTTTTTTTTTCATTTCAGTTTGGAGTTACTTCAGCCCCTATTTAAAAGCTGAAAATTAGGATTACTATCGAAATTAACCAGAGAATGACAATCTGATAACAAAACCCATTAAACCAAAAAATGTCACATTAATTTGATGGCATCATTTCCCTACACTATGAGTATGTGTGATAATCTGCACAATGAACAAGTTGTGCCAGTTGCTCTAGTTTTTATTCAGGCTACTCCAGTGTTAGTTTCAGCAGGTTCTGTAGGGGAACTTGGCATGAATATTTTCAACTAATTAAAACTAAAATGATGAGATCCTTCACTCCTGCACTTACATCTACAGGATCATGTAAACCTTACTAACACAATTATACAAACTCCACAGAAATTACATTGTCAAAATGATGTTAAAATATTTATGTGACAGAACAACTCACTGATATTGCACTGATTCTTCTTGGCTGTGTGCAAACAATTCGACAAATTGACCCCTGACCTCTAGCAATGTGATCATCTAGGATAAACTGAGGAATCTAAATCAGGGTTAAGACAGAAATAAATATCAAACAAGCACTTTACATATTATTATTGTATGTTATTGTTATTATCCCAATCAGGGTTCTAGTCTGAACACATAAGTGAAAGAGAGCGGTTGGTTTCAAAAATGCCCCTTGTGAAAGGGCTGATGGAAGGTGAGCCCCTTCCTTTAAAAAGAGTTTTCATCTTTTAAGGGGTTTAACTTCTTCTCCTCCTAACAGTTGTACTCCATCCCCTCAGCTATAAAAATAAAGAAATATCTCACTCTGATTCTTCCATGTTTGAGAGTTCCCTCAGTAAATAAGCCAAAATTCAAAACTATATAAAGTGCAAATGCTGTTCACAACCTGTTTGGTTCCTTTCTGAAAAGGCAGGCAAGGAGTGTGTGTGTATGTTCGTGACACTTTTGCTTGTAAACAATATTTCAAGAAATATAAGTGTCACTAACTTCATATTTGGGTGTGTGGGTTGGGTCATACTAAGTAGATAATCACAACCACTTTTGATGGAGGTCACAGGTTATTTGGGATCAAAAGAGCAAAACCTTCTCAATACATTACAATGTATCTCAAACCTGTCAAATCTTGTATTTGGTGTGTGGGTTAAAGTGGAACTACAAGATGTCTAACAACTCCCAACCACAAAGGAAAAGCCTTACTTCATGTTCTTTACACAAAAATATAACAAGGAGTAAGCTTTCTGGTGGAAAAGAACTATTAATAAGGTACAGAACAAAAACAATTAAAAAAAGGTAACAGTTACTCAAACTGTTGCTTATAAACATGATATTTCAAGATGGATAACTGTGAGGGATCTCATATTTTGCATGTGCAAAGCCTTTATTTAGTAGATGAACCCTATCAATTTTGGTGGAGGTCAAAGGTCATTTGGGGTCATAAAAGGTCAGAACTCAAAAGCTTGCAAACACAAAATGGGTTACTAATTGTGAGGGATCTTATACATGTTTTAGCATTTGCATTAGCGATATCGAGTGTTGAGAAGGCTATCTTTATTGTTTTTAGTCTGTTGAGAAACACCATCAATTTGAAAAAAGATAGACTGACATTACAGTGAATAGGAATCACTAAGCCTTTGGGTTTCTGCTTATTAATACAGTCTGATGTTTTTGATATAGCAATTGGTTTCTTTACAACTATCATATGAAGGATTTCATGTTGTTGACACATTTAATAGTTGTAACTGTTAGTTAAATAATAAAAGGAAATGGAAAGAGAACTGTCACATCTTTTCATTTACGTATACAAAGTTTAAATCAAACTCTGAAAGTTTGTTACTTGAAGCAAGTATTTATTTCCAGTCAGGTACTTTTAAATTGGTGTGGCTAGAACCAGAACTTAGAAACATCTGGGTTCTGGCTAAATCCCAGTTCCAGTGCAGCCCTAAAAATTTAGATTGACCATTTTGTGAGTTGTAATTGACTGGTTTATACTGGTTAGCTACAGTACAACTAGTTCCATGAAACATGTTTCTCTTCTGATCCAAGTTCAACGAGTTCCACAAAATTTTCAGCATTTACCCATATTGTAAAAATTCATTTCTGTTCAGTATGTTTTCAAAATTCATTAGCCAGTCCCACAAAGAGACCGTACATTTCCCTATTGAGCAATCACATGGCGTGTTATGACTGAAACTGAATTCTGTAGTAAAAACACTGAGGGGCAGTCTTTTGATGTAAACAATACTGAGCCAAACTCTGCAGTACTGGATAATGGCGCTTTGATCAAGTCCGCCTGGTCACACCAGCTCATCTCTTATCATATGTTGTTCTCACCAAGACAAAGGGCTGTTCATTGGCAAACTGATGCAGCAAACTAGCTGCTTACTCATTGCCAAGTGAACAGTGGGCTAATTAAACAGGATCATCTAACTGATAGCATATGCTTGATTATACAATTTTGTGAAGACAACTGGAGAGTGCAAACTCAGTGTCCTTCGGAGAGAACGGTCGTGACATACTTTTGTATACTCTTATGTTAAATCTATTGTTCATTTAAGGCTCTTTGCATTTGTAAGGTTTGAAAAAGCCTCCCACATATACCACCTCCCCTTCCCTAACCCCGACCCTATTGAAAATATGATACTTTGCAGAGATTTTGTGCACTCTACCCAATATTCATTCAGTATTCCCTGTATGTGTAAATCTTCAATAGTTAGTGCTAATTTGTACAAGGTACATTATTCCCAGGGCTTGGTGTTCCTAAAAATATATTCCTTGTTGCCAGCCTGGGAACATAGATCCTGGGAACATTGACCCTAAAATCCCTAATTTTACGATTCTTTACTTCTCAGTTCTCATTTTAAATGGCAATACAATACATGCTGTCAACTGCCATCAATGTAAACTGCCATCAATGTAAACTGCCATTACTGATTATGTATAATCAAATTAATTTGAAGGTAACTAAATATTCACTTTTAAAATAAATGCCATCATCCAAGAAGTAGACTCCTACCTGTGTTGTTTTCCCACATCCAGTTTCTCCAGAAATTACTGTTATCTGGTTGTTGTTGATAAGCTCTGTTAACTTCTGTATAACAGAAAGAAAACAAATAATATGACAACTTAGGAGAGGTAAAACAACAAACATACAGTATAATTCTAATAATTCTGGAAGATATTTCAATGTTTTACCTTTTCTTCCTTCATTACATCTCATTTTAGAACAACTTCTGTTTGTCATAGCTACTGAGCCTTTGGTTAAGATAATGTTAACCAGAAAGTCCAAATGCTTAGTGTGTGATTCCTTACCAAAAGAAAAAAAAAGGAATCAATCATTGAATCTTGAGCAATAGTATATTGCAATTTTCAGGATTTTAAGGGATTTCATCTACACAGAGCCCACGCAACCGTTGACTTTTATCTGAAACAGAATGTCAAAATGTACTGAAACTTTGAAGATAATATATGCAAGTTCTATGCCAAATAATGTCATGATGTCCAATATCTCTGGGCAAATGACATCTTAACACTTTGGAAAAATACAAATTTGTGTTCATTTTTTTGATATTGGGAACTTTTTAGTGAAATGTTGTCTTTTGTTTACCTTTGGTAACCAACTAGATGACACTAAGAAATTTTTAAAAATTTTGGTTTTGGACTTGTTGGGAAAACCAAGCATGGTGACCTCAAATGACCTGAGACAAACAAAGAACAATAGTGTTTTCCCTGTGAACTTTACAAACCATTCAAAATGACCTCAAAATGACCTCAGACCTACATTAAAAACAATAATGTTCTTCCTTTCAACATCACAAATCCAAACACCAAATACGAGGGTTTTCCATTTTTTGCTATCTTGGGATATCATATTTACAATCCATTTTCAAATTTTTTCCAGTTTCACCTCTGGTAACCTCTCAAGACCTTGCCTCCATCAAAAGCAACAGTGTTCTGTCTGTTAACATGAAAAATCTATTCTACAAAGTATGAAGAAGAGTGTCCCTCATTGCTATATTGAAATACCTTGTTTACATTGTTTCATTTTTTACCTCTGTCTGACCCCAAATGACCTTTGACCACCTGCTTTAAACATTGGAGCTGAGGTTACCCATCATCACATGAACACACTTGTCCCATTTGAGAAAAATTTAAACATACTGTAAGCCATAGAAATTTCAGGCTTTTACCTGGATACACTATTTGACCTCCTTCTGCTACAGGACACCAGTTTTTGATGCTACATGACTTTTGTCCTTCAAAAAATAGAACTTTAGTGGGATATAATTCATATAACATTTCTGTCAAATGAGATAAAATCTGACATAAACAAGGTCTGAGTTAAAAGCTTTTGGAGTATTTAACACCCTGACCTTTGACCTCCTTGATGTAACCATATTCTGAGGACTTGCTTTGTGTAAGTCCTTACAAACGTTGACATGGATTGTGCAAAAAACCTGCAGACTACAACCTTTTCCAATATTGATCAAGTGCAAGTCTTACTTAATTTTTTTCTTTAACCTACAAAGAGGTTTCAGAAACTCAATATCAGTGTACACATAATATACATACATTGCACAAAATTACTGCATAACAAAATTATAAAGAACAAACAAGCACAAATAAAAAAGGACCTCAAAAATTTTTAATGCCATGAAGTGATTAACTTTTACAGTGATTAACTTTTACAGTGAGTGACTGATATTGATATTGATGAACAGACGGACAGACAGACACATTGCAAGACAATGACTTAACATTGAGTTAAAAAAACTATTCGTTTACCTCTTTTATGTTGTAAGAGGGCAACTGTTTTCTGAAATGTTGCATTTGTTGATATTGCACATTACCATCTTCCTTCTCTCTCAGTTCATCCATCAAAAATGTATCAAGATGTGGATCTCTCTCTAAGTGACTTGTATAGAAATCTCTGACTCTTTCTTCTAGTAATTGGCAATTGGCAACTGTTTATAATAAAATTGGATGACAAACAAAATAGGCTTAATAGATTTTATTTGCAGACAAGTATATATAATAATAGCAGATTGCTAGGCTCTAGTCTAAATTTCTCATTTACCAAATTTTTTTCATATTTCTTCTTAAATTGTTAAATGATAAATGGCTATTGCCTGAATCAAAACATGTATTCTAGGTACAGACCTTTCTCAGTATTTACAACTCTGCTTTCAAACAAACTCCTCTTTAAAGTGTACCTTTACGTCCACAATTTCAAAATTTCAAAAATACACATTTTAGAGGTTGTCAAATGAATCTTATTCATTCAAATCCTACTGTAATGGCTTGTCCCAATGATATGACACTAATTGTTGAAATTTATTCACTTAAATGGAAATAGTCTGTTGTACAATAATGTGTGATTTTCTTGTTGTACAACTCACAACACATTACCTGCTTTGCATTCCCTTTGAAATTAAAAATGTTAAAAATGACCTTGAATGTTTCTCATTTTCATGCTTAATATGTTGTGCAGAGAGGACTTGTTAGGTCATGCCACCCTGTAACAGTATTCAAGACTTTGATCAAAATTTTTGCCACAAGCTGCAGTAGTTTGGCAAAAAGCAAAGAAATACAAAGACTGTAATTTGAGTAGTAAAACAATGACATCACAAATTATTGTGCAATATATCATTTTAAATTGAGTGAATTGATTTACACATTTCGTATCTCAGCTAGGGAATGCCAGGCTACGAATATGGCAGTTGAACTGTTTTCATTCACTTTTCATGCTCTGTATACCAAAATTTTGACTTAGGTTATGCTTTAATGATGATGTCCATCTCTGCTGAATCTGCTCAAATAAACCTTTTATAATGAATCTCCCCTGAAACAGAACCAAATTTTTTATTCCTCAGCATGATTCACATAAGACTAGGAATTACAAACATAGCCATGGAAGGTGGATTTGCTATAGTCGCTAAAATTCACTCTTCAATATCAGAATGAAAACTAAAATTAATTTATTAGATACATTACGAGTATTGACTTGATTATCTTCATAGAATGTTGTCTAACCTAGTCTGGGGTTTGAACACATTAAAAATGACAAAATGCCATGGCTTTTTCATGCCTTAGAGTGACTTTGACTGACTATACAAGCCCTCTCTGCACCAGTTATGCATGGAAATAGGAAGTATTTAAGGTCAAATTTTTCAACATTGTTTTACTTCAAAAGGGAACAAAACCATAAATATCAGTTGTACAAGGGCATCACAAAGTATTGTGCAGTTGACTATTTTGATATAAGTAACCAACTGGTTTCAAGTCAGGCCAGACATGGCCTTTTTTTCCAGTTAAGGCTTACTGGCTTGTTTTCTTTCCCCATTGCTTATGCTGAGCACCAAGCACAACAACAGAGGGTTACATTTTCCGAATGTTGCGGTATGACCTGGGGCAGGAACCAAACTCAAGGCCTCCCAGATGCAAGGCAGGTGCTCTAACCACTATAGTGGGAGTTGAATAAATGAGATTCATTTTCCAACCCATATGGATTGCTCGAGTTAAAATCAATTCAGGGCTTGATTTTCATGGTTGTCCGATTGTCCGGGACAACTAAAATCCCATACGTACAACCAAAAGTTGGAAGTTGGTTGTCCAATGGACAACCATTTTTCTCTCACAATGAATTATATTCCAGCAGCTTGCTTTTGTCTGATTAGTGAAGTAGGCTATATATGCTGACTGCTGAACTCGTTGCAAGATTTTCCATCATAGTTTCAGATTTCAAGTGTTCTTGTCTTGCAAAAATCATATCTTTTCATTCTTTCAGACCAATTATATGTAAACACAATTACTGTTTTGTACTGTGAATGTTCACAAATTGTTTTGAACAACCAAATTTTCCTTGGGACGACTAAAAATAGCATTGGTTGCCCAAAGTACAACCACAAATTTTTCTGAAAATGGAGGCCTGCATTTGGTTAGAAACTGATCCATAAATCCTTAAATTACCTCTAGACCTTAAAGCTTTACCTTTCCATGCAGAAGATACTTGATTATCAGTTGATGGATCTGCCTCCTGCTCCTGACCTTTAACCTCATCTAACAACTGACTGATGTTGGATGCTTGTTGTGAATCCATAGAAATAACTCTTAGCTGGTTGAACAAATGATCAAACAAACCAGGCAGAAATGATACATATTTCTCCAAATAGTTTAATGATGCACTTAATTTTTTCTGCCATGGGCATAGGTCAAATTCTATCTACGTGCGTTGGCAGAAAGCAGGTTGGAATTTCTACATGTAGGCCTACAGTATATGTGTTTTAAAGAATTCTTGGGGAAGTTAAGACACCAAGTAACATTAGAACTTTGATCTCTTTCAGAAAAAAAACCAGAATGCAAAACTGCATTGAGGTTTCGATGATACACAAATGTTCCATTTCAAATAATTCCATCATGTGCCATTATCTTCTCATTCAAATGTTATACTAAGATGTTCAAAAAATAATTTTGTTATCCCACATGACCTTTGTCCTCGCCACCAAAAATAGGGATCTTCTTCTTACCATAAGCATTCACAAACCACATGTGAAATCTATTTAAGTCTCCCACTTTAAGATGTGTTCACACCTATTAAACAAGGTTGTCATTCACATTTTGACCACCAGTGACCCTACAAAATCTTTTACCTCTACATATTGCAATTTCAAAAGGCTTCGAGCTGACTTCAAGAAATGAAAAACAGGAATCATGCAAACCTTCTTTAAAAGTAGACCCCTCTCATGCTAGGGCAACCCTAAAAAACCATGGTACAATTAAGAAATGACATAATGATGGTTTTGATGGTTTTGTATAATTGCCTGCAAAAAGTCTTGTGAGTTCACAACACTCTAAATTAAGGACCCTCTCCCCATCCTTTCCAGCTGAAAGGTTTAATAATACTTTTAAGACTTTGATGAGGGTCAGATTTCAGTGCAGAGGTTTGAACCAACCCCATTAATACTGCAGAGTCGAGACATTATTTTGCAATGACACTTCGTAACACTAATATATATGGGAGAACTTTTGAACAGCTTCTCGTAACACTATATAGGAGAGTTTGTAAGTTTTCACCCGCTGCAGATACCACCCTGCTACCAAAATATGCTGCTGCATGCTTTATATCATGTTCTAGAACAACTAAAATATTGGTAGGAATGCTAAATTTCCCAGAAGGCTAGCCTTAGGATATTACACAGAAACATTCAAGTGTAGAATAGGTTCAAAATGTACATATATTCTATACATTAGGCAATGGCAAAAGTGCCAAGACATTAGACATGATGAAGAAAATTACATCGCAGGGAAAAACTTTACACCTAAAGCTCACAAAAGTACTGCAGATTGTTGTATAAGGGTTTTTTACCAATGCCTTTTATATATTTTTTATGTTCTTGGCCAAGTGGATTTTTGTTGATCCTCTTCAGTACTCAATCCTGCTTTGTGAAAGATGTAAAAAAAGTACTAGCCCACTTGCTCAATCGAACCATACAATTTTGGCCTGAACTTTTCAGTTTAGGGAGCTGGACACTTTGAGATTTCAACAAAGATCCTTAACGTGTGAAAAGAGCAATTTTTGGGGGATATTCGTAATTCGAGGGTGGAAATGGTAATTACTCCACCTAATTCAAGATACTTGGCATCTCTGTAGGGACCATCTCCTAACTGTAACCCATTCACATTCCAAATATGAAATCTATTCAAGTTCCCTATCTTGAAATATTGTTAATCCCCCGGTGACCCCAGATGACCTTTGACCTTTACCAAAACCAATAGGGACCATCCTCTGACTTATAAATGTATCCACAAACCAAATATGAAATCTATTCAAGTTTCCTCTCTTGAATATTGTGTTGACAAGATTTTCAGACTTTGACCCCCAGTGACCCCAGATGACCTTTGACCTCCACCAAAAACAATATCAACCATCTTCTAACAATAACACATCCACATATCAAATGTGAAATCTCTCCAAGTTCCCTAACTTGAAATATCGTGCTAACAAGATTTTCAGACTTTGCCCCCCGGTGACCCCAGATGACCTTTCACCTCCACCCAAAACAATATGGACCATCTTCTGACAATAACACATCCATATACCAAATATGAAATCTATCCAAGTTCCCTACCTTGAAATATCGTGCTAACAAGATTCTAAGGCTTTGACCCCCAGTGACCCCAGATGACCTTTGACCTCCACCGAAAACCAACAGGGACCATCTTCTGACCATAACGCATCCACAAACCAAATATGAAATCTATCCAAGTTTCCTCCCTTGAGATATTGTGTTGACAAAATTTTCAGACTTTGACCCCCAGTGACCCCAGATGACCTTTGATCTCCAACAAAAAACAATGTGAAGAATCTTCTGACCATAACACATCCACATACCAAATATGAAATCTATCCAAGTTCCCTATCTTGAAATATCGTGCTAATAAGATTTTCAGACTTTGACCCCTGGTGACCCCAGATGACCTTTGACCTCCACCAAAAACAATAGGGACCATCTTCTGACCATAACGCATCCATATACCAAATATGAAATCTATCCAAGTCCCCTACCTTGAAATATCGTGCTAACAAGATTCACAGACTTTGACCCCCGGTGACCCCAGATGACCTTTGACCTCCACCGAAAACGACAGGGACCATCTTCTCACCATAACACATCCACATACCAAATATGAAATCTACCCATCTTCCCTACCTTGAAATATCGTGCTAACAAGATTCACAGACTTTGACCCCCGGTAACCCCAGATGACCTTTGACCTCCACCAAAAACCAATAGGGACCATCTTCTGACCATAACGCATCCACAAACCAAATATGAAATCTATCCAAGTTTCCTCCCTTGAGACATTGTGTTGACAAGATTTTCAGACTTTGACCCCCGGTGACCCCAGATAACCTTTGATCTCCAACAAAAACAATATGAACAATCTTCTGACCATAACACATCCACATACCAAATATGAAATCTATCCAAGTTTCCTATCTTGAGATATTGTGCTAACGAGATTTTCAGACTTTGACCCCCGGTGACCCCAGATGACCTTTGACCTCCGTCAAAAACAATAGGGACCATCTTCTGACCATAAGGCATTCACATACCAAATATGAAATCTATCCAAGTTCCCTATCTTGAGATATCGTGCTAACAAAGTTTTCAGAAATTGACCCCTGGTGACCCCAAATGACCTTTGACCTCCGCCAAAAACAATAGGGTTCTTCCTCTCAATATGGCGCATCCATGTATGAAGTTTGAAAACTGTCAGACATTCCTATCTTGAGATATCGTGCTAACAAGCAAAGTGTCACAAACACACACACACACACACACATAGTCGTGTTTTTACACACAACTGAGGACTTCATTGTTATCTCCATTGTGTCTGCTAACTTAACCCTAACCTTCACAATAGACTGTCTATTGTTAGACAACCGAGGACTTGAGAAATCTATTGAATTTACAACCGAGGACCTGGAAGTCTATTGTTTAGGTCCTCGGTTTTACACAAAGACAAAGACAAAGCCACACGCACACACACACACACACACACACATACACACGCCATCATGATTGCATAGGTTTCTCTTATCATCGAAACCAAAAACCAAAGTCATTCTTCTCATGATAATGCATTGTTAACAAAGTATCAAACTGATCCAAGCGTCTTGCCGTATGAAAACAAGGTTTCTGTGTTTGGTACATAGTGACCACAGATGACCTTTGGCCTCTATCGAAAATGATGATATGCTTCATGATGTAACCATAGCACATCCACAAACTAAGCCTGAACAGATTCAAGTTTGCTACCTTGGCTTAAATATTAAAGGGCCAATCCTCTCATCCCAAACTACAATTCTTGAAGGGGTTTACCCAAATTCTCAATGGGCTCAGCTCTATGACTGACAGCTAATTCAAACACTGCAGAGTACCAAAACTTATATTACACAGCATGAACTGTACTGGGCGTGTTTTGATTATTTGAGCAATAAACTGAGACTGTGTCTGCACGGATGAGGACAAATTCCAGACAATTGTAGGAGGGGCTTACAGTAGGTAAGGAGGTTAGGAGAATTGGTACTGTTTGGGGTGAGAGAATTGGGCCTTTAAGATATGATCTGAGTTAACCTCCAGCAGTAATTCATCCCCCAGACAAATTAAATTCTCTTACCCGAATGAATCTACTTTTAACCCCTCCCACAACAGTTAAAACTCATTTTCATTCAGACACAACCCCAGTTTACTGCTTCAAGGTGAGTATGCAAGACCCAATGTGTAATCAGAACACTCCCAGTAGAAGCTAGAGTACTCTACTTTTTTTCTTTTACTGACGATCAAAAAACTGTTCCAACTGAGAATTTCTGTAGACGACTGCTGAAATTGTAGTTTGGAGTCACATTTACTGTCTTTAAGTAATGAACAGTTCTTACTACATTGCTCTCCTTGATGTGGATTTTCATTTCCACTATGATGACACACATTCTATTTTTAAAACACAGGCAAATACCTGAATTGTTTGCTGCTGCTGTTGTTGATTCTTTTTCTTTTTCTTTTTACGTTGATTCTTCTGTTCTTTGTACCACATGTTAATCTCAGCTCCTTTCAAGTCTGGTGGATGACGTCCTCCTCTCCCACCTCCTCTGCCACCTGCACCTCTATTCTGCTTCCTGTGATCACAACCTTGAGAGGAAGTTCCTGGTGAACTCTCTTTACCAGCCACGATCCTGAAAAACAGATAAGTTTTACATCACCACAAAGTACTGTAACTTAACTTTACAGTAAATCTGCACACTTGCCAACATTCAGAAAACAATTCACATAGCAATAATTAACTGTGCACATGCTGTTAATACTATACCCATAACAAACATGCAGCACCCTCTGGAAACTTAAAATCTTGCCAGAAAGAGAAATTAGAACAGTCCCACTAATAATAAGATAAAATGATGGGCAAGTATGAATCCTTCAGAGCATACATGGTCAATTTTATCCTGCATTATGATTTCCTGAGGGCACAGTTGAGCACACAGATATGACACCTAAAGAGGTTTTAAACTTACTCAAGTCTCTTTCAGGTACATACTGTAGGGCTGTGACAGTGCAGGGGATTAAGTGGCCACACAATTCCAAGAGGATTAAACTTTTCATGTCATATGCTATGTTCTTGTCCATTTTCAAACATCCACCACTTGGTGGACTTTGTTCACTTCAAAAAGCCATAAAGGGAGGTGTAATTTCGTCAAATTTCTACTCTGAACATTTTATTCAAACCAGTACATCTGTTGCACGGTAAGGGCCATAGTGTATTCAAGTGAGTTGATTGCTGACAAAGCAGCATTACCTGACACGCAGTTTACACTTAATAAAGAGAAGCAGGAAATAAGCCCTTGACCTGTGCACTCATGAAGCTACTTGCAAAAGAGGCTAGCAAATCCCATGAGGTTTATGATCTGAATATCTGGAAATTTCTCTGTCTCTATCATCAATTTTCAGTCTATCAAAACCTTTAAATAATTTGTTCATTTGACAGGGTTATAAGCTAGGTTTCTTCTTATGAGTAACATGCATGGCAAAGCACTTACAGTAGGAACATCAAATTTCATTTGCCATTTATATTTCCATTGACAGCAACCATTTATATCATTTTGTAGTGAGATACTGTCTTCCAATGAACTAATTTCACTATACAAAATACAATCATCAGCTATAAAGAAACAAATTTGGAATGTTAATCAATTACTGGGCAAGTCATTGAAAAAGGTAGTTTAAGATAAATAGTAAAGGATCTACAGTAGCACTGTACTGTAACAGCTATAGATGAGGATGTAACTTAGTACTGTCAAAGACCACTTGTTGCATTCTTTGAGCAAGGAGCTAATACAGTGACAGGAGAAGAAACTCAACTTTAATTTATGCCAATCCAATAAGTCCCAGGAATCCTTGAGGAGATAATCCTGTAACAATGGATTTATAATAAGACCCAAACAGCATTCAGTTTGTTTGTCTGACACTTACATTTAGCAGGGAATAATTTATCCAGTATTGCATTGCAATTTGCTACACAAACAGGAAAAGTTGCTACACAAATGAAAAGTTGTGTAGCAATTTTTTGTGTGCATAACCTTTGCATTTTGCACAAACAATTTGTGAAAGACCTTAAAAATCTTCAAAACTGCTATGCAAAATTTGAATGCTAAATTATTCCCTGTTTAGGACTTCTTACCCTTTGCGGCATCATTCAGGTCTACCGCGAAACCTAACAAATGGATTAAATAGAATAGCATTTTGATAAAGGTCTTTTCCGACAGCCAAAAACAAATTAAGGATAAGAAATCAAAATGACTGATTAGCAGTTTCTTACAGCAGATGCTGGTAACATTTGTAGGCCTTCCTAAGTACCATGAATTATTATGCAAATTGTCTCATCAGTTACAAGTCTGTATTACTGAGTCAGAACTTTATCAATTTGCACATAATTTCACATATCACAAAGGTCATACACATCTTCAGCTTTTCACAAGGAAACAAAGGAACTTTTATGTTTTTAAGCGACAAAAAGAAAATTAATTTGCAAATTTTATAGCTATGGGCAATGTTGAAGTGACAGAGGAAAAACACTGATGTGCACTTCAAGATATACAGTAGCAGACGACATGAAACTATGTATGTACTGCATTTACTCCTTTTAATCCTATTGAACCCAGAGTAAAGTTCAAAGATAAAAGTTATGTGGGTGTGAAATAGTGGAACCTTTGTCATTTTGTCATAAAATCCTACATTAAAAGGGACTTTGGAAGTTTCTTCTCCTGTTGAAGTATTAGCTCCATGCTTTGAGTGAGGAAGTTCTTAATCCAGGTATGAAGTGTGCTCAAAATACCAAAGACAATGCCCTAGCTAGTTAGTACTAATTTTAACAATAATAATCTCACTTAAAAATATACATGCTGTATAATTCGTCCCAATGCCATGGCAGCCCAGCTTCTTCTTCTTCTTGCAAAGTACGGTGAAACATCCAGTTAAAGACAATAGTACACCACATATTCGCCGTGCAGTCGGTCAAGCCCTCAGTGAATTGATGATAAAATCCACAGGGTTAGGGTGACAAATAACCCCCTTGATAAGGCTGTTGGGAAGGCCATTCCGATCCCGTATTGTGTTTGGGATAAAACTGTATTTAAAGCAACTTGTCCTAGCGTGGGGGGGGGGGGCCGTAGTGCATAGTATGCATATTACGAGTTATACAGGTTGGTTTACAAAGACCAGACAAAGGGATATTTGATTGATATTTGCTTAACCGTAGAAACCTTTAGCTAGGATAGTATGTTTAAAATATTTATGCTGTATTATTTGTCCCAATGCCATGGCAGCAGATAGGCCTAGGCTAGTATCTTACAACCATACATCCAAATCTTTATGTCCAGAGAATATGCATTGGCTTCAAGGATCCAGGTAATGTATTAGACACTTCAACAATTTCATTTTCACAAAGTACAGGAAGGGTGGTCTAGGAGTAGGCTACGCTGATATGAATGTGGACTGTACTGCACAGTCAACACGCAGCTGTACAGTTAATGAAGCCAAGTGACCACTTCTCTAGCATTCCTGCTTTTTTTAGATCTGCGCAAATGAGATTTCGTGGAACTGTGACTGACAAGGGGTCTCCCCCTGTATGTTGAATAATGTATAAGTAGGCGTATAAATGGATACAACGACATGGTAAGTGGACATTTTGATCTTTCCTTCTCTGAGAAATCAAAGATTTTTTAGGTTTTTTCAAACATATTCTGCAAAAATACGCTCCCAAAAAGAGGCAGTCGATTCTTATGTCTCAAATTAGGACCTCAAACTTTGCGAGTACCTGACTCATTGAGGGATGTAAAACGATTCTTTTGTATCGACGTTTGAAGATTACAGTATAGGCTTTCTGTTGATACCAAAAATACGTAGTTTAATTTATAAATTGTTTTGTAAACAACTGCTAAACCCGAAGGGGTATTTAGCGTACATATATGTATGTAGTATGTACTATAGTACATATGGTATTGGTAAATGTACACAGTTAACGTTGTATATCCTACAACATTACTGTTAGTACTATTCCAATTTCCAGTATGGCTCGGATAACGTCGGTCATAACAAAATAATGAACGACTATTATACTGTGGGATTTGCAGGACAGGTACTGTACCCATTGCATTTACATTCTTAAAAACTTCCAGTGTTGTTTGTAGACTTGTAGTCTATGAAATTTGAAGCTTCAGTTTTCATGGCATATTCAGTAACATTGCAATGTTGGCAAGTGGGGGGCTTACAATAAGTTACATGTAACTTTGTTGTGAAGTCGGTAAACCTGGGACTCGTATGAATCATGATAAAGTCAACCTGGATTAAGTAAACAAACTCCAAATTTAGAGGGTTCAACTTCAGTCTGGACATATTCACGGGTTAATATTCTTTCTTACCTGATAGTTACTGTGCCACAAACAGAAAAACTCGATCAGTCCTTTCCATCATTTTCCATAATAGATCGACCTACAGTATATAGTGGTGTACTGTGTAATTAAGTTCAAGTTGTCTATTTCTATAAAGTCCCATAGGTAGCCTATAAATTGCAAAGCTGCAGCTTTGCAATTTATACAATTTCTAGCCCTTTATAAGCTTATATCATTTAAAAACCTTACCCCATGGGCAATTACGTACTGCCATCTAAACTGTGACTTGCTTTTAAAACGTTCTGGTTAACTTTAATGAAGGAGTGCGGTTTCAGTGGAAACAGAAATTAGTGCTTATATAATTTTTATTCACTAACAAGAATTACCATCCCTCAAACTCAATCTTATCCTGGCTAACTTGAATTGTCCCAAAAGCTCACCTCAATGTGGTGCTTAATTTCTGACCTTTAAGGAGGTCACATAAAGGAGAACCATATTGGGCAACATTTAGGTAGTTTCCTGCAAAAAAAAAACTGTATTGTTACATTGACTGTTTGAGATACAATACTATAGGCATATCAAACTGGCCTACTGCCAGTAGAAATGAGCCTGGAACATTCCATCACCTCACAAGAGGACAGGATAGTGATGAATTATTATCCTAGCAGTCCAGCTATCATCATGTTATTTTTAGGACCAGTATTTCATGTGAAAAGAAATTCACAAGGAATTCAAAGTAAGATATCCCATTTGCCAAACCTCAGCTGATATACTCCTTCCCTTGCAACATTGGTATTTGCCTTTGCCTTCAGTACTTTTCATTTTTACCCAGAGTAAATGAGGAAAATCAATAGCACTTGTTAAACATTGTAGGATGATCTTTCCTGCAAGGCCCTTCCTGTCTAAGCAGGCCCATTTAGAAGGTCTCTCATTCATTTTCTTGCTCAATGTATTATGCTGACTGAGTGTACTACATGATGCATAGAATTTATTTATTTTTTTTCAAAGAATGAACATTGGATTGAAGTTGATAGAGTTTCCTAGTATAAAGATTTTTAAACCAGCTTTTTAGTTAGCCCAACTCTTTTTAAAGTGAGGTAATTTTCACTGTTTTGGTGCAAACAAGATGCAGTTTTGCTCTGTGTCAACAGAGCTTGCCATCATATGACTATGACATGTGTATACAGGCATATCACATTCAAACAATATATAGCCTTCTAGTGCAACACTACTGATTAGTTTAATTTGTAAATGACATAACAACAAACAAAATGTTGCAAAAATGTCAAAGGAGCAAGTATCACACCATTTTCTCCGAAATGGGAACAATATTGGTGAGGATGATGAATTAGGCTGCTGTTGTAACGTTTTACATAGGACGACCTGCATTAACGTTCATTTCGTGAAAGTAGGCCCACTATACTCTGTATATACTGTGGGTGCCACAATCAATTCGTGGTGGAATTTACCGAGTACCTGACTCATTGAGAATGTTTTACAGTGCAAAAATGGCACCACTAGATAGAAAACAAAGTTTTCTCTCTATTGAAGTAAAAACTGAGTAATTTAAAACAACACAGAACAAATGCTGAACGATTTTGCAGAGCATTTGAAACCCATTTTAGACGTTTCATAAAATGGACTCAAATCCTCCCTTTTACCCGTAAGTTCACTCAGAACCAGGCACTGAAAGAATTTTTTACATCTTATTCATTGATTTTCACGGTTTTAAAGATTTTTTGGTTCCTAGTTTCTGAGATAATTGACTTTAAAAGTCATGACTTTTAGCAAATTAGTATTCAAATCCTTATGACATTAAGAAACGTAATGCATAAAATGTAAGAGAAGGAAGCTCTTTTCGAGCAGTTGCGATGTGACTGTGCATGCCAAACTTGTAGCGTGTTCGATTACTCGCCCGAGTTAACTCGTGTCTGGCACAACTACGTTCGATTAGCTAATGACGTCAGTGTTCGCGCTTACTCGCGCCAGGCCCAAGTGAGCGACCCTTCGAGTCGGTTACTTAGGTAAATATCCCATCGTGCTTTGGGAGAACATGGCAGCTAAACGAACAACATGCATTCGTGAACAATTTCTGAGCATGTAAATACAGTGGGGTAAACATGAAACTTCTGACTTGTGAAAAGTGGTTGATGTCGGAATTAGTGAAGTCACTCAAGTGTTATTTCTCGAGAATTTTCTAAATGGGCATTGTTTCGAGTCTACGTTCATCGTACAAGCGAACCGCATGTAATACGTACGTACCAGAGTTCGCTCTGCCATCCATCTACGGGCTCTGTCATTGGCTATTGTGAACCAACTTCTCCAATAATTACCGTAAAACGTTCATTTCACCCAACTGTGCATGACCATCGTAGCCCTAGCTCGAGGCTCGAGTAAGTCAAGGGAAGCAAATCGAACACGCTATTGGTAAGTTATTAAGTTCGTGCATCTCCTCCCTACGTTGAACGATACGACATTGTCCACCAATCCAGCTAGCTTTAATCCTAACACAATTACAGTGGGCTAACGACCACCACTCTTACAAACCTCCTCAACCTTTTTCTCTCGAGCCTTCTCAACCGTTTTCTTTCGTTTTTATTCAGTTTTTGTTCTTGGTCTACGGCATTCTGGTTTAGGCCTAGGCCTGTGGGGTACTGCTCAGGCTGCTCCGTGCACCTTAGTGAAGCCATTGTTGTGATTATGTTGGCATAATATGTTGCTGTACGTTCGTACCCAGCCAAAACTTGCCTGCGTAGCAGACTGTAGGGCATATTCCTTGTTCAGTCGTATCCACACCCTAAAGGGTAGTGAACAAACCGAGTCCGCTCCGCGGGGTAAGCCAAAGCGCGACAGACTTTTCCAACAACCCCGACTACGGAGCTCCTAAAGAGCCGCACTAGATGTTGTGATGGTAACATACTGTTATTCATCTCTACCATGTCAGTAGATATCCTTCGATTGGGCTGAGTGATTATCTTGTCATCCAGGGACCGCGGAGACAGGGGAGAGGGATTGGGAGCCTTGAGCCCCCCCCCCACCTTAACTTTTTTTTCTGCCGTAGGCATTTTGGAACGCCTTAAATTGTTATTTAGGGCCGTCACGAGCTTTTTTCAAAGGAGGGGGGTTGGGTGCGTTTTGAAAATCGAGCATGTGGGTGAGGAAATTGTTGTGGACGAGGTCACGAAGCAGCAGCAGGGGGTGGGCATGGGAGGGGGCCCTCTCCCATATGGTTGGGAGCTTTGCAATTTTTCAACTTAAAATGGCACAATCTGGTGCATACCAAGAGAGGAAATTCAGGCGTAGGATCAACTGTTTCTGGGAGGGTGATTGATAATTGTAATCATTATAGTCTCCTTGAAAACACATATGATAAACTCACAAATTAATTTGACCTCTAACACAATTGCAACTGTATTAAGTATGAAACATTCACAGTTCAAAATTTAGTAGGCCATAATTTGGTTCACTCCTCCAGCAATGAGTCTGTCCACGGTTATGAACCAATGTCCTGACGGGGACTATAAACTGTTTTACACTAACACACAACTTGGACGAAATGACTGATTTCTGTAAAAAGAAATGCTGGTACCTGGGCTAGACTATAACTAGGCCACAGTGTTGTACTGCTAAAGTTGCGAAGGATTCGGTAGCTTGTTATTCAGTTAGATAGAGTTTAACCGCCCAGTTCCAACCTATTGGTTCAAGTCGAGCCGGCCACGGCCTTTTTCCAGTTATGGCCCCTGGATTGTTTACCCTACTCCATTGCTTATGCTGAGCATCACGTACAACGGCAGTAGGTTCCTTTTTTAGAGTCTTTGGTATGACTCGCAGTGGCGTAGCACATGATGGAATTTCCGGGGGCTAGGTAATAAGTGGGGGCTGGTACCCCCAAGGGTCAGGCGCGGCAAGACTATCAACGCGGAGCGCCACCAGCAGTTGGCGCGGAGCGTGCAAGAAAATTTTGGGTTTTACAAACCCTCCAGATGGCTGGGAACGGCACTTCTTACGTGTTTTAAGCCGGTTGCGCCCAGCCTTGAAATAAGAATCTCATGTCTGCCACTTCTCAAAAAGTGTGAATGAAAAATGATAATACATACACTTTTGGGGACCCAAAATCTGGGCATTTCTGATCTGTGTCATGGCCTGGAGGATGAGACTGAAGGGAACCGGTATCTCCCTTTCTCTTGGGGAAAATTTTGAAATTCAGGAGAACGTAGATTGCAAATGTGGCAATATTTGAACAAATTTCAGCTTCAAACGGGAAACCAAAATTAGTTGTGTCCCCTCTGAGAAACTTTTTTGCGTTATATTTGCTACATGCAAAATGGTTCTGTTTCGCACTTTGAACTGATTATGGTCTACGTTTTTGAATTTCCTATTTGAGGAACATGAAAATTTTCAAAATCCTCATTTTTATTCTTTGTAGAGATTTTACACGTGACGTACATACTACCAAAGAAACAATGTTTTCCGGTTTTCAGTGGTGTTGAAATGGAAAACGGTGCAGTAGTCCTATTTGTTCAGTCATCGGTACATTACCTAGTCATAATTAAAATATCTCAAAATTAAAATCTCTCAAACAATTTAAACAGCAAATCCGAAGTATGGATCATGCGGGAAATACATGAAATGCGGACCTTGTGGACATTTTACAAATCCGCCCGGACGCCAGTGCCAACTAGTAACCAGAATGCAAAACTGCATTGAGGTTTCGATGATACACAAATGTTCCATTTCAAATAATCCCATCATGTACCATTATCTTCTCATTCAAATGTTATACTAACATGTTCAAAAAATAATTTTGTTATCCCACATGACCTTTGTCCCCGCCACCAAAAACAGGGATCATCTTCTTACCATATAAGCATTCACAAACCACACGTGAAATCTATTTAAGTCTCCCACTTTAAGATGTGTTAACACCTATTAAACACGGCTGTCATTCACATTTTGACCACCAGTGACCCTACAAAACCTTTAACCTCTACATATTGCAATTAAAAGTCTTGAGAGTTCACAACACTCTAAATTAAGGACCCTCTCCCCATCCTTTCCAGCTGAAAGGTTTAATAATACTTTTAAGACTTTGATGAGGGTTAGATTTCAGTGTAGAGGTTTGAACCAACCCCATAAATACTGCAGAGTCGAGACATCATTTTGCAATGACACTTCGTAACACTAATACATATGGGAGAACTTTTGAACAGCTTCTCGTAACACTGTATGGGAGAGCTTGCTAGTTTTCGCCCGCTGCAGATACCACCCTGCTACCAAAATATGCTGCTGCATGCTTTATATCATGTTCTAGAACAAATAAAATATTGGTAGGAAAGCTAAATTTCCCAGTAGGCTAGCCTAAGGATATTACACAGAAACATACATGTGTAGAATAGGTTCAAAATGTACATATAGCCTATGCTATACATTAGGCAATGGCAAAAGTGCCAAGACATTAGACATGATGAAGAAAATTACATCACAGGGAAAAACTTTACACTTAGTAAAGCTCACAAAAGTACTGCAGATTGTTGTATAAGGGTTTTATACCAATGCCTTTTAAATATTTTTGATGTTCTTGGCCAAGTGGATTTTTGTTGATCCTCTTCAGTACTCGATCCTGCTTTGTGAAAATGTAGCGTCGGCTAGGCCTACGTTAAGCCTAGGCAGAAAGGACTAGCCCACTTGCTCAATCGAACCATACAATTTTGGCCTAAACTTTTCAGTTTAGGGAGCCAGACACTTTGAGATTTCAACAAAGATCCTTAACGTGTGAAAAGAGCAATTTTTGGAGAATATTCGTAATTGCAAAATCGAGGGTGGAAATGGTAATTACTCCACCTAAATCAAGATACTTGGCATCTCTGTAGGGACCATCTCCTAACGTTAACCCATTCACATTCCAATTATGAAATCTATCCAAGTTCCCTATCTTGAAATACTGTTAACGGGCCAACGGGCCCCTGGTGACAACAAATGACCTTTGACCTTTAACAAAACCAATAGGGACCATCCTCTGACTAAAATGCATCCACAAACCAAATATGAAATCTATCCAAGTTTCCTCCCTTGAGATATTGTGTTGACAAGATTTTCAGACTTTGACCCCGGTGACCCCAGATGACCTTTGACCTCCAACAAAAACAATAGCGACCATCTTCTGACTATAACACATCCACATACCAAATATGAAATCTATCCATGTTCCCTATCTTGAAATATCGTGCTAATAAGATTTTCAGACTTTGACCCTTGGTGACCCCAGATGACCTTTGACCTCCAACGAAAACTATATGAATAATCTTCTGACCATAACACATCCACATACCAAATATGAAATCTATCCATGTTCCCTATCTCGAAATATCGTGCTAATAAGATTTTCAGACTTTGACCTCCGGTGACCCCAGATGTTCTTTGACCTCCACAAAAACAATAGGGACCATCTTCTGACCGTAAGGCATCCACATACCAAATATGAAATCTATCCAAGTTTCCTATCTTGAGATATTGTGCTAACAAGATTTTCAGACTTTGACCCCCGGTGACCCCAGATGACCTTTGACCTCCATCAAAAACAATAGGGACCATCTTCTGACCATAAGGCATCCACATACCAAATATGAAATCTATCCAAGTTTCCTATCTTGAGATATTGTGCTGACGAATTTTTCAGAAATTGACCCCTGGTGACCCCAGATGACCTTTGACCTCCGCCAAAAACAATAGGGTTCTTTCTCTCAATATGGCGCATCCATGTATCAAGTTTGAAAACTGTCAGACATTCCTGTCTTGAGATATCGTGCTAACAAGCAAAGTGTCACAAACACACATACATACACACGCACACACGCATACACACATACATACACACGCCATCATGATTGCATAGGTTTCTCTTATCATCGAAACCAAAAAGAGGACTTCTTGAAGAAATCGTTTTACAGTGGCACTTGTCCTGGGAAGGAGTGAGGCACGACATATAGGCCTACTTGTTAGGGATGGATGGGAAGAATTATTCGAAGGCACTCTTACCCTTAAAGAGCCAATCCTCTCACCTCAAACCACAATTTTGATAGGGTGTACTGAAATTCTCCATTGGCTCAGCTCCTTGATTGCCAGCTAATTCAAACAATGCAGAGTATCAAAGCTTTTATTACACAGCATGAACTGTACTGAGAGTGTTTTGTTTATAAACAATGAGCTTTTCTATACTCGACTCGAAGCAATCAACTGTTACTGTCTCTGGATGAGGAAGAATTTCAGACAATTGTGGGAGGAGCTTAAGTAAGAAAGTTACGAGAATTGGTACTGTTTGGGGTGAGAGAACAGGGCCTTGAAGACATATTTTGTGTAGGATAAAGTACAGGAATGGTAATGTAAGAATAGTCTCCAGTGTATGATTGCCTTGTTTTCAGTAAATCAACCAGTCATAGAAAGGCAGAAAGGGTCTTAACTTAACAAAGTCAAATTAGAGTTTGCCGCCGAAACGTTCGTTTTATCTTCTTAGTGTAATGCAATAAACGACAGTGCAGATTATATACGGTATCTAATTTAGTGAAAGTAATCATTTTGAAGTTATTACTTGATTTCATACGTGCAACACATAATGTGTTTTACACACATTCATGCATGTTTTATTAATTGTTACACATTTTATTTATATACTTTTTTGAAGGAAATACTTCAAAGTGTTTTCCGTTCAAACACTTTATTTTTTCTCAATTACTTTATCAGGAGGCAAAAAATCTTGGGGACCGGAAGAAAATCGGGGGGCGGCTAGCCCACGCCACTGATGACTCGACATGGGAAGCGAACCCGGGCTTTCCGCTTGAGAGGCGGATGCTCTTACCATTAGACCAAGCACGCGGTCAGAAGGATTCGGTAGCGTAAAACGCCAACCCGTACTGCTACGAACTGACTATAACTGAGGTGAACTAAAACTGTGCTATGGCCTGCGATACTTCGAACTCGAAGCCTAGGCTGGGAGGAAGGTTGAGCGAAAATGACTGATGGAAATGCAGCCCTGGATCATTACAGACGCGAATAGTGATAGATATCTCGAAGATACTTGTGAGATCGACGACGAGCTGAAACTTTGCCACGTGATAGTCTAGAAGTATTGAAAACGTAGGAAAGATTGCCGTTTGGTCGTTCCATGCACAATTCCGACCGCATTTTAAAAAAAAAATCTCCACACCCGGCGGCGACGCCCCTCCCCCAATTTTTTTTTTGGCCCCATTTTTTGGCGGGCAGGTCTGGAGGGGGGTGCGTTCGCACCCTCCGCACCCCCCCCTGGTGACGGCCCTGTTATTATATTGTTGGACCTATTGTGCCGCTTTGGACACCCCCCCCCCCCGCCACTTCAAAAATATCCTCCACGACCCCTGCCCTGTCATCTTTCTTTTTCTCAGGCAGCGGCGTAGGAAGGAATATGAAAGTGGGGGACGCAGTATTTTTGACCATGCATCCCACACAACCCCCATTAACCATTGAACTGTCTTCCATTTTTGCCAGCCATTCTACACTAGACAAAAATTCCAGTATACCTATGCTCTCTGCAAACTGAGGAAGATTGCCAACATTTTGACACTCCAATAACTGAAGAATATACATTTACACAGGCTACTCGACTGACAAGGTTGAAAGGTATCTGATATGATTCTCTGCCTGAAATATGAAGTCTTGCCCGAAAGACTATTTAAAGAGGCTCATTGAGTTTCGATCTGTGTTCATGAAATTCCAAAAAATTTTCCAAGCTGTTATGTTTTTTCACAAACCGATGACAACTGGTCAAACTTACACGATCGCCATATCCTTAATAAAAATAACTGTTTAATGGGTGAGTACTTAGCGGTTCAATTCAAATTTCAAAAATTGTGACCAGACATTTTTTCAAATTATGTAAAAAACGGTTTCAAGTCAGGACACCACAAAGTATAAAATTTCACCTTTTTTCCGTAACTATTGGATATAAAACTTGACTTATTATGCTAACTATAAGAGTTGTCACGTGGCAGTGACCCTTAAACACTAGCACTGAGTTATGGATATCGATTCAATGAGCCTCTTTAAGCGAAGTTGAAAGACCAAGCAGAGCGCCTTCTTCAGTTGGCGCTACCGTGTCCCCGGACAGCCTGAATGATGGCATTTCTCGGGATTGTAGTAAGTATACTGCTAGGCGGCAGGGGGAGGGGGTGGATAGACTTTATCTGGGAAAAGAGGCATGCACCCAAATTTCCGATTTTTTCTTTAAAGTGTGAACACCACTGTATGAGGGACAAAATTTGCGACGCCCAAAATTTTTGTCCATTTTAAACCAATATTTATAGATGATGAAGCTTGTATTGCGAAAAGTTTTGGATTCTGGGTTTCCAGCCTGGCTGAAAGGAAATTTGAAAAGTTGTGGGATTACTGAAGACCTATGGTGGTACTTTCTTTATTGACAAATGTGAGAAAGTTACACGACGACTGAACATAGTTTTTGCTACATAATGTTAAGGTCCAAGAACTAATTAGGCTCTCCAATGACAATTCAAAAGTTTCACAAACTCTGCAGGATATGTTGTCCTTTTTAGACAAAATATTTCAAAATCAAGAGGTTACATAAAAGAAATTTTGGAATTGCATAGAAGACAATTTATCCAAATAGCACTGTTGGTGCCAGCCCTTACTCCAAATCCAGATATGGGCCAGATATGAAATTCCATATATGAGTCAGATACGGATTTCATATCTGCCCCATATCTGCTACAGATATGGGATTTATATCTGGGCCAGATAAAAAATTGGGTAGATATAACCTTGATCTGTGCCATAACCAGATCTAATCCATATATAGGCCAGATAAAATTTTATCTGGATCAGGTCTTTATCTGGAACAGATATGAACCATATAACGCAATACCATATATGCTATTTCATATTGATCCCATATAAAGCAGTGCCATATCTGGTTTATATAAAGATTTACTGTATTGATCCCATATTAAGGAGACAAGTATGGTGCATATATGTCCCATATCTGGACCATATATGACTGGACCAAAATTTATTAGTGCACTAAACCTTTGTGTAAAGCATATCAGAAAGCCTTCTGAGCCAGCATAATGTTAAGAGCTATTTGAACATCTATAACAAAGTTGAATGCCCATTGTATAACATTGACTTAAGTATTTGAAGTTGTTTAATTACTTAATAGTGAAGAAAAAACTGCTTTGAAATTCCTACTTTTATATGTTTACACTGCATTGTTGGTTTAAATTATCATATGGGGCAATATCCCAACATAAATTTTGTTGAAGGTTTCATGATTTTTCACATACTACTTCCCTAATGACAATAAAAAGAAAATCAGGGCCCTAAATTACTGACCACATCCATATCCACATTGGAGAGTCATTTGCATATGTTAGTATAAAATGGCTGAATATGGTTTGAATGTTCTCACTTTAGTTTGCTGATACTTGTTCAGCTTCCAGAGGAGGTCTTTTTGTAGGACAGGTACCCAATTTAAACCAAAAAATATTAATATGGCTATGTAAAAGTTTATGCGTTCTGTCATGGTATTTTAATCAGTTATATCTGGCTTGATATTGCTATATCAAACTTTATTTTTATATCTGGGAAGGTATTTCATCAATTTATATCTGGCTTGATATGGCCATATCAAACTTTATTTGCATACCTGGGAAGGCATTGCGTCAATTTATATCTGGCTTGATATGGCCATATCAAACTTTATTTGCATATCTGGACAGGGATTAAATCAAGTTATATCTGGCTTGATATTGCCATATCAAACTTTATTTGCATATCTGGGAAGGCTTTCATCAATGTATATCTGGCTTGATATGGCCATATAAAACTTTATTTGCATATCTGGGCCTTTCTTGAATCAAGTTATATCTGGCTTGATATGGCCATATAAAACTTGATATATTATATCAAGGCATCTAAATCTGGCTGTATATCTGGCTTGATATGGCCATATAAAGACTTTATTTAACCAGATATATTCAGATATCAATCCATATCTGGATTTGGAGTAAGGGGGTGTTTCTTGATAATGTGGTGTCCCATAAAACTTGAATCCTGTTAGCAAATTTGGTCGGCTCATTGCAACAACAGACCGCCGTAGGCCACATCGTTGGTCCGTCTGATGAATGTCAGGTGGCTCGTCGGCGGTTCTCCGACGGCGATGAAACTGATTGTCTGAAAAATTTTACCCAGTATTCAATTTTATTTTGACCCGGATGGAACCGGCGGACTTCCGATGGCCCTTCGGCAGTCCTTCAGAGGCCAATAACATATTCACGGCCGATCGAAACCCGACAATGGCCGCCGGCGGACCGCCGGATATTGCTGAATGGGAGCGCCCGCGCGCATGCAGATTTTATCATTCCATAGCTCGGAAAAGTTTACCAACTTAACTGTTTTATGAGCGAGCACTACTGCATTGTAAATTGCAATTTTCTTTTTCATAAACATTTTTCAGTGACTATCATTATGATACTTTCTATATTTTGGGTTCTTAATCCCCAACCCCCCCCCCCCCCAAACAAAAAAACTCCGTGTCTACGCCACTGTTTGGTTTCGTCCTTTGCCTGAGGTCTGGGGGACTTTAGATGTTAGTTAGTTGGATGGAATTTTACGGACCAGTTTCCAACCTTTTGGAGGACTTCAGAAAAAGAGATCAGTACAACAATGCACCAAAGGTCTTCACTTCCTAAAAGGGTGAGATTTAATCTTTGACGCTCGCCTGCAGTGACCACTTATAGAATGGAAATCGACTGTGAAATCCCACTCTATATTGGGGTGGTAACCAACTCTTACAGAGTGAAAATGCCTCTATAAGAAGAGTGGAATCACAGCGTGGTTACGGAAGCTTTTTGGTGGTAGAGTTTAACCGTCCTTTACATTTAGCGAGTAATCGCAATTAGCAATACAATGGTGCTATAAGTACTATTTGCTAATACATGAAGTATAATGTTCGTTAAGAAAGGAAATGAAGCTGGCTCAGTTTTGCTCCGAGGGACTGCCTAAAATAGCGTCACAGATAGTGCTATCAAGGTACTCCCTGATGATATCCCTTCCTTGAAACGGGCCTAAAACACGCGATGGGAAGTTTTAGTTACACAAGACAAAAGATCACTTTTCATTTTGTTTGAATAACGAGGGAATGAACTACCACTCAATTTTGAAGTTGGTTGGTTGGTTGGTTGGTTGGTTCGTTCGTTCGTCACAGTCAGTCAGTCAGTCTGTCAGACAGTCAGTCAGTCAGTCAGTCAGTCAGTCAGTCAGTCAGCTCTTAATATCGGGAAGATCGGACTGGAAAGTTAGGTGTCATCGTTTCCGTTTCCAGCCTACGAGGTTAGGTTAGATTAGATGGAGGATGACGGACTAGCTCACAACAGATTGGTTCTGTGAGAAGGCGATATAAAACTTAGATATTACCCTATTGCAAATGGTGTCCCGTATTCATGACACTGGACGATCAGCATACACTATATCTTTAAAGGCCCAATTTTCTCATCCCAAACAGTACCAATTCTCCTAACCTTCTTAATTAAGCTCCTCCCACAATTATCTGAAATTCACTCTCCTCCAGACACAATCTCATTTTATTGCTTCAAGGTGAATATAGAAAGCTCAATGTGTATAATCAAAACACTATCAGAACAGTTCGTGTTGTGTAATATAAGTTTTGGTACTCTGCATTGTTTGAATTAGCAGTCAATCAAAAAGCTGAGCCAATTGAGAGTTTCTGTTACCCTATACTAGAAGTGTAGTTTGGGGTGAGAGGATTGTCCCTTGAAAGTAAAATTTTTCAGTGTGTGGCTTTAGGAATTTGCTGATTAAACTGATAATTACTGATAAATAACATCTGCACATCACAAATGGTTGTAAAAGACAGCCGGATGAGTTTGAAATTGTTGCAAACAACGGGGCAATGTCCAAAACTGCCCGATAAAACAAAAACCGCTATATTTCCAAAGTAAAATTTACATAGAACTTAAAATAATGAAGGTTTGCGACACATTCGGGAAGCGTATACGAAAAAAGTTTTTCTCAGCCCTACTTCATACTGTAGTCTTGCAAAAAGGGTAAAATATTCGGGCGAAGATTGATGTTCTGGAATGTTTTTAATTGCCAAATTTATTGCACGGACATACAGGAGCGCTTAGTCTTGAAAACCAGTGCAGAGTTTTTCAATAACATAACATCATTGTTTTGCAATAACATAATGTCAAGTTGATACAGTATGAAAATCAACTTATAAGCATGGGAAATGACATTTCCGGTTGTCTGAGGGGTTAGATTTTTCAAAATTTTCTGTACGCTCTTCGCCAATCAATGGTGCTCCGCTTAGAAAGTCTTTCAGGCAGAAACAAATTTTGGAGCAAAAAATTCTTCTGTCCCCAAACTGAAATCCTCCCATATGCCTGTGTGACCCGTATTGTAATGAAGTGTTCTTTATGGTCTCGAACACGCATGCGCTCCTTGTGAGCCTCTAGAACGGCTCGAATCTGTTCCTGTGACTAGAGTATGTTTGTGTGACTTGAGTCTCTTTTCCGTCTCGGGTCATTGAGGGCTTGAGTCAGAGTCAAGTAATTCTCGTTAGTAACTCGAGCCAAGTCAAGTTATTTTGGGTCCGTGACTTGAGTCAAATCATTTCGAACTTTCCGACATGCGTCAGTCATCAAATGATAATAATTATAAAATAAAAATAAAGAAATGAATGAATGAATAAATGAATGAATGAAGAAAAACCGACTCTAGCCGACTCTAGTCCTGGTGAGTGAATCTTTACAACACTGGTCTTTTCCTATTTAAATGCGGTAAATAGACCTGGAAAATGCGCTGCATTCCTAGCCACGTAGGAGTCTTTTTGGCCAATAATTTCTCGCACTCCTCCTAGCCTTTGTTTTGCTATGCTTAGTATGTTTCACAGACTCCCCTCCCACGACTGCCTGGCTGCTTGCCATACATACATGTCGATTTGCAATTCCAGTTGAGCACCGTATATGTTTACCCGACTGGGTTATCTTAGATTTTTAGCCCCCATTGAGAAGAATGTAAACAGTATTTTACGCAGCTAACCTTAGGTCGCTGATTCAAACGGCGTAAAAGGTTTGCCTTTGTTTGTTTAAAGTGTTGCTGGAGTTAAACCTTTAGTCAAGCACTCATCCGCAACTGACTATACACTAATTGCAGCGAAAGAGCGACCTGAACTGAAGAACTTTTAACAATAGAGAACGTCTTCTTCCCTGAACAAGAAGTTCGTAACTACTTTTTGACAACAACGTTCGTCGTCGAGTGAGATATTTCATAGAAAACGTAAACGGGTCAGCTGTTCGCCGTAATAACCTGACAAGATCACTAGCTAGTTACGGCGATTCATAGGCTAATAACAAGAACTATCGCAAATTTCTGAGAACTGCATACATCTATGGTATGATTACAGAACAGAACGACGGAAGCAATAATTTTATTACAAACTTTTCACCTCTGTAAACTCGATCTACTCAAATGGTATGAAGACTACTTTTTGAATAAACCTAATATTAGTCGCAAGTAGCCTTTACTCTTTGTCCAGCTGTTGTTGACCAACACAACAACTATTGGGAATTACATTCTGTCGGTCAAGGCAAAGTTGGTCTGAAACATTGGATGATGTTAATTATCTGTTTCTGGACAAATTAGTTGTATAGATTTGAGTCCGTATATTATCCATCAAAATGTATTTGCGACAAGACTCCATCCAGAAGGTGTGTGTATTGGTTTTTCTTATTACTGTATGTTTACTGCAAGTAGTTGTGGGCTTCGAGGAGAATGACGTCAGAAAAAGTGAGAAGATATTGACTAGAAACCGAAGGCAGGAGGAAGGTAAGTAATGAAGGGGTGCTTCGATGCAAATAGGTATATAGGTTTAAGGTTTATATTTAAATACACGACGGTCGGGGAAAGAAAAATGTCAGTGAGGCCCGGGAGTCATGATTCTAGTGAAGCGCGGGGTCTATATGATCATCGAAGGAGCTCAATATATTTTCGAGATGCTAAAAATTGTTCCCATCAGAAAAGGTACAAGGGCTAAATGAGCCCACATATAGCCTCCGGTCCCCGCGGTCCCCGCGGTCCCTGCACGGTCCCTGCAATATTTTCACGTGGAGATAAATGAAAATGCACTCCCAAAATTGATATTTCATTTTAAGAACTTGCATCTCAATAGAGTAGTACTCTATACCACTTGACAAGGCCCAATATGGCTAAAATGTCCGTTAGACTAGGTCAATTTCAGTGAGGGGCTTTATCTAGTTCATCGTGGTTTTTCTTCAAGTCATACGTCCGAACGTAATTGATCTGTCTTTATCGTTGTGTCTACTGAGCTGGGATCACGGAGATATCACCGGAGCAACCCGGCATTCATGTATTTGAAGTCACCTCTCGATGGCATTCATACAACACTAGTCATATATGGCAACGCTATTACACTCTAGTAAGAATAAAAAGAGTGGAATTTCATTCTTTAGAAGAGTGAAGGCTATGAAGTTCGCTTCAAAAGAGTAAAAATTTACTCCAAAAAGATTGATATTCACTCCAAAAGAGTGAAGTTTCACACTTGATGGATTGCCTTCATGTAGACATACCCTCTTATAAAAGAGTGATCCCTGCAGACGCTCTAACATACTACTCTT
The DNA here is from genome assembly GCA_037179385.1 of Holothuria scabra. Taxonomy (NCBI): domain Eukaryota; kingdom Metazoa; phylum Echinodermata; class Holothuroidea; order Aspidochirotida; family Holothuriidae; genus Holothuria; species Holothuria scabra. The sequence continues at coordinate 38,018,987 of CM074190.1, forward strand.
CTTGAAGTGATTTTCACTCTTCTTTGAGCGAATATCACTGTTTTTGGAGTGAGTGAACACCTTAATGGAGTGGATTCACACTTTTCACTCTGTTAATGAATTGGTTCACTTTTTTTAAGAGTGATGCAGTAATTGTGCCTTCATATGTCTCTAGCCTTTTTAATGCCTACCTACGAATGAGTCAGGGAGGGGTACGAGGTACGAGAGGGAAAGTATACAGACCTTTGACTCGTTCATGTGTACCAGGCAAGTCATCTTTTTTACCGAATTGCAGGCATTCAGGCTTCCACCATTTCAATATGGTGGCTAATCCTCAAAATATGAAGGGTTTCTTATTAAAAGTTCAACGAGCCAATATTTTCCTTTAGACTGACGTTGTCCAGGATGTCATGTCTTCAATGGCTTCCCACAAGTCCCGGTCATCTGGATTTGTGACTTACCAGAGGAAATAACATCAGGTAAGTCACTGTATACATTAGCGCAATTACTTTGCACTCTGAATCAAACCCCGGGGCCAGGACCAAGCAACCGGTCTGGCACCTCTCTTTCTATGTGATGTTCATTTGTGAGTCCGTCCCCTCCTAGGTCTGGCATTGGGACGTCCCGGGAGTATTACGGTGTTTCCATTACAAACTTTGATCCAGCGGAGTCGATCTGATCTATCCCGAACGGTCGATCAAAATCGGTGGATCTTGATCTTGAGTGAGTGTTGTTGACCCGCGTTCCCATTAGAGTTTGGTCTAGCGCGGTAGATCTTGATCCACTGCGCTCACTCAAATGGGAACACGGCTTTCGATTCTATTTGGAAACCATTATCCGCACGGCAAACACGACAAAAACCGTAAATCCGATAGTCGCGACTATAGCTCCCAGAGTCGCGAGTATTCAGTCTAGTAGACCAAAAATAATTACAGAGTTGTCTAAGCCTACTTCCAAGTTGATATGAGGAGCACAAGGTCAACGGAGGCAATTCTCATGACTCAGTAGGGAACTTCAAAGTGGTTTAACATGTTCAAGTAAATAAAAACCCAGAATTCCCTTCCGCACAGTAACCGTACCCCCCTCCCTTCCCGCCTCCGGGCCCACGCGGTTTGGCAGTTCAGCTTCTTCCGCTGTTATGATAATGCCTCTGTAACATGGGCGGCAATCCGTCTTTGAAAATGGGGGGGGGGGGGGTAGTTGTTGTCACTATCTAAGCGAAGCACCACCACCAGTTGGTGCGGAGCGTACAAAGAAAATTTTGGCCAAAATACGCCCGAGATCACCGAAAATGGCCCTCTCCGGGTTATCTAGCTTGATATCATAGCAACTGTCAGAAGCGTATTTCACAAAAAGGGAAAAGGCCTATAGGCCTATCGTTAAAAGTATAGAAAAGTAAAAGTTGTCTGATAGCATGAAAAGGGAGATCCAGTGGGCAAGTACTCATATTTTCCGATTTTTTTTATTTAATTGTGAACGCCATTTCTGTGGGAGCGTGATATCTGCCCTTATTCACCAAAGTTTTGAAAATATGGAGCTTGTATTTGAGAAAATTTCGGGTTCTGGGTTCCCTATATAAGGAAATATGAAAAGTTCGGGATAACCTATGAATCTGTATTTCTTATTGGCAAGTCTGAGATTGCACAGCCTTTCAAAGATTGTTGTTGCTAAACAAAGTTACCTAAGACCGAAAAATTGAGGCTGTACGACGACATTTTAAGAGTCAAGAGCTTATATAAGGGAAAATTCGGAATTTTATTATAGAAAATTCATGAAAATGGCACTGAAGTTGCCGATATCTGGTGATTTTGTCATTTCCAGAGTTCTGAAAAGTTTGCCAAACTGATTTATGCCGAAACAAATAATCAAAAATTGAGCCTTCATTGGAGAGAATTGGGAGCTTTATGAAACGAGTTGCAAAAACCGCACTGTGCAGTAGTTAACTTATGTCACTCACAAATGGCAAATTTCCGAATTTCCCCTTTTAAGAGCTAGGGGGCAATTGCCCTTGCCCCTTGTAGCTACGCCACTGTCATTGAGTATCATTAGTTTGTTATATATTTTATATATTCCATTCCTATACTAATTTTTTTTATTTCAAGACGTGTCGGTGCTTATCACAGCATTTTAAGTTTCTTGTCGACATTCCTCGGGCTTTTCATTCTTGTTTAATGAATCAATTTGTGTACATTGTTTATAATCACGTCTCTTTTATAGTATTCTTAATCAAGGCTTAAATATTAAGTTATTGTTTGTAATCATCAGCCATTTTCTTGAATTAAAGTATTCTAAAGCTTAATGATGACCTAAATATTTAGTTATTGTTCATGGTCACTCAGTCATTTTATGAATTATATTTTTTTAAATGAGCCTAAGAGAAAGAAAAGGCTAAACCGAAAGGAATAAAAATAACGACAATGATTTACAAAGTATAAATCACTGTAAGAACCGTGTTTAAACTACGATATAATAAAACTCATCGGGAGAAGCAAACTCCAAGTTGTAACAGAATTTAAATCTTTCAGAAAAAACGTTACGGCGCGTTATGGATGATCACTTTCGAAGGTGATAGATGATTGAGGATACTAGTGCATATGTGTAATATGTTCATGTTTTAGTTACGGTACGTACTCCATGGGAGGTTGTACAGAACTGTCAAGCCGCATTCATACGTTCCCTTCTATTTTTTAGATAAACGGTTTATGTTACATTTTGAAGTGCGGATTTTGGTAATCTTTTCAGCTTTATTAAAGAAGTTTTCATAGCGTACTTTTTACATAGTTTTCGAATCTGAAGGTTGGTTTTCGGCGGGGGGGGGGGGGGTATAGTGTAAAGAATCCCTCATCCAATTTCATGGGGGTATATCCTACATCCCCCCCCCCCCCAGAATCGCCGCCCGTGCTCTGTAACTCTTGCCTGCGGACAAAATTGGGTCTAGCTAGATACCTTTAGTTATGCTCATCCTATAGTTTTTCATAGCACATTGCAGAGTGCTTATAATACGCTTTAAAAAACAGTGAATGACAATGAAGGAATGTGATTGTATTTTGGACCCTGGAATATTTGAATTAAAAATTTAAGTGTCATCTTTATCTGTTTACGGTAACCTATATTTGATGACACCATCAAACCAGTGGAGTAGTCATTTGGACCTATTCCCCGATCAAACCCAAATACACTGATCAAACATTGTCAGTCACTGTCAGCCATGAGGCAATGTGCTGTACAACTTCAACTACCGCAGCATTATAGTTACCAAATAATATCTTTCTCGTCAAATTATGAAAAATTCAAGATAAATCTTTAGAATTTTGGAAAGACAAACTTCGAACACACCCTATCCCACGGAGTTACCATATGATTGCTATTAAAACCATTGGGCCGTTTCAGAAATGCTTTGCATTGTAGAGGATTGTTGTTCTGAACAGTGAAAGACACTTACGGCAGTCATAAACAAGGGTGGCGATTCGTTCGGGCGGATTACCGCAAAAAATTCTGTGTGGAAAAAAAAAATAAAAGTCAAAGGGCAATTTCGCAAATTTTTGGGACATGTTCACCAGTCATCCGGGATCGCCTCCCATGGACTCATGAGTTTGAACTCATGAATTTGAGCATTCACTGTACCTACTGTGAAAGGATGCTCATCTGGCATATAGAACCTGTATAAACCGACAGACCCAGGCGGCGGTGATTTGTTCCCTGTATTGGGCCGGGAGACTTGGCCTCATTTCAAAAAAAAAAAAAAAATCAAAGTGAAAGACGATTTTTCAAATATTGGGAGACATGCATATACATCTTCCGTGGAATGCATAAACATAGCCTCGGGGAAGTTTCGTTTTTCTGTTCCATCCTTTTCAAATACTGTATACAACTTCCGTCCCTTTGGGAGAAGTACGACTAGAACAATTATAGAAGCGATGGGAAGAAACATGAGTGGGAAATACTACCCCTTTTAGAACGTCAATGAAAGAACTGGATTCCCCCATACTTGTGCCCAGTGGCGCCCAGGAGGGCACGTACACCCCTGAAAAATCGTGTTCCCCCGTGTCTCCACCCCCACCCCCCAAAAAAAAAAAAACAACTGGGATTTGAGATTTTCAAAAAGCGCTGGTATGTCTTCTGTTGTTAGAGTGTGACTATGAAATCTTTTAAGGTTCGAGGCAAGAAAAGGCAGTAATTTCCATACTTTCAATCTAAGAATATCGCTAAAACACCTGTGAAATGCCATTTCCGGCTGTCTCAGCCTGGTTGCGTTTTTTTCAAAATTTTCTGCACACTTCCGACTACGCCAAGATGGCGCACAGCTCAGGTAACCGTTCAAGCAGGATTAGACCTACATTTTCCCTTTAGAGGATCACATCTAATTGCACATCCACTGATTTCTCTTTCTAGTTCAGCTCCCCTTGCTCGGTAGTACTTTGACTAATTTTGTAACCAGTAAAATCTTACTTGAAGTTTCCCTGGAAGTAATTTTTAGACCAGAGTAAAGACAATAGAATTACCCTTAAATTACGACCCTAATACGACTTTAATAACTCACAACCCCCTTAAAACCCAAGAACTTCCGGGGACTTCGCCCCCTGGACCCCACCGAGACTCATATTAAACTGCCAATCAGCTTCAGTTATAGTTCATCTCCCCCCTTTTTACAAAATGTCAGTCGGATCCGCTCTTGGTAGTTGAATCACTGCCTTTTTTAACCAAAAGCCTTACTGGAAGTTACCCTGGAGGTAATTTTTAGGTCAGTGTTAAGTCATTAGAAGCATCCTTTATTAGCGACATAAGTACCTCACAAACACGCTAACAGCCAGCAGCTCCCGGGGGTTTCGCCTCTTGGACCCCCATCGGGGCTTTGCCCCTGGACCCCACTAGGTGCCCTAAGGAGGGCCCTGGAAACCACCTGGCGGGCCCCTGGACACCACCCGTTGAGCCTCGCGCTTCGCGCTCGGTGGCGTCTACGGCGCTATGAGTGGAGTCTACCAGTGTCCCCCTGCAAATTGTTGTTCCCCCCAGTGCCCCCTTGAATGAAAAGTCTGGTGACGCCATTGCTTGTGCCTATTGTAAAAGAGGCACGGCATGGGTCCGACACCCGTCAGGGTTCAGACCCGCAGAGCGACCATTTGTTCTCAATACTGGGACAGGTTTTTAATAGAAAATCCTAAAATATCGTGTGAAAATAAAAAGAGAAATGGCGACTTTGCAAGCAATGAGGGACGCGCCTCATGCCCATGGCCTCCTCAAGGATCGCCGCCCAAGCCTGACACTGTCTGATACACGGGTCCAGATTTTTTTTTTCATTCATGCACACCTTTTGATTTACCAAGATTGAAAAGAAATTCAATTGCGTTTGTAAATAACCTTATTCAACCGGTGTAACACCTGGTAAAGTGGAGTTGTAGCCCAAAATCAGCGCGTTCATTTCATTGCTAAGAGCTTATCCAGGGATAATGCACGGTCATTTGACCGTAATGAACCAATAGAATTTGAGAATAATTATCAAGTTTGAAAAAAATAAATAATGCAATGATAGTTGAAGAAAAAATTGTGAAGGCCTGCCGCTTTCTGACTTTTTGAAGTACAGGAACACACATTTTCAATATTTCGAGTTATGGACGGAAACGGCGGGTTATCTTAAAGCAGACAGAAATAATTCTACGTGGCACAATTTAATGACATAACTTGAACATTGCAAAAACGAATTACTGTAATGTGGCCTTCTTCATTTTGTCAGGAAACAGTATTTATTTGAACCCCAACAGTTTTCTGACCGATGTATAAGTATAATGAACCTTTATGTTTAATTTCAATATTCTGCCAGTGTCACAGTATTTGTTGCTGAGAAAATGCATTATTTTGTTTTGTTTTATTTCGAGGTTATTGTTTGTATTGATTACCAAGATTTTCCAAACAGATTGCCACTGTGAGAAAAAAAAAACTACACGCAAACTTCCGTTCAATTAGCGACAGAAAGCACCACAAGCCAGTTGCCTGCTTCTTTTTTGTCTAAAAGGAATTTTGTTTTCCAACTTCAATGTACTCCAACATAATCCTGGTTGAATTTTAACTAAAATCCTGGTTAAACTTACACATATTCTGTTTGAAAATAACTAGGATTTGAGTAACTTTAACCAGGATTCGTGTTAAAATTTAACCAGGATTGTGTTTGAGTATATAGAAAACCTATCCTGGCTAAATTTAACCCCGATGTTTTTAGAGTGCTAGTAATTCTTTTAGTGACCCATTTTCTCAGGAAGTAGACTAATATTTAAGTATCGGTGCCAAACGAGAGAAATAACAGGAACTTCGGGAAAACTAAAATGTTCCGCATTACTTTTTTGTCAGTAAGAGACAGTGGTCTTGCAGCAAGCTAAGTAGTTCCATGATGTAAGCACGATACGAAGACGTACATTGAGGCGGCTCAGTCTTTTGTTAGACCATAACACCTCCCTGGTTAGACTGAAGCTGTACTCTCTATTGTACAATGCCATTCATATGTTAATGAAGGTGACCCTTTCTTGTGCAGGGGTCATAATGTCTGTGAATGGGTTATATTGGCTTTAAGTGAAATCCAAGAAGGTATTTATAATTCTGAGAATAATTTGATTTAACTGTGGGATGCCATGACCCATCTAAGAGACAAGCTGGCAATTGATAATGGTATTCTCCTTTAGGTTTAGGTGTATGTACCTTGTATATCACAACTGTAAGCAAGCAGTGGTTACGATAAAACCAGGGAAATGGGCCTAAATAGTAATTACTTTCTGCATCCTGGTGAAATCTACCTCGCGGAGCTACACCTGTTTTTGTAGCTTCCAAAATTTGTGACTGAACAGGGAATGTGCCATACAGCCTGCTACGCAGGCAAGGTGAAAAAGGTATAATACTATCCGATGGCGACCCGCCTGTTACACTGGCCCGGGTGGTCCCCACCAACTGTGGTATTCATTTATAAAAAGGACTTTGTAAACAATAAAAAGTAAGGTTATATTTCAAAAGGAAGAGAAAAAAAGAAACCAGAGAGCAACGTAAGGCAGCGAACTTTTTACACATTTTTGTATTCTTTCTTGGTGTTTAAAGTTTAGGCCTATACATCATAGTTCAAAGTGTTACAAAAATGGTAAATATTAGCGCTATACAGCTGCTAACATGAATAATTCAACAAAAATCTATCTCGTCACAATTCTAGACAACATTTGTAAACTATTATGATATGACTTGACTTTCATACTTTTCTTTTTTCATTATTGATAAAGCTCTGGCCCGGCTTGAACACAAAATTTACAACAAGAAAGGTGAAAATTTTCCTTAAGAGTTAACTTAATTTGTCAATAAACTTATTTCGTTAAGTTTTAATGTGATATCCGCAAACGTTAGGATCGTCGTTGTTTGATGATAAAATAGATGTATCTAGAAAAAAATCCGTAGATATTGATAAAAATTAATTTTCACACGAGGAAGACAGGCCTTTTTGTCTAAATTTTGGGGGAAATCCGGACTAAATTTCCAGTTTAAAGTACTATTTCACGGCACCCTGCAACCATGTGGCTCTTTCTTCTTAGGACCCCCACTCACAGATGCTCATTTTTATCTCCCGACCTCAAAATACGTTAAATATGTGATAGTAGATTGCATAAAAGGGCACTCCTAGAAAGAGAGTGGTCAGCTACTGTAATTAGACCTTAGGCACACGAGGAGGGCAGTAGGGTGGGGAAAGTGCCTAGTAAAAATCCTTACATTAAAATATGAATTTCGGTCACAAGCGCGTGTCAGTGGGAAAACGACGATGCCATTTGAGTCTTAAACAATTGATTTTTTAGTCACACAGAATACTGCAAAATTGACCTGATTTTTTTAAATGCCCACAAAATGGAAGAGTGCCAAACTCACGGTATAGTCAATTTATTAATTTACTTATCAATTCTTAAACCAAGTTTTTCGACCGATTTACCTGGTTTATTAGTCGATAAATCAGATTGATCAGTTGGTAAACCTGCTTAATTAAACAACAAACTAAGTTTATTGAATTGTTGGGTATTTGGCTTGCCATAATGGATGCGTTTCTTGTCTTTTTGGTTTCCCGAAAGGGAAATCCTTTGGACTCATGCAGACTACACTTTTGCAAAACATGTGTAGGATCGTGCATTTTAGTGTTGGCTGAAGCTATGGTTTGTAAGCTCAACGATTGAGAATTATTTCTTTGTTTTGTTTTGTTTTGTTTTCAGTAGAGTAGTACCAAGCCAAAACTGTCTTAATTTTGGATGATTGAGGTTGTTGTTGCTAGAGTAGATCATTTTTAAGAGGAACATTTCTTTGTGCATGGTATTGCTGGACACTTAATTTTACCAAATATTGCAATGTTTGCCTGTTTGTTTCTTTTTAAAAAAATACTGTGACTTTCATCGGGTATATTTGTAATTTCTGATTGCATAATTGCATAAACATCAAATTTCGTCTAGAAAATCTGTCCACATGAGACCGTCAGAAATATTTGTACCTTCTGTAAAATGTAGCAATCTTGAAAAAGCTGTGTTTCACTAAGTGGTTGTACATTACTTGATAGCAGGGCATAGTCAAATATTTTCATGTTTTCACAAAGTGACTGACATTTATACATCACTACTTTGTCAACATTTTTGTTTGGAATTATAATTTTACTACTTGTTATGCATGGTAAAAGGTACTTCGATGCTCTCGCAAAGTATTGTGAGGTTTTTTTAGTTCAAGATACAGCTTTACTCTATTATTTAAAGGCATGTTCTGGTGGCTTTTCACCTCCGTCTTGTAAGAAAAAACAAAATATTCCACACCATGTCCTTCAAACCCTATCACAATACCATTTTCATTACTCAAGATATCTCACTTTCAACTTAGATTGGTTAGTTTTGTTTAAAAAATACCTCTGCTGTCAACAAAGCCACAGAAAGTTATGTAATGTGGGCACATTGCTTCAAATTCCTTTTGTTTTTCTTTATAATTGAACATTCTGTCTGTCCTTGAAATTTGATACTGTTGGAATGTTTGAATATCTTTTCCTGTAGATATAGCATTATCCTTCACGAGATGTAGAGCACAACCAACAATGTTGCTTAATATTGTCTGCAGCGGCATTATAGTTAAAAATAAATTGAATGCGATGTCTAATTAATGTGCCACGATGACATCACAGATTTCCCATGATGCATCAAATCACAAGAAAAAATTGCAATACTTTAAAAATTTGTATCTTCTGAATGCTATAAGCTATTGAAATGCAATTTTCACCTTCAGAACGGGAAAATTTTTCTGCTTGTTTTGAGGTTAACGAATTTTGTCTCCAGAATATGCCTTTAAGTGAAAGGCATTGTACCGTCTGAAAGGCCACACGTCCGGCTGGATTTTCGACCGCAGTTACGTAATAACATGCACAATACACGCATTCGGGTCAGTTACTGGTTGTGACCTTATATCAACAGAGAGCAACGTAAAATATTACCGTGTTTCTTTCATGGAGGGCTAATATTTATTTTGATTTATACATCAATACTTCCACAAAATATTGTTATAAATCATTTTTAAAGATTTGTCTCCCATTTGCAAACTTCAAAAGTACCTTTGATACAAATTGTTAGGAACTTTTTAGCCAAGATACACTCTTTACTCCCTATTATTTAAAGGGCCAAACCTCTCACCCCAAACTACAATTTTGGTTAGGGGGTACCTAAATTCTCAATCGGCTCAGCTCTTTGATTGACAACTAATTCAAACAATGCAGAGTACTAAAGCTTATATTACAAAGCATGAACAGTATACTGAGCGTGTTTTGATTATATAAATTGAGTTTTTCATACTCACATTGAATCAATAAACTCTGATTGTAGCTGGATGAGAGTGAATTTCAGACAATTGTGGGAGGGGCTTCAGTAAGAAGGTTAGGAGAATTGGTACTGTTTGGGGTGAGAGAACTGGGCCTTTAAGTAGAAGACACCTGCACCTCCTAAAAGGTAACTTATCCGGCCGACCTTTCTATTCTTCATCGCAGTAGCAACACATGCGTGACTTAATTTGTTAAATCATTTCGTCGCGTCAGTCTCGCATGCTATTTCAAAGCCTGAAATTAGACCCAAAGAAAAACTTAGCAATTAGGCTACTGAAGGTTGTTTTGGACTGCACACATCTAAAGAAATATTTCTCCTTTCTTTCGGGAAACTTTTCATACTTAGGTTTTGATTTTTCTACTGGAAATATCAGGCACCGAGTTAATTGAAAGACAAGCCCGACTTGTAGTTTTCAGTGGTCAGTACCAGTGGTATTGCAAATTCTCCCTAGGGCGTAAGGCATGCATTTCTTGGCATGATCGAGCGTTAACCTGCCTATCTAACTGACTATCTAAGCGAAATACACAACGATATTCAATTCAAGCACATACCTGTACGTAAAGGACATAGAAAGTTGTCCTTTATAAAGTTTTTACATAATCGGTAAAAATGTTGCATTATTTTCTTACAAAATCTTGTGGCATTATCGTTAAATTTGTTCTAAATTTCGGGTTTGAAAGAATTTTTACATTATCGGCATTTTTATCTTAACTATTGGTTGCTGATTTTGTAACAAGCTTTATCAGTCTGACCAACAAGTTGTCGCCCTTTTCTTAAAACATGAACCTTAAGTCGATTTTCCTTAAAAGCGACCAATGGCTTACAACTACAAGTTCCTGTTAGTCCTTACAACCTCTTACGACTACGAGAAGTTCGTCAAGGAAGATTCTCTCGCAGCTTGTCGCAAGCGTCCACATGATGATAGGTCGTAATTACTCCCACGTTATGGTCGTAATATGTCGCAAGGTTCAAAAAGTGTACAAAATTTGTGAACTGTCAATCTGCGGCCTTTTTCGTGGTCACAATTGAGCCAGCTAGCCAGCAGTTGGCCGCTAAGTGGGATCCCGCGGCTGTAGTTGCGTATCTTAGGCTGCAGGTAATTATTGTAGGCAACTCTTTGTTTAAATCTTAGAATTTAAGACACTTCAACCAATTGCTTGCTTTGGTTTCTTTCATTGAACTAAATATAGTTACATTTTGTGGTCCTGTCATGGCAATTGTGTTTTCCTATAATATTAATTAGTTGCAATGCTAACGGCGGAGGAGGGGCTGTAGAGACTTACCCCCCTCCACCACGTCCTTTCGTCGCCGATTTCTGTTATACGGCTGTTCTTAAGCTGTTATGCAATTTTTTATCATTGTTTTTATTTTCTAAATGCAACGCCAAATACCATGTCAATGACAATAACGACGGTTGTTTCGACCCTCCGCGTCTCCCACCGAACTGCTTCGTTCATTTGACAGACGGACGTGAACGTTTGCCCAAGGAACCCCCCCCCCCCTCCCAGATAGTCGGTCATTTCAAACATTTCTACGTTCAAGGCAATATGAAAAATGAAAAGGACTGTAATGATAATCTTTTTGTATTGTTCTTTACAGATACTTTCAACTATGCCGGTTTATGGGTTTCTATTGGTGTGTTTCTCGCTTTTGACGGAATGATCGTCGCTTTTGGGATTTACAAATCTTATTTCGGAGAAATACATATGCCTGTTAGAAGAGAAGATTCAGCCCCAACAGCACAAAATGGAACAGTGGCTGCCGCGGCCAAGAAGAAAGACGAGACAGAATTAAATGCCGTAAATCCAACATTTATTGACGATGAGGAAAATCATGCAGCGACTCAGACGGATTTTCCAGACGAAAGTGAGAAAAAAGATGGCAACCTGTCCTCGAACGAAGTTCCTGTGATTTACACCGTGTAAATAGCCCCCAAATATATACACCTTTAGCTGTCTATCGTGGTTTTACAGGTATTGCTAACTATTGAAAGCTGATCCGGCCAAATACTGACATCACTGGACTAACATCATAGGCCAATGGTTTAAAATAGGTGTAGTTCTTAATACCTTGCAAACTTTTTGACAAAATTTGTCATCTTGTTGTATTCAAGTATATGCAATGAAACTTGGCCTACACGTTTTTCAATATATAAGCCTATAGACAAGGATATGCGCATCTATCACATCCTGTAATTTAAGCCTCTTGGGAAAAACTTCGGATAGGAGACCCAGTCTCCATCCCTACTGCTCTTCTGAGCTCTAACAGCCTCTTAAAGGTAAGGAGCAGTCCCCCCAAACTTATTTTGAAGAAAAAAGCTAAATAACACAATTTTCATTTTATTTCTCTTCAAAGTTTCTTTCATTACATTTTATGACTTTACTATTGCATATTCAAGGTAAACCAAGCAGTTATTTCAAGTAAATTTCACATTTGAAGAGAAAAAACATTGTCACATGACTCCCAACAGCCAATCATGAAACTGGACAGTCTACTACACCTCTTTAATTTGGGATGACTGCTCCTGCCCTTTACGCATCGCAGCACATGTTAAGCCTCGCGTGCTTCGCAAGAGCTTGATGGAGATCACTACAATTTTAAACCTGATTTGACCCTCGCAGCCTCTTGAGATCATCTCTTGCTCGTAATATGACCTCATGTGGCGTAGCTCTTGTGGCTAGCTATCATGTTCTCTCTTACGCAAGTTGTAACGATTCAATGCACCTGTTACTGCCTGTATAAGGACCACTAAAACCCAGAAGTGAAAGGCGCTTATCTTCGACAAACTTCCATACCAAACCCACTAGGCAGTTGCGGTCCCAGAATGTAAAAATTTAGGTTGGGAGGGGGGGGGAGCTAAGGGCAAAAGATAACGTTGGGGTCAAAAATTTGAGCGGGCAGCGCGAAACCGAGCTCAAAGCGACCGTTCCTTGGGGTGAAGTTCAGGCGGGAAAACTCTGAGGTTTACAGCATATCTCTGAATATAAAATTAAGTCCCAGGAAAGGAACTTTGTTTAATTTTTCGGTTAACCCAACTCCTGACCTTAATTGGAGGGGCGGGGGATAGTGAGGGAAAGACAAAATATGGGGGAAAATTCCCACTGCCCTTACGTGACTTAGAGGTCGAAAGGAATTTGCAAAGATTTGCAAGAGCTCGAAGGTCAGTGATCACTAAATGGGTGGGATTTCAGTAGGCTATATAGAATGAATAAATACAATGTATTCGTTTGGTTTATTTTGTAATGTTAGGTTGATGACTAAACACGATTTAGTTTTTACATTCAATATTCAGAAAATAGTACCTCAGAAATGTCTTATTTTATTCTTTTTTTTTCAGTGATGCGAGGTAGTAAATAATCGATGTATATTTTAAGAGCGTTAGTAATTATGCAAATATTTTAATACTGATATTTTTTAAATAACACCAAACTGGGTTTATACTTTTCACACCGGTTTATAATGGTCAACCTTAAAAATATAATATGTGTTTTAGCTTAATACACTGTGAAAAATGGCACAGAATTTACAGAACAAAAAATAAAGAGAAACATTAAGGTTACAGAAATGTTCTGGTAATAAGTTTCCAGAACTTTTCTGTAACCTTTACTTATCTCTTTGTTTTATTGTTCTGTAAATCTATCGAAATTTTTTACAGTGTACCTGCAACTTTCAAATGTAAGCATATGCTGATTTTTCTTTGTATTTTCATTCCTACTAGTGTCTGTAAATTAAAAAAAATATTTATTCATGGAAATTTCCAAATTAATGAAAATATCAGTTATTTCCATACGTTTGCACCATGCAAGTCAGTTGTGTCTTTTCATCCAACCAAATGAACTATATAGCGTGCAGGCGACCTCAGAAGTGCTTTAATGATATTAATTTTTTCGAGCTCCACGCTGCTAGTTTCATTGATGTCTTGATTATCAATAGCGTATTAAACATTTTCACATTAGTCATTGATCCAATAAGGTTGGTTGCTGTGGGTAAAAAGGCTAAAGGGTTTCGTTATGGAGGAGCACAGCTTTAAAGGTAAGGAGCAGTTCCCCCAAACCTATTTTGAAGCAACAGCTAAATATCACAATTTTCTTCTCATTTCTCTTCAAACTGTCTTTCATAATATTTTATGACTTCAGTATTGTATACTCAAGGTACACCAAACAATTACTCTTACTAAATTTCACATTTGAGGAGAAAAAAAGTTGTCACATGACTCTCAACAGCCAATCATGAAACAGGACAGTCTACTACAACTACTTTAAGTTGGGGTGACTGCGCTTGCCCTTTAAAGAATGCAACAAAAGGGGTTTATTTTTGCCTTCCTCGTTTTTTGAAATCATCTGAAATGAAAATTGAACTACTAAAATTTTATCGGATGTCCAAGCGGCAGATTCTCTTTGTAAGATGTCTAGGCGTAGAGTCCGCCATGGAAATACAGAAAATTATTTTTAATACATTAATTTCGGCAGGCATGTGATCGCATTCTTCATTTTTTTTTTCAGATTATTTCTGAATGAAATGTATCTTCTGTCTGCAGGAGTTCTGTGAGATACATATTCCTGAAACAAATGTTGGACGCGTCTTCAATATATATAATTTTTTAATATTTTTCCAATTTGCACATTTTCTTCAGATCAATACAGTCTTTAATTCTATTGTCCATCCAAAATCCATCTCACTGCCATTCAGAGTGTTCAACGGTAGTCGGTGGATTTTACAATAGTTCAATTGCAAAACTTCGTTGCGCCGGCTTCGCACGCAATTGACTGTTTACACTCCATGATCTCAGTGGCGCATAGGTGAATCCACCGACTACCGTTGAACACTCTGCATTCCCATCAGTTACCGATCACCCTCAAACACTCTAAAAAATATTTAAACGATTTTGTTTAAAAATTAGGATACTCACGAAAATGAGTATTTCTACTCGAAATAAGTGAGTACTTCAACTCAATTTGTGTAAAATTTTGCAAAAATTCAGCAATTTGTGTAAAATTTTGCACAAATTCAGTTGAAGTACTCACTTATTTCGAGTAGAAATACTCATTTTCGTGAGTATCCTAATTTTTAAACAAAATCGTTTAAATATTTTTTAGAGTGAACTGTCAAAGGCCTTTAAAGGGAAATACTGTGTTTAAAATGTTCCAACATAGCCTTCGAACAACTTAATCTTGAGCAACAAATAACTGAATTTCAATCTGAGGGAAATTTATTTCTTGAAAAGAAGACCACCATACTGCATTATTTTTAATCACTAAAGTGTGTCAATTAATATAAGTTTAAAAAGGATGAATTTTTCTTGCTAAAGAAACGCGATATTTCCCTTTAAGCTATATTCCTCTATGGGGAGGCTGAGGAATGTCCGTCTTCGATCAAGTTTACTATCATGCTCTCTCACAAAATGGTTTTCAAACTATTAGGCTACCAAAATTTTATCGTGCTTCATAGCCTTCCTCAACGTAACCTCTGATATTTACCCCTTAAAACAGTCTTCAGGGGACTTTTACACGTCAAAACCCACGAGCTTCCGCTTTTCCCCCTACATCCCCACCGGACTTTGCCCCTGGACCCCACCCGTTCAGGGCTTCGCGCTTTACATTCGCCTCACTTTCGAATTTGAAAAAAAGCCTCTTCAAAACAAAAACAAATGGAAAAAATCTACGTCTCTGCTCGGGTGAAGCAGTTGAGTATCTTCTAGTCCCCAATATTGAGGGAAAGCCCCCTTTTTATTTCACTCCTAAGTTTTTCCTAATTCCTATCAATTTTCAGTGCAGAAAATTCTATCTTTTCATAGGCGAGAGTGCATCAAATTGCATTTCAGGACCTTTGAAAAATGCAAAAAATTTTCTTGAAGGAAAAAACTTTATTAAAACTTAAAAATTTTCAACCCTCAGAAAAAAATCCTGGATCCATCCCCGGAGAGTGCTTTAACTTGTTCTAATGCATATTACCTAATGGTTCAGAGTTCGGGTTCATTCATATACAATTTTGATTTGCAAGACCGAAAGGCAATTAACCACATTTATATAGCACAACCCTCGTGTAAAATGGAATAGCCCTAAATGAGTGGTGTATATCTACTACCGTGAATTTATTCCTGGATAATGCACGATCACCTGACCATAGTGGACCAATAGAAATTGATTGTCATCACCAAGTATTCGATTGTATATTAGGTTAGATGGAGTTTTACGACCCAGTTTCCAACCAATTGGTTCAAGTCGAGCCGGCCACGGCTGTTATCCAGTTGTAGCTCACAGGCTTGTTTTCCCTACTCCCTACTCCATTGCTTACGGCACTAGGACCCGCTTTTGAAGTCTTCGGTATGACCCGGCCAGGACTCGAACTCCAGATTGCAAGTCTGATGCAACCGGTCGACCATACAGCCGGTCAAGAGATGAATGTACGAACACATACAAACAAGCATAGATTGCATGACATCGGAATTCATTATCTGCACCTCTCTCGCACCTTCTGTGGGAAGCATTGCTTCCTCGGGAGCAACCGTTTGGTTTCACCCCGTAGGACCTCGTCAAAGAGTCACTTGGTAAAATTTATCTCACTTTGTGAAATATATCATCTTTTCAAATTTTTATCATTTTTTTTTTTTTTGACGTGTTGCAGAGGAGAAAATGTTTTTGGTAAGTGTAATGAGTTAAAATTGGTCAAGATCTGCTACACTCGAACTCGATGTTTTTAGGAGTCAAAGACTTTTCTTCGAGGGATTATATTCTCTAACTTACTAACCCCCTAACTTCCCATGCGTTCGACTGTTGTGTAACTGTTACAGTGGCGTACGAAGGGGGGGGGGGGCACTAGGCCATGCGCCTCACGGACTCCATTTTTTTTTTCATTTAAGATCCTAAAAATACGTAGTCATGCTTTAAATAACACAGATTTTACTTCAAAAGAAAGCAGTATGCGGCACCAGACAGCATGTAAGGACACCCAATTTCTCAAAAAAAATTCAAAGGGGGAGGATTGTGTCTGCAAGGCCCTTCAGTGATGCAATTTTCCCCTGTCGGCATAGACGTACGAGACGGGGACAGGGGAACGGAGGGTGTTTAGGTCCGGTAAGAAATAGTTTGCCATTAATCACCCAAGAGATGTTAGGGGTAAAATCATTAACAGACGGGAGTTCGAGCAGTTACAGACGATTTCATCAATTCAGCGGATCTTTAATTTGCCAAGAGTCAAAATATAGAAGCATTAGCATATTTTCAATTCTGTTGTTATAGTTTCCCCGAAAAGAATAAAGTCCTTTGCATATAATGGCGGTAGTCCATTTTGCGTTGTTATTTTCTAATCACTAATTAGCATGGTTCTGATTTTATTCTTATTGCAAACAAAAGCTTAACATAAAGAGTGCATGTTAAGAAACTCTTCACAAGCATGAAAACTCTATTTTCGGCCATCTGAGGGGTCGCCATCATTTTCAAAATTTTCTCTACGCTCCGCACGAACTAATGGTGGCGCTCCACGTAGAAAGTCTTTCGGGCAAAATTACATTTTTCGGGTCAAAGTATTTTTTTTAATAACTTTCTGATCACTATGCAGTTCGCGAACTTATTTTGAAGTGAGCATTTTATTGCAAACGATAAACAAAGATAGCGACTGCTTGGATTTTTCGTATAAGTCTGGAAAATGCTATTTCAGGACATCTGAGGGGTCTAATTTTTCAAAATTCTCTCTACGCTCCGCGCCAACTAATGGTGGCGCTCCGCTTATATAGTCCTTCGGGCAAATTACATTTTTCGGGTCAAAGTAGCTCTTAATAATTCTCTCAGAGGGTGCAAAGATGAGTAAGCCTTCCACTACCATACACCCAGTATAGAGCCACTTAACGATTCGTTCGAAATATGATGTTGAATTTGCGTCAAGAATCTTCCACACAGTAACAAAAAGAGAACAGAACGTAAATTGTGTTTCTTTAGAATCACTCCCATACGAAGGAAAATACCCTGATTGCGGAACTATATACCTCAATACAACCAACATATCTGAAACTGGTGTTAACCTTTAATCTAAGTGTAACTGAAGATGAATACGCACGAAATTGGTTTTTGTATTTCTTAAGCCCAGTACATACTGCCACGACTACTAACGACATCAAGCGACAAGACGTCGTGTCGGCTCATGTAGTCTGGGCGGTGTGGCCAGTTTCACAACTAGAGTTCCGTCGTGTTGTAAGCCGTCGGTCCGATTGAACATATTCAGTCGTAATTGAACGCAATCGGTGCGTTTTACTTCCGGGTCAGACGGCTCCAAAGAAAAGTCCACGATTTATGCAAATTGTCCGACGAGCGAGAGTCTTCGGTAGTTGAGGTGGTGTGTACCGGGCTTTATTTGTAATTTAGGGGAACGATCATTAAACATGTGTTATGCCTGTCGGAGTACTTTTCCACGGTCCACCCTGGAGGGATCTGCGTACCTACAAATTTATTCAACGCACCACCGAATCATCCAATTGCGCAGGACCCCCTCCCCCTCCCCCTCCCTTTACTTAACCATACACGCTAGTGGTGTTTCATGACTCGGCCCGTGTACGTGTGTTAGGCTACAAAAGTCGCCAGTTTCTGTTGTATATGACCACGTGTGAACGAATACTCAACAGTAGGCCCACTGCCTTGCAATCCACCGTATTTGCTATGGTATTTGTTAAAAGGCATTTTCCTATCAGTCACGGCGGCGCGAGACGAATCATTACAAACTGTGCTTTTCTTGGCTAGAGCACAATACGCATATGACCTGCTATGACCTCTTTATCTGTTTGAATTGGAAAAATAAATCCCTCTTAGTAAATAATGATAACAGCTTCTGGGAATGTTATTGTCAGTAACTGTGCATTGGAAAAACAAGAACTCAAAATCACTACAAAGGCCTACGTGGATTCGCACTACGGTTGCCATTGTTTCATTTAGAAATCATCATATCCAAACAAAGAAATGGAAGTCCAACTTCCTGAAACTGAGACGTGGCTATGATCCACTTTTGCGAGGGGGGGGGGGGGTGGCTGTGGACATTCCCATTTATATCCATGATTAGAATGCCGAGACCTGAAATTCGCAAACTGCAAAGATCACTTGTTTTCAATAAGGGAAATATGCGGGGGGGGGGGGGGTATAACGTGATTCTGTATTCAGTATTCGGAAATGGTGAATTTTACTGAGATTAAAGTTTTAACAAGAAATAAACTAAAGCTGATTGAGATAGCAAAGAAAACAAATGGTACGCAGACTTGTTTCTCCCTTTATTATCACGTCTCGGTAATCGGTGCACTAGAAGCGAGTCATGTCGGACCTAAGGGATGCCGAGTATCAGCTTTAAATCAGGGATATTTCCGAATGCATTACTGGGCGGTACGACTGATAGAGTATTTATGCAACCAATTGGTTTACCCAAATTGGTTCCTATAGAGGGCAGTCTTCAACAAAGCCAAAGTTTTTGCAACAGACACACTACCTTAAAAAGTGAAATGCAGTCACAAAAATTTAGATTAGTGTAGTAGAGTCTGCCTTTACGAAACTCTTGGGAATCATGGGACAACTGATATTTTTCTCCTCAAATTATCAAATTTCAGATAGTTATTTATTGGCTCATTAGGCTACCTACAATATACGATACTTAAAGGAACAATGAATCAGCCATCCCAACATGCATCAGTGCAGTAGACTGTCCTGTTCCATAATTGGCTCTTGAGAGTCATGTGACAACATTTTTCATCTCAAATGGAAAATTTACAAGGATTAACTGGTTGGTTAATCGTGGCACATGCAATGTTGAAGTCCTATAAAAAATGTCAATGGAAGAAACTTTGAAGAGAAGTAAGGAGAAATTTGTGAGATCTCCTTATTGCTTCAAAATAAGGGTGGGACGACTGCTCTTGCCCTTTAAGCCGTGAAGTAAATATGGAAGATTCATGGAAGAAAATAGGTCACAACAGCATTTGGTATGATAGAGGGGTAGTTATTTTAAGCATTTTGGTAAAATTTGCATTGAAATCCGATGTTTGGTTCTCAAAATATAAACTTTTCACATTTTCAACAAATAGTGATATTGAGGCAAGCACATATGACGTCATATCCCCACATTAGTGCACAGTCTTTTGTTTTTCTTTATACTTTAGAGTCGATTTCTTCCCCAACAGTCCCATATAATTAAAATGTGATTGCATAAGTGGCAAGAGAACTTCACAAACTTTGCATACCCCACAGGGACGTCTTATTCCTATTAACTTCAAGGTCAACACAACAGTTTGATAAGGCAAAGGAAAACAAAGCATTCCTTGACAATGGGAGGAAGTAATATAAGCTCTACTGCCCTCAAACTCAGTTTGAAACACAAATCTACTGACTTCATTTAGTGGTATCTCGAGGAATACATGTCCGATTTGAAACGGAATTCCAACATATTGTGTAAATTTGGTTTCTCTTTCACATATGAAATTAAACTTTTGCTCAAATTTCCGCTTTAAGAAGAAATTGGATTTGACTTTTGTTTCAAAATACCTACCTTTAAGGAGACTGTTTTTGCAACTTTTGTCTAAAAGTTTCGCTCACCACCTTTTTCTCAACATTTCATATGGCCTTCATTTTGGCAGGGTTAAGTCGGGCCCACCACCAAGTCCCTTCATTTGTGTGACTCTTCAATAGCAGGATCAAAGATTTTTTAGCAATGTTAAAAAAATCCCACATAATTCCTACAGGAATCAGCAGGTGGGATTTATGTGGATTTTTGGGCATGTGGGAAAAAATTCCCTTCCCATACCGGGTTCTACCATTTTCTTGAAGGGGGATTTTTCAATGTACTTTGGTCTTCATCATTATTTTCCATTCGGCCATCCTCTACAGGCATACTTCTGTATACATGTGCAGTATACAGTCACAGTATAATGTTCCTACAAATTAAAGTGTGTCCAAAAGAGTATTATGGCTGATTTTAAATGGAGCGCGATCACCTTAAAGTTCTTGCCAAACTAGATACACGATTGTTTCTTCTTCAAAATATTTTGTGAAGGCATGTGCAAAATAAAAGTCCACTAGATGCAACTGGTTTAAGAGTATATAAATCAATGTCTTTCAAATTCGTCCAAGTTTGTTTGCAACATAATTACTGATTCCTTTTAAAGTACATCACATAATTTGTGACAAAGGCATGTGCAAAATCCTGATGAATGTCCATAAGAAAAGTCCACTAGATGCAACTTGTTTAAGAGTTAAGTGAAGTGTTTGAAATTTGTCCAAGTTTGTGTGCCACACAGTAACTGATTCCTTTTACAGCACATCCCATTGCCTGCATGTGTTTTGAATATGAGAGTCCAATTGCTGAGGCTACACCCTATAAAAAATATCTCAGTCCATTCAACAAAATAGCACTCAGACTTTGTCACTTACTTAACAGTACTCAGCACACTGACATAGTCCACAGCCTCCACTCAAATTTACAACTGCACAGTGTGCATCCACTCTCACTGCTTGCTAACTATTAACTGCTGACTGCTGTATACAACACAATGTTAAACTGGTACACTACTTGCTTTCCTATCCAGCTCAACACTGTGCATGTGCGTGTACCATGCACAGACTCCTTTGAAAAGGGCTTTGTTGTGACAGAGCCTTTGAATAAGCCAATCACAATAGACTTCCTTCAAAGCTGTTCACTGCACAATCCACAAAGCCATTTTGTGCCTTCCCATATGGGAAATTTAACTTCTCATATGGAAAGTTTAACTTCCCATACCAAAACTGAAGATGACTTCCCACATGTATGGGCGGCCAAAAGGGCAAAAAAGACAAAGTGCAAAATATTCATTTTAATTTCAAAAATAAAGTTTAAAGGTAAAAAAATATTCTAAGTGAGAAATTTAAAAATAAAATAAGCAATGATTACATTTTAAAAAACGAGCAATATTTATTACGTCCCCAAAACAAATTAAAAAACACTAAAAGTAGTTATAATTAATCTTAAAATTAACACATTACCGTTTTATCCAAATAAAATATCAAAACCCCCAATAAATAAAAACTGGAAAACAAATAAAAAGAAATAAAATAAAAACGGAAATAGAGACGCAATTTTGTGTTTTTGTTTTATCTTGTGTTTTCATTTTATTTCCCGTTTTCGTTTTTTTTAATTCATTTGGGTTCCTTAATAGTTATTTGAAATCGTCTTTTTTTGCCCTTTTGGCGCACCATAGGTGGCCAAAAGGGCAAAAAAGACAATTTGCGAAAAAGACAAACGGTGAAAAAGACAAACTGCGAAAAAGACGATTCGTGAAAAATAATGAGGGCGTCCTGAGATTGACGGATTCAGAGCACCTAAATATGCTTGGAAATATGCTTGGAAATCGCATTAGATATCCAAACCCGCACAACCAGTTAAAGCCAGCGCGAAGACTTGCTTGCAGCCATACACTCCCTTTGTTGAGGAGCATGTAGCAAGGCAGTACGCACATCAGTGAGCAGTCTGAGTCGATCAGGGAGGTGTTATTTGCTATTAAAACCTCCATGGAGTGATAACGTTTTCTCTCGGCCCGCAAAGCAACCAGTTAAGAGGTGGGGAAGGGAATCACATGAAAGTGTGGGGGACTTTTCACCATTTGTGGTGGAAGGGGAAACGGCGTCGTCAGAATTTTCGTCGCGGAGGGGGGAGGATAAGTTTGTGGATCGTTGGCATAAGGGAGGGGTCTAAAGGGACGGAGATAAGTATAAGGGGTCTCTCTCTTTTTGGAAATTGTTTTAAAAAGTGAATGCCCTTGAATGTCCTTTGGCGGGAGGGCGTGGACTCCCCCTCACTTTTTGAAGGGGGACATCTTCAAAAGCACCTCACTTTTCAAAAAATGATGGAACAAACAGCAATTATTGCCTAGGAAAACAAAATTTTCAGAAGAAAACTAACCTAGCAATTCTCGTTTTTTGTTCCAAATAGCATCTGAGGGCATTCAGTTTTTAAGTCTTCGCGCTGGCTTTAACTGGTTGTGCGGGTTTGGATATCTAATGCGATTTCCAAGCATATTTAGGTGCTCCGAATCCATCAATCTCAGGACGCCCTCATTATTTTTCACGAACCGTCTTTTTCGCAGTTTGTCTTTTTCGTAAATTGTTTTTGCCCTTTTGGCCACCTATGGTGCGCCAAAAGGGCAAAAAAGACGATTTCAAATAACTATTAAGGAACCCAAATGAATTAAAAACGAAAACGGGAAATAAAATGAAAACACAAGATAAAACAAAAACACAAAATTGCGTCTCTATTTCCGTTTTTATTTTATTTCTTTTTATTTGTTTTCCAGTTTTTATTTATTGGGGGTTTTGATATTTCATTTGGATAAAACGGTAATGTGTTAATTTTAAGATTAATTATAACTACTTTTAGTGTTTTTTAATTTGTTTTGGGGACGTAATAAATATTGCTCGTTTTTTAAAATGTAATCATTGCTTATTTTATTTCTAAATTTCTCACTTAGGATATTTTTTACCTTTAAACTTTATTTTTGAAATTAAAATGAATATTTTGCACTTTGTCTTTTTTGCCCTTTTGGCCGCCCATACACATGAAGAGTTCACTTCCCATATGGGGATTTCAACTTTCCATATGGGAAATTCAATTCTCATTTGGGAATTCAACTTTTTGATGTGGGAAACTCGCACAGGCTGAATATTATCCCACATAATTCCTGTAGGAAGTTGTAACTTCCTATAGGAAATTACAAATTTCTATAGGAAGTTTTCATTTTCCTACAGGAATTATGTGGGTTTTTTTTTTTTATAAGGGATTGTATTACGTTTAGTACAGCTATGGAGTATTGCTGATTATTTGCATACAAGCTTGTCGATTTTTATGCATTTAATGCTTTTACTATGTTGGGACTGGTAGGATACTGTAATGTTTACCGAAGATTTTATCCTCAATTCGTCTTTTCAGCTATACAGTCCTGGCTATAGTGTAAACCCTCAACGCTACAAGGATCTCTTTTACAACAATAGGGTTAGCCATTTATTTGCTTGCGTTCCAAATAGAGCTCCCTGTGTGCAACCCCACCAGCTTACCAATGCCTCAGTGGTCTTAAAGTGTGTAGTTGAGAAATACATCGATTTTTAACAATACAGAAGGAACTAACAATGGAGAATTATTTGACACCAGTCTTCGTTTTAAACAGGTAGACTCGTTCTGACAGCGATAAGCTGTATGTATCCTACATTACACGGTACCGTATACCACACAATAGTGTGGTAGGTTTTGAGTGGAAATTGAAAAATATTCTCCAACTTTTTGCACTCGCCTTTGGGAACTTTTGTAGCTAGAACAATATAGGTACATTATATATTTGGATGATACAGCTTTAAGTGCAGTTCGTTATGACATGTGCAATCATAATATTGAGCTCTAAACTGTGACTAGCCTATATTGAGAGAAGTAACACGGAAATAATCAGGAATCAGGAATATCCCGTCATGATCTCGGCACTGATAGTGATATATGTTTCAAAAGAATTACATTTATATTTCAAGCAACAAATTTCAAAAAGTCCAACGTTAATATCAAGGCAGACTTCTCGACAGCCTGGGTAATACTAATAGCAAATCTGATGAAGTACAATGGGTATACACAATTTAACTTAACTATTGTGTCATTGTATTGTTCTACTAGTAGATAATTATCAAAAGCGTTATAGAAACAACAATTAGCCGATGTGTGAAGACACCATGAATGCCGATACTATTTTCGTGATACTTGCTCTCAGTTTATTCCAAGTCGTTGCTGAGTCGGATGAACGAAACTTGAAAGGGAGCGATGAGAAACTAAACAGAAATCGGAGACAGGAAGAGGGTAAGTTATACACTTATAAGTGAAAAGAAGCATCGCTGACCCTCTGGCAGTATAGTGAGTCAATTGTGCATCATGTTCGAAGACTTAACTTTTTGTTGCGTCAAAGAGGCCTTATAGTTTCAGCATAATGTGCGCCATTTTCTACAGGACTGAACAGAGGAAACGGACACCAAAGTTGGTTCGAAATATTGAATCCCAATACGGTGACCGTACGGAGGGGTCCGTCACTGCACAAAAATTGTTGACGCACCCTAACGAGAATTGACTGACCTTTCCCTGGCATCAGGAGGTTCGTATTAGACAGTTAGAATTGTGCATTACATATGTCGTCACCACTGATGATAATATTGCCGTCGTATCACAAAGGGGTAATTTTACATTATGGCTTTGGTGGTCAGTCAGTCCTGGGTATTTGGGTTTTTTAGGTTCAATGGGTCAGCCATTGAATTAGAAAGCAAAAAGCAAAAAAAAAGAAAAGAAAAAAAAAAGAAGGAAGAAGAAAAAAAATATAATGGCGAAAAGGATTAATGTCGGGGGACTGTCATTTTTGAAAAAAAAAAACAAACTTTGGAGTCAATTTTGGGCAAAAATATGATTTTCACAGGATATTTGAATTACACAATTTCATAAACTTAGCTAAAGTATCACACCAATATAAATTTTAGTCAATACTGAGGATCCCGAATTTGGTCAATACTAACAAAATAAACTTCCAAAAAACAGCTGGGATAAAAACATGCTAAAGCAAATAATAACTGATATCTCAAAATAGTGTTACAATGAAGAAGTATTTTCTATTTGGGGATCTGTCCGAATCAAAAGAAAAGAAATTTAATATTTACACGGAGCCCTGCATGGTAGTACATTTTGTAATTCACCACAGACATTTTACTATAGGTTAACACAGTTTAAGGTACAAGGAGCCATTATTTATGATTTGAAAACACTTCACTGATCATTTTTGCCAAAAAATCGTATAAAACCAACTGTCATAAGTGAAATGATTGAACTAATGTAATGATGATAAATACCAGCGAATGCAAAAAAAACTCATATTGCTATTTTTTGTCAATTTTGGGCAGAAATATGAGTTTTGTGGTTTTTGTGAATTTATATTTTCTACATGATGCCCGTACCCCATAAAAAAATAATTTCAGTTGATTCCGTACACTCTTAATTAGGTCAATTATGCAATATAAAGGAACAAAAAAAACAACGAAAACAAAGACATTGGTCATCATATCTAATAAAATCCTTTATAGAATGATCAATACTGCACTGAAGGCACATATGCACCACGCCATGAACTTTCTTCAAAGGTTCATTTGAGGGAACACGAAATTTCACTCGAACGAATCAAATTTTCTGGTGTTTTCATTGTTGTTTGAGAAGAAAAAAAGATTTGCATCTTTCAACCACAATTAACATCCTCGGCCTTTTGGCTAAGATCATGTGTAGTACCTGTTCTTGATCATCCAGTCTAGAATAGAGCCCTATATGACGGACGAATGATGTAAATCATTCCCTATATTGCTTCAAGTCGAACATTCGTCCATCTCATTTTGCTTTGATCAAACTTTTGACCCCAACTTATGTGTCATCATTTACGGAAATTTGACCAAATGTTGTTATTTTTCCGTCAAATTCGGCACTTCCTCCCGAGACCAGAGGGGAACCAATATATGCATATGCATATTTGTTACATATTTTATCAGTTTTTAATTATTTGCCGTGATGTTTCTCGGAATGTTTCTTACGTTTTCACAGATACCTTCAACTACATCGGTTTATGGATTTCCATCATCTTTTTTCTCGCTTTTGACGGAATGATCGTTGTTTTTGGGATTTACAAATCTTACTTCGGGGAAATACATATGCCTGTCAAAAGGGAGGAACTCGTCCCAAACGTACGGAGGGAGAACTCTACAAGCGATAATGTCGGTAAAGCAGAAATGACTGCCGTAAACCCAACATTTATTGGAGATAACGAAGATAATGCTGTGACTAGGACAAGGTCTCGAACTGAAGCTGGCATGGTTGAGGTCGCTGTTCCAGAACACGGATTCATTATTGATTGCACTTCTTCAGCTCCCGTAATATACAAAGTAGGATGAGAGAGCAAATTAGCCTCCTTTAGTTAATCTGTTGTAATTAGTATAGCTTGCACAGATCACGGAGCTGTTGAACTTCTTTCAGTACCATGTCTACAATGCAATGAATGGACAGGGAAAGAAATTATGTCATTGAAAAACACAAAAAATCCTAGATTAGTTTTTACGATGCCTTCCAGATACTTTATATTCAAAAGGTGCAATAGTGCTATCAGGTTTCGTCAGTCTTTCAAAACGGAAAATTAATGTTAGTATTGCACAGCTACGTGGGTTGGGGCATAGTCAATAGTGAGCTTTAGATTGCACGACGCGGACGTCAGCTACGACGCAATGACGTCACCTACTGCGTTGCCCCTGCCATTTCACAACTTGGTGTAGCGTTGTTTCCCGTTGCGTTCGAAAACGGCATAGCAACAGATGACTTCATTACGTTGCAGATGGCGTCAGCGTCGTGAAATCTAAAGCTCCTTAATAATATGGTAGGAGACTACGGCTGGGGTGCGAAGTCATAGGTCTTCTATATGTCCTCCGTGTAAAATGTTGGAATAATGTACAGTTAGTCCTTGTATAGCGGTATCTGAATTGTGAGAGGCAAGCTTTGCGTTTGCAGGCTTGGATAATTATCGAAAATATCATTTTTTTTTTGCTAAGACACCAACCCGAGCCGGACAAAGGTTATAATTAGTTTAGTTAGTTAGATGGAGATTTGTAGTCCAGTTTCCAACCTATTGGTTCAATTCGAGCCAAGTCAAGTCCACTTTTGGCTCACTGGCTTGTTTTCCATACTCCATTGCTTATACGGAGCATCACGCAAGACGGCAGTAGGTTCCATTTTTTAGAGTCTTTGGTATGACTCTACCTGGGAATAGAACCAAGGCCTTCCGCGGGAAAGGCGGCTGCTCTACCACTAGACCAAACACGCGGTGTACCGGACTAAGGGGGGGGGGGGGCATACGCACGTATTTAGGCAGAGTTATGCATAGTTTTAACTGGATTTCACTCCCGCCAAGACTTTTGGGATAGCTATCACTGCACCCGGCCACGCTCCCTTTTCCACACGAGTCCTGGATCTAAACCTATACCTATACCACCTTCTAAAGTCGCGGGTCGCAACACAACAACAAATTTGGATCGGCCCGGATTCCGATCCAACTTTAATGAATGTTTGTCAAAGTTCCCCTATTTTTGGTCAGGAAGAGGCCAAAATTTGCAAACTTTTGCAAATATTTTTGTATCACAGGACTACGAAAATAAAAATAATAGTAATCATTTCGTGACGTCACGTCGACCAGCAGCTTTTATCGGACTACGTGTATTCAATGACAGCACCTTACTTTTAATAAAACTCCTACATTTTGGAGTTCTGCTCCGACTGAACAAGTGAAGGAACTACACCCCCAACGGCGGCACTAATTTGGGGCAACAAGGGGAATTTTCCCCAGATTTGGCCTTGCGCTTACTTCCCCCTTCAATTGCCACTCTCCTAAGTTAGGTCAGTCAGGTTACGTTAGATGGATGTTTCCGCAGGGGCGGCTCTACGGGGGGAAGGGGCTATCAAAAAAGATTGCTACCCCCCTCCCCCCCCCCAAAAAAAAAATGGACAAATGATTTATGTAAACTATCAGTAACAAAGAAAAAGATATGTTTTTAAAATATCATTCATGGTACTACTTGGAGTCGAACGGTTTGTTTTATGGCATTACAAAATACCATTATATTCCTGTACAGGCAAGTTGCCCAATTATCGGAGTTGATTTTACATTCAATGTCTCCAAGTTGGTCTGACGGGACATCGAACACACATGCAATTAATCAAAGTATCAACAACGCATAACACTCTTTGCACTAATACTACACAGATGTAAGTCTATCTGTATATTGTGTTAACACACGGGAAGGACACATGCGTATAGGCCTACTCAACCGTGCACACACGTTTTCTTGCGTTGCAAGATTTTATTGTCCATGGATTTGGCCAACGCTTGCAATCTATTTGTGAGTAACTTTTATTTTAAAAGTCCCCTTGGCCGAAACCGAAGAGTGAAAACCAAAAAGATCTGTGTGTACCGACGCTCAGTGCTATAGTAGCCTAGACACTGCAACTACGTGAGTCGGCCGAGGGGACTTTTAAAATAAAAGGTACACACAAATACATTGCCAGCTAAAAATATGGGCCCGGTATTCTAAAGCACTTGTCACGGAATTAATTTCTACCCATGTCATATAAAATTTATTATCAGACAGTATAATTACGATTACCGTGTTGTTGGACGACGAATAAAAATGTCTTATTTACCGGCGTTAAGTCTCAAAGATTGTTTTTTGTAATTTTCAAGAAATCCACAGAAATCTTATTTCCAAATTGTCACCGGATCAATATTGAACCAAAATTAATGAAATATACTTTAACAGTGTAATGTTTACTGAAAAATTGCATGCTTTTAAAAGAGTAAAATTTTATCCGTTGCCACAGCGTGTGTTGTTGCCGTTACCGTTGCCCAACAACATAGGCGGCGGAAGCGGGTCGCCAGGGAGGCCTAGCCCCCCCCCCCAATATTTTTTATGAGATTTTTTTGGGGCATGGCCCCCTCAATAACTGAACGTCGCCAGATAAATTTTAAGTTGCTTTTATTACATTCCGGCTATTCTTTGGCTCAATTATTACTTTTCAGAGTGCAAGAGTTGCAAAGCTTCCGGGTGCTTCGCCCCCTGGACCCCCACATTAACGATAGCATGTCGGAGAGTTTACTTTCGCCCTTCAAACAGTTAAAACAAAAAAAAAACTTTTTGCAAGCTATATTTCTTTTACAACCTATCTTTCTTCTTCCCAAACCATGGCCTTTTAAACATGCTGAGCGAGGGGCATGTACCCAGTCCCCTTATTGGCCGCAATGACACACATTTGCCCCAGTAATAATGTCTCTTTTAGGATTATTAGTAATATCTATACAAAGATACTTATTTGCTTTTATTAAGTCCCCTAAAAAGCCTAGTAAAATGTCAGAACTTCCGGGAGCCATGTTGTGGGCCCCCTGACCCCACGCATATTGACTCGGGATTTTGAATAGAACACCCTATTGATAAAATGCCCCGAAACACTTTGGATCTTTTAAAAATGCCCTGTCTTAAATTATCAATCATATATGTTCAATTTTGAGTAGCTTCAGCATTTTGGCTTTGCCCCCTAAAATTAATGTAAAGTATGTTCTCCTTAATCAAATGCCATAGAACTTTCCGATTCTATTCTCGCCCCTTACCTCATCCCACTCCTGAATTAAATTTATAGTTTAGAATCCTTAATTTCAATATGATTTTCTATCATTTTGGAGCACCACCTTTTAGGATCTACCCGATATTCATAAGGTCTTTATTCATAAGGGTCAATGTTTACAGGGTTCTTTAGTCAAAAGGTTCATTTTCATAGGCGTTGTTATTCATAATCATCAGAAAGGTTTGTTCTATTTTATAACGTTCGTTATTCATAAAGGGTAAAAAAATGGTTCAATATTTTTAACTAGAAAAAAGTTCGTTATTCATAATAGGAAAGTGGGTTCGATATTCATAGTAGGAAAAAGGGTTCAATATTCACAATAAGGGACAATTCAATATTCATAATAAGGGAAAGGCATTTTCCAGCTTTAAAGACTTCCGGTATCTCGTGCCAGGGGGACACACCCTTAAAAATGTCAGGGATGATAGACCCATGTCTTGTCTACAACATGTTGACTGCGTTGTTATGTTTTATCTAGATTGGTTGTAATTGGCTTTTCAAAGAGACTAATCGAAAATGAAGGAATTATGAATAGCAAACCAATCTCAATTATGAAAAACTGAGTTGAACCCTTTTATCGATTATAAATAGCAAACCTCTTGCAACTTCGATTTTTTCTTTTTGCAATTTTTTGTATTGTTTCTTTTCTTTTACTCTTTTATGAAAATTGTAGTTTTATTTGACCATGATACCATTTTTCTTTTCTTTTTTTTTTAGGGGGGAGGGGGTTGGGGGTACAAAGCTTTGAACAAATGCTTACTTAAGTTTCGGGCATTGTTTTGTGCAAGACTATGAAAATAGGCCAAAAGCATACTCTGCCCGAATTTTTCGCAAATTTCTGTACTTTCTTTGATTTTACAAAACAATATAATGTTTATTTTTTGCGCAAATGTTTGAAAAAATTTTGATATTCGGTCGCATTTCGGTGATCGAGTAGCACAGTACTATGAGGTAAGTCTCAGTAAAAACTATTTTGTATTCGTTTGAATCGCTTCCCTGAATGTTATAAAAATTACATTTTGATTTTTCACCCTGACTACGGTACTGTTTTTTCTTGAAGGAAATTTAATGCGGGCATGCCTTAACATTTTCTGTGTACTTCAAAGTCTGGCATGAGAGATCTTTGACTCTAATGGCTACCCGAAAATTTTCAGACCCTTGCCTGAATTTCAGATAATTGCAAATTCTTTAGGGGTCAGTTTTCCCCTCTGTCTCGCCTCTTATGTCCCGTATAGGCCTACTGCTAAATGATCTTTGATGATCATCAAAGTCAAAGTGTACAAGGTAGCTCACATTATTGAACTTGCGCAGAGAGTTCTCTAATTATATCATGGAGGTATATGTCACTCAAAATAAATTCGTGAACAATGTTTTAAGTCTGGCATCCCATTATGTGTTGTTTAAAGTCTTTGTTACTGGAACTGTTATAGTGGTGCTAAAGATCAATAGTGGCGTCGGCTAGGGGCCAGGCGCTATTCCCCCGTCGGGGAAGAAAGATCGACGATGTCGTCAGGGGGTCCTAAAAATCCTACAGTGACTGAAGATACTGGATGGGTTATCTTCAACACTTAGCAAGTTGCAAACGAAAGCTCAAAATAAATAACGACTGCTTGGATTCCACTTGCGAACCCGGAAAACGACATATTCGGCCATCGCGATGTAAAGGGGTCGTGCTTTTTCAAACTTCTCTCTACGCCCCGCGGCAACTAATGGTGGCGCTCCGCTTAGAAAATCTTCCTGGAAGAATTACATTTCTTTTTCTCAAGTCCTCCCTACCCTCTGCTCTGGCAAAGGGCCGTTAGGTAAAACTTAAACATTAACTGCTTCCTGAAGAAGCTACACGTCCACTGAAGGACAACACTTGACCACCCTCACGGACCTCAGACCATTTACGTCATTGGTCTGTCATTTATGGCTCTATTCTAGACTGGATGAAAAGAACAGACACTACACATCTTAGTCAAAAGGCCGAGAGGCAGAATTACATTTCTTGGGCAAAAAGATAAAATTAGTAACTTTCTAATCACTTTGCAGTTTGCTAATTTACTTTTAAGTGAACATCGTATGGCAAGTGAAGACTTAAAATAGATACCGCTAAGATACTGTTAACACTCAAGCCCCGGGAAATGCCATTTCCGGCTGTCTGAATTTTCTGTACGCTCCCCTTGATGTGGGACATTTGTCTTCGCTGCGAGTTGCTGGCCCCCCGTCGGGAAGTTCGCCCCTCCTATCGGGCAAATCCTGGAGCGTCCCTGCTCAGGATGGCAAAAATAATAATTGAACTACAATTAGGGGTACACTTTGGCTTTTTGAGCTGTTTTTGAAATTTACAAACTCAAATGCAGAAAATTTTGGATTCTTAGTTTCTTGTACGGGGAATATCAGTTGGGATAATCAGTTGCGGCGCTAAGGGGGTGGGGACAAGAGGGGGAATTTTCCCCAGATTTTTTCCTTGCCTCCAAAGTTATGTCAGTTAACAGTTGGGCTAACTGGCAAGAATCATAATATACCTCTGAAGAGACCTAATTTTCATCCATAGGTAAAACCACAGAACTTTCGGGGCTTCGCCCCCTGGACCCTTACCACCAAGAACGTTCGGGCAATTTGGGCTCCGAATCAAGAGCTTGCGTTTGAAAAAATTTAGAACTATGTGAAAGAAAATTGAGAAAGCATCACTGTAGGCCTACTATTTGCTGGTGTCACCTGATGACCTTTGTCACATATAAGAAAATTTTTTTTTCATTTTTAAGAGCTCGTAAAAGTTGACCGAAGTATTTATAAGCCAGTGAGTCACCACTGGAAAAAATTGCGATCTCGGTGTCCGGCTCGACTTTAACCAATTCGTAAGAAACTGTGCCGTAAAACTCCATCTAACCTAACTAACCTATCCTCCCTACAAACCGCGAAAGCTCTACATACAGAGCGCCCTCCATAGTTGCTACAGTACATCGGCCGAATGCCGAATGATGCTGCTAGCTTGGTGATAGCTTACGTTTTAGTATGTGCTGTACATACAGTACAAATTAGTGTGTATTCACCAGTCGTACTTTGCTATCACTACATTGTACCCGAAATCCGTACCATTACCAGCGCAGCGCAGCCAGCGCAGTGCACTGTACCATTCAATGTTATTGTTGTGGTGAGTGATCCGAGTCGGGGACTCCAGAAAAATGGCGAAATTCATCGCCTTGTGGATAATTTGTACGTACATTATTTCCAGTGTTTTGGTTGTGTATGGACGCTTCAACCTTCTAATTACTGAAGAAGAAGTTAAAAGACTGATGGGTGAGTATTACTTAAGGTCAAAACGCCTGAAAAGGTGGCCTCATTTTTAGCCATTGCCTTCATAAGCCAGTCGCAGTGGGGCCTGTCGATCTACCTTAGCTACAGTGCTTACTGGACTAGCAATTACCATTGTTGTATTTTGTAGACCTTACAAAACGTTAGGCCTAACATTGACATTGACCTAGGCCCATAGGCCTAAGCTCTCCACTGTACTTCTAAAGACGAATCCGGACAGTCAAGTGATGGTCTGATTTTAGTCCGACTTAGGCTAGGCCTAACTAGGGCAGTGGCAGAGCTACTGTAGGTATTTCGGTCAGAGGGGGAGAAAATGGTCTGGGGCACTTCGAAAGAGTAAATACACTGACTGAGCCTTGGCACAGTTGAAGCAATGGCTTTTCAGACTTTCTATTTGATTTTCGCACCTGGTAGAAGACTACTTTGCCATTTGCCCTCAGCAAGTTTTTCTATTAAAACATGTTTCAATTTTTTCTATCCACCGGGCCTCCACGGAAGAAAATTCAGGGAGGGGGGACTAAATTCTTGGCTCAAATTTAGAATTAGGGTCCGGAACTTACATCATACGTGGATACGTACGCATAGTAATAGGGTTAGAGTGAAGGTTAGGGTTAGGGTTAGGGATATATTACGCATACCAATATACATGTACGTACATGCATACGCATACATATGCATAGGTAGAGGGTTAGGGTGGGCTATATGTAGTTGTATGCACACGTAGGAATGTATACATTGTTGCACGTTTAAATATATGCACTTACGTATATGTATGCGTAATTACTTGGCTCTAGGGATATGTACAGTACCGGTCTGTCGAGGTTGAAACGAACGTCGAGAACCGACAGTCGTTTTAAGCCGACCTACGTCGATCAAAGTAAATTCACAAAACCTGCCAAAGGTTAGAAAACAAGATCGTCCATTTTGACGATCTGAGCAAGACAGTCGGACATAGTAAAGATTATACACAAAAGGCTGTGGTTTCCAAATGAGCTCTTTGCGGTTTGCGAGCTCGGTCGTGTTAATGTGTCATTATTGAAAAGGAGAAAAGTGAACAATGGAACTTTTCAATAATGAGATTGTCATCGCATGATTGAGCTTGACTAGCCCTAGGTTATGACAGCGATTAGCAAACCTACACTAGAAAGCCTGCATGCTTAGTTTTTGTGAGAATGTAATAAGTTGTAGAGTTTAATTCCAGTTAATAAACCTTAACACTCACTTAAAGCGTGATATATCCATCGAAAAGACAATAACGTTAGACCTAATTGAAACGTTATCAAAATCATTTAAATCATAAGCCACGTAATTGTCACACGGGTCGCAGGATATCAACCTCGCTGGTAAGCCCAACTTACAGTACTTTCCGGTACGGTAACACTGTCACACAAGATTTACGTTTCTCTAAGCTTGTCATGCGTGTACAGTTAAGAAAATAATACTCGTGCAGATATTGCAATCGGCACGTAAAGCGCTACTAACGTTACTCGTGTCAAATTCCGGAAATGCCTGCTTAGTTTAATACATGCTGGAATTTGATTTGAGCACGAATGTCGCCGTTCCCTACATAATTAATTGTACAGCAACTGTTTTATTGAACATAAATTGACAAATATGACCAGCCGTTGGAGTAGCAAGCACAGCAATAACGCAACTAACAGATCGTACCGATTTGTTTGGAAAACTCTAGGTGTCAATCATGTCACGTCCTTTTCTTCCCTACATGTTTATGTGCCAGCAAATAAGTCTTTTTGTACGAAATAAATCCACATGTCTGTGCCTTTCTTTTACTAGTACTTGATTTTCTTATTGACTTTTCCCTGTTTTTTTTTCTTTTCGAAGGGCCTAACCTGATTTGCAGCACAGGGTTTTATAGGGTTTGCTGAAATGTAAAATCGCAAGAAAACTTCAGCTGTTCTCTACAATATAAGCACTTAAATTCTGCACTTCACAAGGCTAAATTTGTTCGACAATGTGTCCCTCTCTCATGTTAAAGATTTTTCCAGCCAAAGAATAGATATTAAAGATTTTTCCAGCCAAAGAATAGGTTACCGACCAGTATTAAATAAAAGCCCATGCCTTTTAGACGAGACGTGATAACATGAAAAATTAAAATTTATTGAATAAAAATAATAATTATTCACTGTCAATGGAAGTTCCGCAATGGATTGTACTCCGTCATAAATGCTGAGACAAAGAGCAGGCCTTGATCATATAATTAACCACCCATCATAGAATTGAGCCAACACCATTGCTTTATATTTGTTCAACAGTGGCGACACTGAGGCGCATGAGGGTTTTATTCCGCTCAGATTTCGCCATTCCTTTCTGCCCTCCGCCAGTTAGGCCAGATGTTGCCCTTAGTTCGCCCCCGCCCCATTTTGCCATATCCTTGGCACCGCCACTAATTAATGTAACTCCCCAATTGCCTCAATTTGAATCTTACCTGGTTAGTATGAAATCTCTCACACCTGATCGTCCAAAGGAGAATTATTCCATTAATATTCCATGCAGAGAAAGAAATTATAAGATGGCAAGCCGAGTGATGAGAATTATGCCATTTATATTCTAGGCAGTGAAAGGAACTGTAAGATGACAAGCCGAGCGATGAAATTTGCGATTAGATAGATCTCAGGGCCTTCAACAACTCAACTTAGTTGAATATAACACATACGGTCCACTTCAGATTTTGTACAGGGATCGCCGTCATATTTACTTCAAGGCGGGCTGTGCCAACATTGTCCGACATTAAACCCGGTCCCCGCACCTTCCATGACACCCAGTACTGTCAGGCGCTATGTATACGATAAGGTGCCAGCCAGCTTGCAGGTTTAACAATGCAATGTACAGTGCTATTAATATTAACGTGTGGCCCATCGATTCGTACGTTCTACATGTTGCGGCGACCGGTAACAAGTTCTGAAAATGCTTGGGAAGTCCCGTTTCTTGTCACGGATATATCCAATCGCAGCTACGGACGAAACACTCACCCATTGGTTACTGGGCAGCGCTAATTCTGCATAACCATCTTGGGAAGTTGTATGCCCATACGTTTATGCGACGTCACAAATTGCTTCGGACCTTTTTTAAACGATCTAGGTAGTCGGCGCCACTTGTTAGTTATAATATTGCTATGTTTTGTCCGATGCTTAACTCCTAGAAAATATTTTTTCGAATCTAAACCTTTTACTAGGTGTGTAATAAGATAAGGCATGAAAAATAAACTCAAAAGGGTTTATATTTAGGTGTAAATCATTCCGTTCATTTTTCGCAGTCGCATCTAAAAACGACAACATGTAGCGCATGCATGTACACTCAGAATAATAATGAAATTTACTCACAGCGCCGTATACATACTAAGGCCCCATTGTAGCAGGCTGTTCACACACGTTACATGGCGAGCGGACAACACACTGCGAATCTATATAAGTTTTTGTCGTGAGGTGGGTAGAGCTTGAAAGGGAGCGATGTAACAGTGGTTCGCAAATGTTTAAACTTAGTCTGGGAATAATTATTAACCACTGCAGGTGCTTGGGAAATTCTTTACCTGGGGGTTTCTCATCGAGTATGCTGCATTAACACACCCTTCCAAAAAATGGATACCGGTAATTACTATACAGTATGACTGGATGTAGAAAAAAGTGCCGTAGTACCCACGGAAGATTTCGTCCATATACCAACAGTAACTATCATCCAAGTTGCGTGTTACACGAGTGTCAGGGTTCAAATTCAACGCGATCGTTCCGTGCAGCTGGGTAAATGACCTCGATTTTCTCACGGGCAGCTCTTTGATGTTAACCGCGTCGTAGACTGAAAGGCGCGATGGCTGTCCAGAAACTTTTTGAGTGTCAGTCTTCCGTCATCAAGGCGCCGTACGTGTGACCTGTCTAGGCCGTGCCCTGTATTTTCTTGCATTGCAGCTAGAGAGACCGAAACTACAGAGTCTGCGAGATCAAAAAGTTAAAAACTTGCTGATCTTTTCAAATTTTCGATTCCCGGATCTTCAGTTCTGTTAACTTTGGTCTCAATGTGCACTGCCTTTTAAGGAGGACTTAAACAGTATTTGAGCAGTAAGACACTATATAACACATATAACCGTGCAGATACTGTATAGTCTCCCTTCATGATTATTACATTACGGAAACCAAGTCCCCTCGTTCCCAAACTGATACGGTATCATCCCCACAGCTCCCACCCCTAAGTTTATCCACTATATCGTATCAGCGCCGCACCTATAAGCATGGTGCTTTCCCGTTTTAAGTGTACTCTCCAAAAATGACCGAGCATTTGTAAAACATGAAACGACCCAAAATGTATTAGACAAACTCGAACAGAATCTAATTAATAGGCGGACGAATTGCAATCTTTTCCAAAACTTTGACCAGAGTGGGGCTCATAATTGAAACACCAAAGAGAATCAAGTTTATTCCAAACAAAAGAGTAATTGCCACCACGATGTTGAAGTAATCCTTTCAGAAATAAATACCTAAGTAGGCTACAGTATAATACCACAACTTTCATTGTTCATTGATCCTAGCAACAACGGTACTGCATGCGTCTCTTCGCAACGGGGAAAAGATGTCCAGCGTGGCGATTCTCCCTTTTGTCTTGTATTAACCAAAGCCGCCTTGGGCATTGGTCAAATTTACCCCGAAACGGTGTGGTAAGCTGGCGGTCTGGGTGCGAAATACATCCCTTCGATGATTATCAATGTTTAGCGCCCTAGTTTGGAAGTTTGGACATAAATCAGTTACCCTTTAAACTTTCAAATCTCACTGTTGGCACTGTGGGGGGGGGGTTGGGGTACCCGGTGTTCACGGGGTTCAAGGTTCAGTGTTCCAGCCCGTATTCTTTTCATCTCGCTGGTTTAAAAATGATTGCAAGGTTCGTTATTCCATGGCTTTGATTTTCCAAGAAGTGACGATGTTCTCAAGATTCGGAAACATGGAACCTCGGGAACAGCGAACCCAACAAAAATTGACATAGCTTCCAGTTGGGTCGCTGTATCATATTTTAGAATGCCATAATCTTGTAAGTTTGTTATATAAAACTACGGCATGCCGACCAAGTGAATTTTTTCGTCCGCCCACTGAAGACTTATTTTGCTTATATGTTTCCAGTTAAGCTATTAAATGATTTTCTCAGGTTGCAAACATCGTTTCCTCCTTTCAAAATGTACCGAAGTGGGTATCTGGAGAAATTGTCAACAATAGCGTTTTACCCTATTCCAGATCTTTGCGCAGTTCACCTTACTGTACAGGGATTTTGTGGAAGAGCGGTATGCTTTGACCGACTCTGTTTAACTTTCTAGTTCACCGACCAGTTGAAAAAAAATGTCTCGCCAATTTCGTAGGGCTCCTCCCTAGCGCGCACAGCCATGATAATGATCAGTACCTAGAAAATTGGCTGTGTACGGCATATTTTGGAAAACCGCCAAATTGTCATGTCAAAATGTTGACCGCGCGAAAAGCAAGAGTCATATTCCCAGGCACCTGTTCATCATGAACCTCGCAGGTGACCTAGTTCTCTGTGAAATGTACTGCACAGTACCTTACAACGTTGATATGCAAATGAATTGCTCGGATCACCAGTTCATGTACTGTATCTGGCCGGGTACATAATTAAGATGCGCGTGAGGCCTTGCGTGATTGGTAGGTTGGAACAGGGCGAGTCCAATATGTGAATGTATAAGTGAGTGGGATTTTTTTAATTATGTGGATGCGTGGTACCAACAAACAACATTAATTCATTTCCCTTGGTTTCAGGGTGATACTGTACTTGCAAGGACCTGTTTCGTAAAATTCTGTATCTTCGACGGAGACCGAAGTGTTGGTCACCTCTGTGCAGAAAATTCCCCTACTTTTCATGCACCTTTGCTGACATAGGTTGGGTCCACGTGTTGTTACCAAAAAAAAAATAGGCCCATGCAACGTTATTTTGCATACTGTACGGTACGTGATAGTTAGCTTCTTGGTTGTGCTTGTTACGAAAATATTAGTTGTAGTTTGCGAACCGTTAACGCAAGTTTCATGTGGTAATATGTGTACCCCAATAATGCGGGATTATTACTTTGGATTATAAAACTGAAAGCAGAGGCGCAGAGTAGGATTTTGCTGCTGTATAAGGTAGGGCATAAAGATAAATGACAATGCTATAGAGTAACTTCGTTACTAGCAGTACAGCTAACATGGAGACAAGATCATGAGATTCGTGACTCATGTCGGTTTATTGGCGAGCCCGAGAGTCAACGGTACTTCGGAATAGATCAAGTCTAGTAACAATAATTAGCTACAGTAGGACAATGGTTAATCATTTTCGTTCAGTCAGAGGGGGGGGGGGTGGTAAACACATGAGAGCTCTAGATGGGTTAAAACTTTTTCAGCGCGAATTCTAAACATTGATATGCAAAGTGGGTACAGATATATTGCTTTTCTTTTTAATGCTTTTTCCAGTTTCTTGCAACAATCTGCTAGATTTGTCCTTCGCCCGATAAAATATGACAGCCCACTGTGCTTGCGCCGGTGGGATGGGAGGTTACTCTGCCTGCAGGATATTGCGTCCACCCCTCCAGGAAATTGCGGGAAAAAAATTCAAGTGCACCTCCCAGCTTGGAATGTGCAATTTCCGTTTTTGTTCAGGAACTGAGAATAGTTGTAAGCAATTGTGCCTAGCAACAAAAAAGGTACGGTAATCAATAGATATCTTAGCCTTTAACCAATTCATATGAAAATGGTGCGATTATCGGGAAGGGTTATTTTTTACTTTAAGGGGTGCCCAGTTCATTTCAATGTATTCTGTTGAGATACTGTAGAACTTACTTGCACAACAATTATCGGATTCCAATTTTTTCCACGCTGACAAAACCTGGTCAAGTACATACGCAAAAGACAGAAAAAGTAGAAGATGAAGAAGAAAGAAAGAAAAAAAAACTACATGCCAACTAATAATTAGAACAAAAAAAAAATGTATCAAGCGTCTGCACGTTTTTTGTGAACTTGCGAATGTATAATGAATGAATGATCCGAATGTTCGCTCGAAAAAAACATCATTCCTACGTATGAAAGAAAAAGGTGCATTAATAAAACGGAACATGGGGGGGGGGGGTAAACAGCAGGAGGAAATAGAGAAAACATAAAGCTGAAGGTTTAAGGCCTGCTGCAGAACAGATATTACAGCAAAGTCACATGAACTCACGATGTAAAATTTAACAGGAATATTACAAAAGAACGCAAAGTTGTGGGATACAATCTGCACGCACTTAAAAGAAAAAACAGTGCAGTAACATGCACCCGATTCCCCGGGCCGAAATTGGAAGACATTTTGCAAGATCAACTGCATCCAAACTAGCAAATGTACTCTTCGCAACACTGGTTTTTACCCACGGACCCAAGACGGCCAGGTGTTTGTGGTTTTGATTTGTGAAGCGTTCGTTGTTTGGATTGTTCTGGATCACTATTGTTTAGGGCCGTGTTTGGGGGGGGGGACCATTTTCGTATTGTAGCTGTTCACTTTAGTTGGGTTTCCGCCCTTTACAAACTTGCCCTTTTAATGTCGGTACACCCAAGAAGTATAATCTCCACCATGACAACAGTTCGTAAGAAGTTAAAGATCGCCTTAGTAGTTTTGTTGAATTTTCTTTTGCCAAATGAAGCGATAGGTATTGCAACATCCCCCCATGATCTGTCTACATATTGAAAAAAATTATTTCATCTCTTACGCCTATAATATGTATTGATAAAATTAGAAAGGGGCAAAAACAAACTAGCAACACACAATAAATGAGTTTTTTCAGTTAACTTGATCATTTATTCGTTAGTTTGATTAACCCGTGAAATGGTACAGGACAAGCTAGCGGTCCTGCATTGTGTGCTGGTGCGTTGTTGAACATTTCTAAGTTGTTTCCCGATTTTACGAAAAGCGTGTTGAAGTAGTAAACA
This sequence comes from Holothuria scabra, assembly GCA_037179385.1. Lineage (NCBI taxonomy): Eukaryota > Metazoa > Echinodermata > Holothuroidea > Aspidochirotida > Holothuriidae > Holothuria > Holothuria scabra. Next base: position 38,060,265 of record CM074190.1, read on the forward strand.
AAAAGTGCAACAACAGTGCAATTTCCCATCACATATTTTGGAGGTGTAATATTTGTACCTTCTCCGAAAGTGCGTATCGTTGTTTTGTAGACAACTATGGTATGTCGCACAATTCCAACAGCTTAAACTATTGCCCGAGAGTTAAGCTTTATCAAGTTAGTTTGAAGAGGTTTCACGCTATACATGAATTATCCCGTCTTTTTGCAGTAGAAAAAACGTAGCTGTTAAAATATTTTGGACTGGCCACACTGTCTCGCAATCTCTTTTAATTTTAATGACAAATCAGTTCCTCTGCAGTGTGACCGTGTACTCTAAACAAATTCGGTCAGTGAAGAGGATTAACGATGGTGACTGCATTGTGTGCACGGAGGGAATTTGCGAGAAAACCACAGTCGAAGATCGACAAGATTAAGGACGATCTTATCTATTGTTTGGAAAACCACGATCGATTTAAGCCTTTAATGAATAGCTGCTCACCAAGTTAGGTAAGGAAGGAAGGGTTTTACGGTTTTTGACGATCCATAAAATTTAGGTTAGATTGCTGAAAGTCCTTGTAAGTCGAAGTGCGTCGATGTACGTAGTGTCCGCCAACCTCGACGGACCGGTACTGTATATGCTTTCATATACGTATATGTCTTTATATAGTATGTGGCGCTGTTAGACAGTACTTATATTATTTGAAGACCCTCCACTGGCAACGGCGCTCATTGCGCAGTCAGCAAGCACACTGGTCTATATGCTATATTGTGTATACCGGTATGTCTGGTTCGAATCCATGGTTAACCATTGCTTTTCTTTCTTCCACAGCATTAACCATTCACTTCTTTCCACAGCAAATTCATCATACTGCTCTTCTTGAGTGGAGAAAAAAAAAAGGCATTTTACTGGAAAATAAAAACAAAATAACATTGTTTTTCTCTGAAAAAAAATAGAGTTTCAGTGCCCTCTTTTAAGTTGGGAGTCTTTTAATATGATGTCATTTCCCATACTAAATTTTACCACAATCCTACCAGTACTTTTTGAAATAGCCGATTTTATGTCTCCATAATCCCTTACAATTTCTCCAAATTGCCGTATGCTTCAGTGTTACGTTCTGCCTGCAAAAGTTGGTCAAAAACAACATCGTAACTGCTCACTCAGATGCTTTGATTATTCAACAAGTGTTACATACGCCAAATGTGCTGGTGTGAATATGCAACATAACTGGGCAAGACACTCAGTGATCACGCATCTGTGTCATGATAGCTTGCATTCTGTGTACGTACCATGCAAATTAACAAGTCACACATAGCCTGCTTACACACAGTCTATGCTATAGCAATCCGTACGTGTACTTGCTTACGCACACGTACACAAGTTTGTGATTTACTAACAGTACTTTGGTATTGCATGTGCGCTTACCAGTCAAAACGTCCCCGTACCAAAACATCCCCGTACCAAAACATCCCCGCAATTGGTCAAAACGTCCTCAGGTCAAAACGTCCCCGCGTCAAAACGTCCCCGTTGTATTTTGTTGAAATAAATCATTGTTAGGTATGCACTTTTTGAATCTGTGAATCAAGAAGTACCCAAAGAAACATTTTTTGAGGTAATTTACATCATGTGACCACTCTTTATAGCCATGAATTAAGTACATTGAGAGAAATAGCCAAGAAAAGAGGTCTGCTTGGTTCTCTAGATACCGAATTCATAATAAATAAAAGTAGCCTAAACCTTAGTTAATTTGATGCAATTTGCTGGCTTTTGAGACCATTGGAAGTACAGAAAGAAGCATTTTCATGGGATTATCATGCAGCTTGTCAGAAATAGCCATTTATTATGAGAATGGTCACTTGAAGAAAAGCAAAATGGAAACTGCTCATTAAAAGTCTTAAAAAACTACAATAACAGAACGCCTGAATGTTCTCTTCAAATGATTTTGAAAAATATTGTGGAAGCAATTTTGGTATCCTTATAAAGTTATATAAACTCCTTTTATTGTCTATGTTGACAATTATTCCTGACAACAAGAGGGCTTTTTGTGCGTACAGTTGTTGTTGCCCCCTTTGCACCATCTTACATTGGTCAGGAGGGTTAATTTAATGTCAGTCTGTGTATTTTGTAAGCTTATAGTCATGCTTGGTGAGGAAGCAATTAACTTAGCACAACAACAACATTCATTAGTGCATATAAAGCTTGAAGATATGTTTTGGCAAAACCTATCCCTATATATTACAAAAGATGACACTTTTCATCAGGATAAAGTGCAGATAGTACAGTTGCTGGTGGCTATCTGAGCATTTTGTTATCTGGACCTTAAAACAATGGTATTAAGTTATGTCTTTTGCCAATAATGGTGCAAGAGTAAAGTATGTCTTAAAAGGGCGCTGACAGACGATTTTGGTCCGTCAGGGGGGGGCGACCACCCCACTGACCATATGGCAGCTCCGCCACTGAGCTGGGGTCCATTACCTTTAACTTACTCTTTCAATTCCCTTGCTTGCCTGTATTAGTGGATGGTTTTAATGTTATAGGCTAAATTTTATCCAGATTCCCTCAATTTTACTGCAAGTGAGGGTTTGAAATTCATGTAGCCTAATGTTAGGCCAAGGCCGTAGCCTTGCCTAACATACACAACACAGGAAGTCAATTTAAAAGGTGAACAGTCCTCCAAACTTATTTTGCAGAAAAAGCTAAATAGGCCTAGCACAATTTTCGTCTTATTTCTCTTCAGAGTATCTTTCATTACATTTTGTGATTTAATATTGCGCACTGAAGGTGAACCAAGCAGTTACTTCTTGTAGATTTCACATTGGAAGAGAAGAAACATTGTCACATAACTCCCAACAGCCAGTAATGAAACTGGACAGTCTACTCACTACAGTACTTCAATTTGGGATTGCTGCTGTTGCCCTTTAAGGCTGGTGGACCCCACTAGAAATGGCTGCCTACAGTCACAAGTACTAGCCTAATAAGATTCGTCTGTAATACTAAGGTTACTACTAACGATGAACTTGAAGTTGAAGTTAAGCCTGAGTTAGTCCTTGAACAAGGAGAATGTACTAGGCTTAACAGTAGGACCTATTCCATACATAGTCCTTGCCCATACACCCTGTAACCAAGACATTCATGCTCCGAGCTAGGCGTGTAATCTACTGTACAACGGCCTCACAGTTTCAAAAATGCATGTATAATTACCATACTTCCATTAATGATCTTTAACACCCCACATCTAGGCTTGTCAATCGGCTTTTCTTCAAACTGGGGAAATGAGTTGGTGAATTTGGAATTAAAAATCGACTCTATCATGAAGTATGTTACATGATCTAGAAATGCCTGTAACTGTATGTAAATTATGTGACGCAGTGCAGTCACTTCATAGTTAGTGTACATAACCTTTTCGTCGAGGTGGCCCTGCCTTATAGTATACATCTTGGGGTGTATGAACAAGGCAGGGTCACTGAATGGAAAGGTTACCCTGACTACACTTAATGATGTTCCAGAAGACCCTCGTTTCCACTTTATAAAACAACCTTATTTACAGAAAATTTTGATAAATTTATTATATTTGTTTATATATTATTAAAATTCAGAAAAGTATTTTAAAACAATTTTATTAGAATTTACATCTTTCTTCTCGAGTTTTGGAAATAAACAATGGATTTTATGACATTAATTGGAGGAATTGCGCTTTTGTTACAAGTTTGTCCACGTATACATGGAAAAGAGTTGTGACTCTGATGTGGAATAGAGTCCATATAAAGGTACTCCAATGTGCAAGTGCGTGTAGCGCCATCATTTCTCAAAACATCAAAATGGCTGCTGCTAAAAGAGATAGATCTCCAAGTACTTGTTCTGTAACATTTTGCCTCAGAAAGTAACCTAAAATTGTATGCATTTTTGTAAGCTATAAAGAAATGTAACTGATTTCAATTGTTATAGGGTGGTGATGGTAAAATCAGTCAACGAATTAGCTATGTTGCCGTGGTCAATTTTCAGCTTAAGTCCTGATACTGCAACAGCTAGGTTTCCAGCGCACTGTGGCCAAGGACTCAGTATTGTGGAAAAAGACGAAGTGGACGTAGCATAGAGTCCTGTTCAAGGAGCCTGAGTGTGTCACTCACTGATCTCTATAAATAAACCTGGATACCCATTCCCGTATAGAAGCATGTACAAACAGTTGAAGTCACCAGGAACATGTGACAGCAGCCATACTGTACCACTCCCATTCTTACGGGACCGGCTAACAGATGAGCATACATTAGTGTGCAGAAGTTGTCAGTCAGAGTTTGTTATTGACTTCTTAGCAATCGTGGTAGTAAGGAAAGTGAATGAAGGGGCATCGGTTGGGGGAGGGGACTGTAGAGAATGTTGGAAGTTAAGAATTAGTCCAATAAGCCTTTAAGAGAGTCATACTTGGGCAGACTGAGGACCCAAAAGGTGTACGTAGCCTATATGTGCATGATGAAATTGTCAAGTTGAAAGCATCTCCATGGAGTGGGTACTGAACAGAGCTTAAAATGACACAAGACTTTGGAAGGTGGGTAATGGATGGGAACGTTGTGTAGTACAATTATGTGCTAAGTACCTGTTTCGCAAAATTTTCTGGTATACCTGGTAATACCAGGTATGCGGCAGTCGGTATACTGGTAGGTCTAGAGTTTGGCTTATAACCGGTGGACCTTAGGGGCTATCACAGCAAAGGAAAAGGAGACTTAGGTGTTTATTTCATGTTGAGACCCCTCACATAATTGACTGTACAAGAAGAAACTGACAAGGAGGTAATGGTGAGCTGGCAAACCAGGTCTACTAATAGCATAGCAACATCTTAGTAAACAATTTGGTCTAAAATGGTGGTATTATTATATAGGCCTACCTACTTCTATGCTCAGCAACGATTACTTTACCTTAAATCCTCTAGTCTACAGTAGAGCTCTTAATTGAACCCATCAGGTTATGTGGTTTAGATCAAAAGACATCAACCATAATTTTGCCTCATATTTTGGGAGTTGTCTACAGCTAAGTGTGCATGTCCAATATTTTGCTGTAAGATCTGTGGGTCCATGCTCAGTCACTGTGTATGCTAACTCTTTTTCTCTTCTCTTCCTTTTATGGTGATGGACTTTTCTTTTCTAGATGGTGACTTGCCATAGAGCACAACTTTTGTCTTGTGCAAAAAATATTGCACGCAAATTTTATGCAAAGAAGCATTTTAACAATGCATTTCAGGAAGTCCTGTTTCCATGTTTATCTATGAATGAAGAATTCCTTGTGGCACCATGATGTCATCAAAACAAGTCTCAGTGACTCTGACAATATGAACACTTGATTTGGAAAAAGACAGGTTGTGCAATAAAGAACCCACACTTTTGGAACTTCCATAAAACTTTTTCATAGCACTTTGCCCCCATTTTGAAAACATATCTCTATCAAGTCAGGGCATGAATTTATTGCACTCAAACTGGTAAACCCTGCGCTACCCCTGGAATTAAGTGCTTAAATTATTCTGTAATTTTAATGGAATTTTATAACTTGTATTCATATGAAACAAATGAGCTGCTGTATCTTGTAAAAATGATTTCAAACCTCTGTATTGTTTGTACTTGGCAAGAACCAGCCCTCATGCAAGAAGAAAACATCCTCCCCCCCCCCCCCCATTTTTGGTCTCTCCTACAGAACAGCAATCAATCACACCTTATTCCCCTTTATTGACACTTCCTTCATATGTACCCTTTGAAGAAATTAGTATTAATTTCCAATACATGCACTCTGAAGATGGGAGCATGCCAAGGCCTTGAATTTGTAGGAATGCCAGTGTCATCAATTGCACACCATTACTTGACTCAAATCACTTTGAGTGGTGCAGTTTTTTGCATACCTAGATGAATAGTGGGATCTGTTTCAGTTTAATAAAACAGCACACATACCACACTCCTTTAATTTTCAGAGGAGTGTGATTTGAAGCCCACCTGGAAAATTTAAAACCTGAGGCCTGCATGCCTTTTTGCCTGCAAGCTACATTTGGAGGGCAGAATCCCAATTCAGATGTAATTCTCTAGAATAACATCACTGTTATAGTGCATTGTGCTAATGGCGGTGATTATTGATTTGATGTTCGAATGGCATAAACCAACAAATTAAAAGTCATGGCATAGCCTGCCAAACAAGTTAATTTACCCATGCACACAGTTAAGTAGTCTTGGTTTGTGAATGATCTGATCAAGAGTGTAAATGTATTACTGTACATTAATTCTTTTTCATTATAATAAAACCTTTGCCAAAAAACTATGACAAAAGATTGCAGTTGTGCATTATTTTTTGTCCTAGTTAAATGTCAATGACAAAATGATGCATACCAAAACACAATCCCACATCCTTTGTAATTTAGCTGTTTGAAAGAGAGTCTGCAGCTGTCAGCATGATTGCTACAATATAGCCAACAGAAAAATATTTTTTGTACAATAACACCTAGGTGTTGCTGTGCTAGTTCACTTACACCACATTGCTTAGAGTGTAGATTTGTCACATAGTGTGCCCTGAGGCCAGGTCAAGTCATGCCAAAGACTTATAAAAAGGAGCCCTATATTAGGGCCTTCTATTGTGCATGATGCCCCACAAAAGCAATGACAATTGACAATGAAATGACAATTAACAATCAATTCTTCACTAGTTGTTAAAAAGTATTATTGTGGGCACCTTAAAGGCCCAGTTCTCTCACGCACGGTTGTCACCAGCCCAATTCGAGTGCCCAAAGTTTCAGGTGGCTAAACACCTGACTCAGTATTTGTTCCTCACCCCCATAGAATCCAGTGGCGTAGCCAGGATTCGATTTTTGGGGGGGCCTAGGTAACAAGTGGGGGGGCCTGGTACCTCCGAGGGTCAGACACAGCAAGACTATCTAAGGAGAGCCCCACCATCGGTTGGCGCGGAGCGTACAAGAAAATTTTGGACTTTAAAACCCCTCCAGATGGCCGGAAACGGCACTTCCCAGGTGTTTTAAGCTGGATGCTGGAGCCCGAATCTCATGTCTGCGACTTCTCAAATAACTAGAATAAAAAATCAATCTATGAAAAATGGTAATACATACACTTTTTAGGGCCCCCGAAACTGGGCACTTCTGATCTGTGGCCTGGGGGATGAGACTAAAAGGAACCGGTATCTCCCTTTCCCTTGGGAAAAATTGAAAATATCAGAAGGACGTAGATCGCAAATGCGGCAATATTTGAATCTAAGCGGAGCGCCACCATCAGTTGGCGCGGAGCGTACAAGAAAATGTTGGGCTTTAAAACCCCTCCAGATGGCCGGAAACGGCACTTCCCACGTGTTTTAAACTGGATGTACCCAGCCGCAAATGCGCCAATATTTGAATGGATTTCAGCTTACCTCAGGCGGTACCTTACCCTTTAACAGGAAAACCAAAAGTAGTTGTGTCCCCCTCTGAGAAAAAATGGTGCTATGTTTGGCAAAACTTTGAACTGAGTACAGGCCTAAGTTTTAGGATTTTCCCTTTTTGGGAAGCATGAAAAATATCAAAATATTTCTAGTTTTTGTAGAGATTTTACAAGAGACATACATATACTGCCAAAGAAACAATTTGCAAAATGGTGCAGTATTTGTTCATCGGTACATTACATAGTCAAAATTAAAATACTACGAATAAATCTCTCAGAATAATTGAACCGCAAACAGAAGTACGGATCATGTGGGAAACACATGAAATCCGGACCTTGTGGACATTTTACAAATCCCCCGGACGCCAGTGCCAACTAATAAAAAGAGGACTTGTCGAAAAAATCGTCCTACAGTGGCACTTGTCATGGGCAGGAGTGAGGCACGGAGTAGGCCTACTTGTTAAGGATGGAAGGGAAGAATTATCCGAAGGCAGTACCTTACCTCACCTGCTTACGGCATATTTTGGGTATGATAAAGTATAGGAATGGTTGTGTAAGAATGGTCTCCAGTGTATGATTGTCTTATTTTCAGTAAATCAATCAGCAATCCGAAAGGCAGAAAGGGTCTTCACCTAACAAAGTCACATTAAAGTTTGTCGTCGAGACTTTCGTTTCATCTTCGAAGTGAAATACAATAAACGACAGTGCAGATCACAAATGGTATCCAATTTAGTGAAAGTAGGCATTTTGAAGTTATTACTTGATTTCATACGTGCGCACAAAATGTGCTTTACACACATTCATCCATGTTTTTTTTTTTTAATTTTTACTTATTTTATTTATTTACTGTTTTGAAGGATATACTTCAAAGTTTATTTTCGTTCAAACATTTTATTTTTTTCAATTACTTTATCAGTACGCAAAAAATCTGGGGGGGCCTGACGCCACTGATAGAATCCATCTCATTTTTGACCCATTGAATTTTTAATCTATAGGCTTTTGTCAATTCCATTATTTTTAAGAATAAAAGATCATTTTTGTGCTGTTCGGAAGCCTTGCATTTAAGGTGTTGTACCGGTCGACAATGTCCAGTCCAGGTTAGTCCCGACTGGCGCCGACCGGCGTGGTGACAACCCTGCTCTCACCCCAAACAGTGCCAATTCTCCTAACCTTCTTACTTAAGCCCCTCCCACAATTGTCTGAAATCCATCCTTTTCCAGTCACACAATCTCAGTTTATTGCTTCAGGGTGAGTATAGAAAAGAGCTATGTGGATAACCAAAATAATCTCAGTACGGTCCATGCTGTGTAATATAAGTTTTGGTAATCTGCATTGTTTGAATTAACAGTCAATCAAAAAGCTTGGTCAATGGAGAGTTTCTGTACCCCCCTACAAGAAGTGTAGTTTGGGTGAGAGGATTGGCCCTTTTAGCCAGAAGTTTATAAGTTGAGGAAGTTGAGGAGTACCATAGGGCCATGGATATAGCAAGCAAAGTTTTACGGACATATTTTTTGTGGGGAATGGGATGGGGTAAGTTGGAAATGGGGGTTTGAACATGAAAAAAGAGTAAAATCTGATAACATGCATGTCTGAACCACTACTTTCCTTTTCGTCCAAAAACTACAGTTTGGGAAGTGGAGAGCGAGGAGGAGGAAGGGGAATAACAGAAGTTTTGTCCCTTCTTGTGAAAATTGTATTGGCGTACAGTTCTTATAGCCTGCTCAGATAATTTTACACCAAACTCCAATGTATGTAGTGGAGTACACTTTGTGAACTGTGCACAAATGTCTGTATTAAGATCTATATGAGCCTGCTCAAGACATGTTCTTTGGTTACTGCATGAAACTGAGTCCCCCTGTAGGGTGGGGGTTGTAGAATGCCCACAGTATTCCCTGCCTGTCGTAAAAGGCGACAAAACTGGAGGTATTGAACAGTATTTGAACATTATGACACTAATCAGCTCGTGTTGGTGTGTCGCTAAATCTCATCTAACCAGGTAACTAGCTAGCTGCACAAAACTGAGTGAAGATGCACATAAACTGAATGCCAGCCTTTAGTACTGCATGATGGTTCACTCATTAGACCCCCGATGGCAATTTTGATAACCTTTTAATCTTTTCTGTTTGGTACAATGTCAGCATTTCTCATAAGTTGTTTATTTTTCCAATGGTGTTCTAGATACAGTTTGCACAATGCAGTCAATGTCAAAGGAAACAATATCTATGGCTTGCTAATCTAGCTGTTAACACTTTTTTGTCAGTGATAGTAACCTACAAATTTCTTGAGAGATATTAGGCATTTTATACTCAAACAAAAAATTTGATGTCTAAAGAAAGCCCTTTGGCCTTAAAGGGCAAGAGTAGTCACACCAACATTGCTAAATCTCACAGTGTTCCTCTTATTTCCCTTCAAAGTATCGTAAAATATTTTAGGACTTCAACAAGATAAACCAAGGAGTTACTCCTTCTAATTTTCACATTTGAGGAAAAAATGTTGTCACCCTCAAGAACCAATCATGAAACAAGACAGTCTACAGTACTTTAGACTTCATGTTGGGTTGACTACATATCATGTTCAATTTATGTTTTATTGACTGTAAATTCTGCATACTTGTGTGCAGATTTCAAGCAGTATTTATTAACGTTAATATTTTACTACAGATGCTTTAAGTGTAATCTTGATAGCTGTGGTATAATACCTGACTGTACATGCAGTTTACTGTCTTTGAAATTATCACTCTGGCATGTTAATTAATGTTATTTGTTGGAACCCGCTCACTTCTCTCATTGTTATTTTAGTTAGTTCGTGATAGCATTGATAACAGGATGATGTACACTATTGTAATGCTGCACAGCTTTACTCTAAAACCTCTCATCTGCTCCAACCAGCTAATCAAGGAAGGAGTTCCTCAGATTCCTCAGCTGATAGACCTAGCAATAAAACATCATCTGCACACACGCTCCTCTCTCTCTACTGACCTTAGAGTTATGAATACTTCTGATGGGATCAGCATTCCTCTCCATTACTGTCCTTGTTAAAGCGATGCTGTACTTCTTTTGTGATCAGTTTAGTGTTTAAAATTTGCAGAGCCATTTTACTATAAAGTTCCATCTAAGTTTGTAAAATTTTTAAAAACCTTTATATTTTAAGTACAAAATCTGCTACACAATTTTGCATTTGTATAGCAGTACAGTAAGTCCATTTTGTGCTATAAAATGAGGTCTTGCCAGATAAATTATTCTCTGGCTTAATGAGAGTTGAGGTAGAGAATAGATAATTCATGTCTAAAAGGATATGCATAATGCATCTGATAGTACACAACCACTAATAGAGGAGAGGTGTAAGACTTATTGATTTCAACAAAGTAAAAAGATTAAAATCAAGTTTTGTTTCATTTGGAAGTCCCATCACTCAGAAGTACAGCAGGCCTATATATTCCTTTAAAGTTTAAATCCCTTTCTTCCAAAGCAGAGACTGTACAGTAACTGTGACACCTTTTGCGGTTCTCTTATATACTGTACAGTGTATGGTTAGCCTACTGTACATCACAAGATTACTGTATGTTTGGTGTTGAAAATTAGGGTCTCAAGTCAAAAAAGCACGGAAAAGGAATTCTGACACCAACTCAAATCTTCATAAGACATTCTTGAGCAGAAATATAAAATGTTGAAGTTTTATTCACATCACATTCAATGGCGAATATTTAATTTGTCCTAATAAGTGAATAAAGTTCAACGTTTAATGGCTTGAATGTCCTTTGAAGATGGTAGTTGGACTGTTTCCCACAAATAAAAGTTCAGTTGTTTGTTGCTCAAGAATAATTTGTTCACCCAAGCTTTCAACATTTTAAAAAATGTAATGCCCATGGCTCTTCTTGCATAGTATTTTCAAGAGATGTAGCTATTGCTGGACTTTATGATTAAGACTGAATTGTTTGATAGTGTCTGAGTCATTTTCTTTGTACCTTTTGTTGGTGCATTTTAAATACAATATTTCCCTATAAATATGGTTTTGAATGTGGGAAAAGTTCATGATTGGTTCAAATACAGTTCAAACATGGTTAAGTCCTCCCCTATCATCACTGCTTAAAGTGGGTGGGAAATATCCGGGACGAATTCAGACAAAATCACAAACTTCCAGTCCACTTGGGAGCAAGCTTCAGTAGGTTTCATGTATATGTCACCATGACCATCAGAATCTCAGTTGCCAACAGGTAACTCACAAATGCGACTGTAAAGATTGGTTGTAAATGTTGAGGTCATGACCATCATGATAGTGGTTGGTTACATGTGTGTGTCACGATCATCAAGATCTTGATTATGATTACCACAGTGGGATGCGACCATCAAGTTTGCAATTGCAATCATCAGGATGACTTAAATATCCCTCTTACACCCCAACCCATCCCCCATCATGGCAGAAACTCCAGTTGGTTAATTTTTTGGTGAAATTCAAAAGTCATGTGGTTTGTGTCACGAAAGGTCAAAAAGCAAAATTGACAAGGAGTTCAGGGAATAATTTAGCATTCAAATTTTGCATTGCAGTTTTGAAGATTTTTGAGATCTTTCACACATTGTTTGTGAAAATGCAAGGGTTATGCACACAAAAAATTGGTACACAATTTTTCATTTGTGTAGCAACTTGACCTGTTTGTGTAGCAAATTGCGATGCGATACTGGATAAATAATTAAACAATATGCAAATGATGTATTTTTCCAAAACATTTTATTTCTAGTCTCTGAAAAAAATGGGGCATAATGGCATCATATCCATAAATATGTATCATCAAAACCACAATGCATTTTTGCATCATTGTTTAATAATCAAAACTTAAACTTTATACTGCAAAGGTCATTGTTTAAGACTTATGCAGTTGGATGTACTCCACATGTAGTTCAAGAAATTCTTCAAACCACAGTCATATATTTCTAGTTCTCTGCTCTGTGTAAAGAAGGTCAGGATGGTGGTCATCCTCTTGGAAAATCTAATTTATCATTTCCCATGCATTTACGTTTCTTCAATATAACTTTTGTAAACTTGATGTCCTCAAAATTACTGTGTACGCCATAAAATAGTTCTCAGGACTCAGTAATGACTCCATGGCATGCTTGTTATTAAGTTTGATGAGTGTGGTTTGTGGCATCCTTTCACAGTAATAACTTCAGGGGATGACAAGAAGGAGAACTTTAACAATTGATAAGTTCTTTGGGAGCATTTATTAGGGAGCAATTAGTAAAGTTGACTTCTAAAGGGGAAATCGGTGGGAGGGACGGGGTTGTCTCACATAGCATATAATTTCCAAATTTAGCAATTGAAAAATGGATGGTATAAGTTTCTTCCAGAACTACTTATTTGTCATAGTCTTAGGAATCAGGTTTAGTATCAGTATATTGTACACAAAAAGTATAGAATGAATTTGTGTGAAATTGCAGTTCCTTTGATAAGGAATTAAAGCTTTGCCAACTCTGACTCAAGTCCTGTGTCTCTTATTTCCACCTTGTGAAAGACTCTTTTAAGTACTGTAAAGCTAGCTACACAGTGAAGGCTCTCCTATTTCCAACCTTCCAAAAGTACCTAATTTATGCTGCACAGCAAAAAGCCTTTTAAAGTTAGAGTATAAAATGTAGAATTAGGTCTTTGTACTATTTTCATTCAGTAAGATGGTTAACCCTAAAAGCCAGGTCTTGTGTTATTGTTGGACAGACAACCAACCACAGGAGAAAGAAGTAAAGTTTATGTCTTTAGGGTAGAGCTGTAGTCTGGCTTACATCTAAGTTATAAATTGGATTAGTTCCTTGTGATCAAAGATCAATGGAAACTAGATAAGAGGTATGGGATAAAGTTAGATTAGACAGAGAAAAGGAGAGGTTTATCAAGGGTTACTTCAATACATGATCTGAGACCACAGCACTCTTGGCTTTTTGGCTGCTATTTTTGATCCAGCTACCAGCAATTTTGAGGGCCATGCTGGGGTATGGTGATCCATGGCCTTGGGTGGTAAACTGTAAGATCAACAGGATATTGTCATTTGTTAACTTTTTTTCACTTAAGATATAGGCACTGATATGGGAAAGTAACTAACCAGTCCATTCTAAGGCACTCTCTGAGGAAGTTTTGGTAAATTTCAAAGAAAATTTAGCTTAATTGTGTAAAGGCCTTAGTTGCTTGCATTTGTTTAGAAATACTAAATTGTAGGAACTTCCATTTTTCTGGCAGGCAAAACAGTTTTAACTGCCCTGCAAAATAGTTTTTTTTGAAAAAATTGTGTTCCAAAATTTTGTTAGTGTACATACTTTAGCCCACCATATGGCTCATATGCAACATGTATGCCTATATTGCTTTTTTGTAGGATATTTATAATAGACCCTTCAGAGGTGAAGTTATGTTGTTATAGGGGAGGAAAATAGGGATGCACCAAATATGGATTTTCTGGCCGGATAGTGAAAAATTATCCAGTTCCGGTTTGGGCCAGATTTTTTTTTAAATCCGGCCGGATTTTCCTGTAAACTTGGGTAGCATATGAACATAATCTGAGTTGAAACAAACATGAACACTGCAGTAACTCTCACAGAATTAATTTAAAGTTCATAAATGATAGCTTATCATTGCATGTTATATAACATTCTGAACACCTTTATTTAGTCCTGATTTGTATGTACATGTAACAAGTATGACTTTAAATTCTTATTTCATCCTCCTGATTTGTATGTACATGTAACAAGTATGACTTTAAATTCTTATTTCATCCTCCTGATTTGTATGTACATGTAACAAGTATGACTTTCAATTCTTATTTCATCCTCCTGATTTGTATGTACATGTAACAAGGATGACTTTAAATTCTTATTTCATCCTCCTGATTTGTATGTACATGTAACAAGTATGACTTTAAATTCTTATTTCATCCTCCTGATTTGTATGTACATGTAACAAGTATGACTTTTAATTCTTATTTCATCTGCATTGCAAAAATCCGGTTCCGGCTGGATTTCAAGTAGGTTCTGGCAAAACTCTGTTCTGGCCGGATCCAAAATTATGGATCTGGTGCATCCCTAGAAGAAAAGTTTTGCAACTTGAAATCTTATTGCTACTGCAGTGTTAGAAAAAAATTGTGACTCTCTTCAGTTAACTACCAGTCTTATATTGGGAAACATTTCAGGATGTGCATGTGCAACCTAGCCACTAAGTAGCCTTTTGTACTGCCATTCTAATATCTGCTGTAAAGTAGTATTCCTGTTATATTCATTGAACAACCTGCAAGTATTTCTTAAAAATCTTCTCAATATTTTTCTCCAAATTGAAATAGTCATTCTGTTGTTGAAATCAATTATGTCCTGTCAATATACCTTAACTGCAGGAATGGGAAAATTTCAAAGATTTATTTGGGTGACTCATTTGTTGGCACACTTCATTTGCCTCGCTATGTCATTGGTAATCTGATTGGATGATCAAATTATTTGATGTCAAGAACTGTGCCGTCTCAAAGAGCTCCTTCCAAAAGACTGGGAAGAGTACTTCATTAGCTTCAAACCTTCCATTTTGGGAGATGCACGATCGTTACAGCTTTTCAGAAGATCAATAAGATAGGAGTAAGAAAATTCAATGAGTAAACACCAACTTCTCAAATCACGGTTGACATCTGCGGAAGTATCACCTGTAACGGCTCTCATTAAAATAGTCTGGCTGGTAGATCTCAGATTGAACATGAATTTTATTAACTTTGGTAGATTCGACAGGAAATCAAATCCATGTTAACATTTCCGAACAATTTATGGTCTTCATCTCCAGAAGATGGAGAAAAAGAAATTGGTTCGTTACCAGTGCTGTCATTGTGTTCGTACTGCAACATCAAACAGTGGATTGAATGAGATGGGGATAGACTAAGCAAGTCTTGTCATGTGTGAATTTAATGAAAAATCTTCATTTAGACCTAAAACATTAACTGTAATAGTTTTGTACTCCTTTCCACTTGAGGCAAAATGGAACCTCCCAAATGTTTTCCAGGGGGTTACACGATTGAACAGAGCATTATGAAATCTTATTTCATATGTGCTTGAGTCACAGGGCAGGGGTCATAAATGTGCTCTTTGATCTCTGATAAATATCATGTTTTTGTTTTTTCGATTCATTGCAATATGACTGATTCAAATCATGACTTTATTCAAAAAGAAAAAAAAAAAAAAAAGCAACAACATGGTATGAATATTTAAATGGAAAATGCATTCATCTCAACTTTGAAACACTTGTCTCCTGTATCACAATATTTTTCATTCTCAATTGTAAACCAACTGGTTGTAAACTGGGCTGTACAACTCCCGTGTAACCTAACCTGACCTTGTCACTTGGGAAATTTGCTAGGAATAACTATCTATACCAGGAATAATTGCTTCCTTTTGAAATATGCAATAGTTGCAACATATTCCTAAGTTGTTGTTATACTTTGAAGAAAAAACAAACAGAGATAGTTTCTCTAATGAAAGAAGATTTAGTTGACTGCACTGTCAACTCCCTGGTTTACAGTTACTCTTCTTTGAGGTTAACACATAAAAGTTTTCAAATGGTCCCCTTCCACAAGAATTTTAGTTGCTCACCAGTTGTCATGTTGACAACACAGCTGATAGAATTTATTCTGTAGTGATGAACTCTTGATGCTCCACAGTCAATAGAGACAGTCTAACCTTCTTTGAAAGAATGACCAAGAATACTTGCAGTGGTAATTAAAGTTTCTGCTTTTGAATGATAAAACAAGGCTTTAGTATGTGAGAGTAAGGTAGATTTATGGCTTTACTATGGCTTTACAAGAAGAGTGGTGCTATGTGTGCCTCATTGCACAGGCAATTATTTCTGAAGGCATCCAGTTAAGAGGTCAGTTGGAGTAGAATCACACAACTGGTAAATTCATCATTATGGTTCAGTACTGTACCTGTGGTTTGTATGTAGAATGCATGCAGTGACCATGCACTAGTGATACATGCATAGGTGGATTAAGGAAAACAAGCCAGTGAGCCATAACTGGATAAAAAGACTGTGGTACAGTAAATTTAGGGCGGGTTTGTCCTCTCACTCTAAAATACAATTTTTGTCCACAGAAATTTTCAATTGGCTTATCTCTTTGATTGACAGCTAGGTTGCAGAGTACAGAAGTTTATATTACAAAGCATATACTGTTCTGAGAATGTTTCACACACACTGAGATCTTGTATACTCACCCTGAAGCAATATACAGTAGTGAGTAACTGGCCATGATGAGGAATTACAAGAGATGTGGGAAGGGCTTAAAGGCCCAATTCACTCACCCCAAACAGTACCAATTCTCCTAACTGTAACCTACTTACTTAAGCCCCTCCCACAATTGTCTGAAATTCATCCTCATCCAAGAAGAAGGTTTGGAGAATTGGAACTGTCTAGGGTGAAAGGATGAGGCCTTTTAACTAGGGTGTAAAACCCCATCTAACTATTAAACTGAAAATGCATCAGTAGTTGAACTGTGCTCTGTATGTGATAAGACACCTTTTCCAAATAAAACCGTTACATATGTCAGGACACCATAAATTCAAAACTTTTTTCTCTTTGTATTTATTGGATGTGAAACTTAGCTCATTAGCTACAGTAACTATTTAAGCATTGACATGTGGGTCACGACACACAAACACTCTCTTTCAGTTGCTGATATCAACCCAATGAGTTCCTTTAAATATATGCCAAATGCATTTCAAGCAGTTGCTCTAAACACATGCATATTTTTGTGAAACTGAAAGTGCTTCTTTATGACCATGTAACCTCTTGATTATTGTACATAAATTTTCATTCATTCTATGCTGTGGTTGATAACTTTTAAGGAGTAATTCTTTAAAAAATTGTTGACAAAAAAATGATCTTTTGGTGAAGAAAATTTATAATGAAAAAAAGAAACTTTCACAAAATATGAGCACACTGTGTGATAGAATGTGGTTAATTTCAGTACATTTGCCAATTCTTGTTTTTGGCATTTTAAAATTCCAATATCAGTTGTGCAGTGATAGAAATGGCATGTTTCACAGTAATGGGGTCCATTCACTCGCACAAGGCATCAAAATTTAAAAAAGAAATGTAAATTTCAGAACTTTTTTGCTTGTGATAATCTGGAATGTGCTCAGTTTAAAAATCTTCATCCTTCAAGATAACTTTGACTTAAATTGTTATTTTGGTAAGCCCAATGCTTCTGTTGCAGTAATTGGATTAATTAGACGGACAGACAAGGTATTGCTTATTAAAGTGTACCTAAAGTAAAAAAATTCAAAAATATATATTAAAGACCATGAAATATACATTTTAACAGTCTAACTCCCATCTTCATAGGACATTCCTGAGCTGAGATATTAAATGTTAAAGTTTATTCACTCAAATTAAAATGGTACATTGCGCAATAATTTGTGATGTCATTCTTGTACTACTCAAATTACAATCTTTGTATTTCTTTGTTTTTCCGAACGTTACTGCACCTTAAACCGAGGTTTGGTAGCATTCTTACTCATATGAGGTGATGTAATTAATTAAACCCTCCTTGTGCAACATGCTATGCAAGCAAATGTTTAAAGTCATAAAAACATTTTTAATTTTAAAGGAAAACAAAGCATGTTATGTTAGTTGTACAACAAGAAAGTCACAAATTATTGCGCAATAGACCAATTTGTTTTAAGTGAATAAACTTCAACATTTTATATCTCAGCTCAGGAATGTCATATGAAGATGGGAGTTGGACTGTTAGAATTCATTTTTCATTCTCTTGAATATATGTTGTTGAATTTTTTGACTTGAGGTACACTTGTACACTTGTGGATGGACAAAATATAAACTTACCATCTCATGAATGTTTGAAATTTTGAAATTATTTTTACATGACTATTCCTAAATTTGCAAAAGCCATCTACTGTACACTTTATAGGAAAGTGACTGTATAGTGTGACAATCAAAGACAACCCATTTTCAGATTAGTGTTACAGTATTAATGAAACTTAAAGGTGTTGCTTATGTTAGACAGACAAAAAAATCAGGAAGATAAATGATGACATTTTGGGATCAATAATGTTATGTTGCCATTGCATGATACTAATACAAGTTTGAAAATGCAATTTGCAGCAGGAATACACTCATGTTGTCCTTTACCTTCATTTCTCCACATTGCTGTTTTTGCTATACCAATTAAGTACGTACCAAAATATTGATTCAGTGTTGCATTAAAGTAATGTAAAGTTACAGTACATTAGCAACATGTCTGCCTTTAGAACTCTTTTGTTAAAAGGAAAACCATTTCCAAACTTCATTTCTCTATCAGATAGTGTTATTGGTTAAACATACTGTAATATCATGATATGTATTATAAAATTTATGTCCCAATTTTGATGATAATTCAGTTTGGACTGAAAATACTGTCACTGTTGTTACTACAGTAATGTAACTTCTCTGTCCAAAACTGATAGTCTTTTATACCTGGACATGAATGGCAGTTATAGTTTTTCATTGATGCCCCGTACATTATTCCTAGCTATTAAAAGGTCTAAAAATGTGCAACTTCTGGAAAATTGTTTTTTGCTAATGTGTCCAAGTTTTTGCTAACATAACTTCTAAGGGATGGACATCACTATAAGTTCAATTTTAAAGCCAATGTGAAGAGTGGAGCTCTGTTTAATATCTGCCAAGATACTAAACTGTAGGTAAGATGCACAATGATATAAAGATATTCAAGTGGTACATTATTGCTAATGTAATGCAAAATTCCATCTATTTCATTATAATGAATAGCTGTACAGCATGTGGGATCTGTTGTTTGGTATTGAATATTTCCCTTCTAGCTCATATAACCAGGCATGAGTAAACATTATAGATCACTACATCTAGAATTATTTCAGCTTGTAATTTTTCTATTTAGTGAATGGGCACTTATGCCCTAAATGAGTACTAAAGCTTTGATTGCCTGTCCAGTTGTCCATACAAACTTGCCATATTTTGGTTGGATTTACCTCCATATAATTCCATTATCTAGAATGGAAATAAGAAAAAGCTTTTTTTCTATCATGAAACATGGTACAACATTAATCAGCATATAATGTTTTTTTCAATGGAACTCTTTCCTTCAAACAAATCATACTTATTTCATGTTTGGACCCCATTAACTACAGTACTGTGAAGCATACCCTATACACTGCACAGGTCTTTACAGTGTAGGGTATACAGCTCCACACAATATTACAGTAACAACTTTGGGTGAACTAAATACTGTACAGTATGTGTACCTTTAGTAGCAAAATTCCTTGTACATGAACTTATGGTCAGCCCTAAGGGTTTCACCCACTGCCCTTTTATTGTAAAGAACATTACACCAGGGAGTAATTAGGTATACTTGGCAGGTCAGAGAAGATGAAACCAGATCAAGATTAGTTGTGTGCCTTACCCTGATCACAAAGGTCACAGGAATATTGATCTGAACCTACAACATACAGTTTAGATACACAAAAATTCAGCTTGAGACAGAGATATTTCTAGATGCATGTACCCCAGCTGTCACTGTTAGTTTGTAACAAAGTGAAAAATAAAAAAATATATATTTGGGCATAGCTCCCAAGTTCCAAGAGGCTAGATGTGGGTTCAACTCTAATCTGTCTGTTGGTGGGTTGCCAGCCTGTGGGAGAGGTACAGTATGGGCAGGGGTCCCTCCCCTGTTTGGAAAAGTTTTGAAATTAGAAGTGTCTACACACAAAACAGTTGGTACTTTTTTGGCAAATTAGTCAACACCATTTTGCTAGGTTACTACCAAAAATTCAGTTATTAAGTACCAAAATGTAGATACCACAGGAGTGGATGAAGTATTGGTAGACTTGAGAGCAAGTTCATGCTCATGAAATAATATTTGCTGTTTTGGAGGCATAGTTTGTGATTTTTTAGGACATTGTAGAAGTGTTTCATTATTTGTTTGTAATTACTTGCAGTAAATAAAGTTTAAGGGGAAGGGAGTTTTGGCAAGCTCAAAGTGTATTTTGAAGTTTCTCCCTCTGCAAATCTCATTTTTCTGTCATTCATACTATAGGGGGCCACTATAAAAGATGTTCTATGTGAAACTCAGCTGAGCACACATGCAAACCTTTTTATCATTGTTTTGCTTACAGCATTCTTCTATTCAATTTGAGCCTTCAGGTCTTCCGTGCAGTCTTCATCAAGTTGTACTCTTGATGTATATTTTATTGTTAATGATTAAAATCCAGTCTACTAGTTTTAAGAGCCCCTCACTTGAGATTTCCATTCATCATATTCAAACCGTATGATTCACAATAAAATGAGGGATTTCCTTCAGGCATCCTGTGAAGCCTTAAATAGAGCTTGCATGACTCACGGTTTGTTTCTCTTCATTTTTGGCACCTTTATTAGCCGAGTTTTGATTTTTAAATTTTGTTTCATGTGAGCATAGGATGAGATTCTTTTGTTCCTGAATGTTGTCAGAAACATCTGTGACATGAGTAGAAATCTAATTTTTGGATATCGACATGGTGAAGTAATGAAATTGTAGAAAGTGTAGGAGTTGATCGTTTTTGGTAGGTGTCTAAAAATATGTAAGTTGAGCATTTTTGTTAGGTGTCTGGAAATAAGTGCGTAAGCTTTTTGGTTCAAATCGTGAAGAATATTGAAAGTCAAAATTTTATCAACAGACCAACAGCTGGAATAATGCTACAGGCAGTTGCTTTATAGTTTATACTGAATATGTTTAGAACTGTAACTTAAAGTTTGCACCTCTAGAAAAAGGATTGGTAGATATATCGGATTGTCTATGCAAGTTTGTGCATATCAATGGAGGGGATAGGGAATATTCTAGACAAATACAGTAGCAAGTTTTTGGATCCCAACCAAACCTCCTTTGCATGTCTTCTGCTGGACACATAATGCTCATTCAATAGTGGAAAACATTTTGGTCTTTATTTGGGAAATTTATGAATATCCCAAGGAAATTGGACATTGTAGTACTTGAAGGGTTTGGTTCAAATCACACTGATTAAAATTAAATTTGAAATCATGATCTCATATTAATTGAAGGAAAGAATGATTTCAATTGATTTAAAACTGTTTTTTTTACTTTTAAAGTCAGTGATTTAAATGGCAATATTTTTAGAAATAATAATTATAAACAAACAACCCTGGGGTTAAATAGTTTGGCAATGGTGCTGCAGCTAGTATAGAGTGCAGACCTCAGTAGCCAATCTGGTCAATAAATTAACTTGATTTGTAGGTCAAATAATTGCTGTTGAATTATAAATTACAAAAAAAGTCAAATCAATATGTACTACTTATTTACAGTGTATTCAGTAATGTGCATAATTGAATCTGTGCAGCATACACCACTCAATTAGAATCAAACACACCTAGAAACATTCAAAATTGAATTTTTTAAAAGAAATAGGTCATAAGAGTGCTTTCGCAAAATGACACATTTGGTAAGCAAAAATCAACAGTGTTTTAGTGCAACAGTTACACCGTGGTCATCAGCTTTTTCTTAGCTAGCTACTGTACACAACTGCTCTAGTTTTGCCCATCAAAAGGGTGGGGCTTGGGACGTCAGTGAAAGCGTGACAGTATGAAGACTCAAGGTATTTGAATCTTGTTTTATTTTCCATGTACAGTATATAGCCAGTCATAGTGGAAGAAGTAGTTGGATTGCATTTGTTGTAAGATTCAATTTTTGGTGCTCTACTAGTGGACAACATTATTTTTCTTGCATGTGAAATAATTGAACTACAGTATTGAACAAGCCCCCAAAATAATAATTGAACTGCACATACAGTATTCATGTACTTGAAATGCTGTGACTCATACTGTAGCAAGCGAAACTTTGACATACAGCACCCAATAGCTTCTCATACCATGAAGAAATTTAATGTTGCACAATATTTTTAAGTGTGCACATTCAAAATTGTATGTTTATAAATGCTCTGTGTAACTGTAGCTTGTTCAGCCCATGTATCCTACCATGGTTTTAGTCACTGTATCAACATACAGCAGGGCTGGAAATAAGATTCAAAAGGGACATAGCCAAAATGAACAAAATGGCTATCGGTCTATGTTATTTCAATGGGACATTTTTGAGCTGTTGAAATTTTTTTTGTTGACATTTTTTGACTGTTGAAAGAATAGTGCAGAACCAAATTTATATTTGATACTGTATCTTAAAGAGGAACATACTCTAAGTTCCATTCTGGTGAATTTTTACTTATTTCCCATTTTCAGTTCTTGAGATATTCTCAACTGAGGCAACAAATTTTCTACCTATAAACTTGAAGCAAGCAGGCATAACATTATGGATTCACATTGATGGCTAATGTTTTGATGCCATTAGTGCATGTCTTACAATGGAATTTTAAAAATAATTTTTAAAACGACGTTAGGGCAAGGGCAACCCTAATCAATCAAATGTAAAAAATAGTGAGATGAAAAGTAAATTAAAGCAATGCCAACAGTGTGAATTTATGACATCACACCCACTTGCTTCAAGTCCACTTTTCATAGAAAATGTGTCAACTTCAGTTGCGAATTTCTTGAGAACTGAACACGGGAAATGAGTGAAACTTTTACAAGATTACTAAGAATATGTTCTTCTTTAACATCAAAAAAAAAAAAAAATTTGGTTTTAGACTATTCTTGTAAATGCCGTAGTACTGTAGTGTCTGTATATAATACTGCAGACATGATTGAATAATGGATCTCACTAAATCCGTCAGTTTCTTACATCTCTGTTTTAAGTGCCCCATAAAGTTTTGACCTGTAAGTTTATTCCACCTTCAGATGAAGTCATGCAGAAATAATAACACTGTAAGGCTATAGATGAGTAGCTCTGTAACACAACTAGAAGTCACAACACCTGCTTAGACAGGTAAAAAATTGAAATCTTTTATTTCTTAAGGCTAAAAGAGACCCATGCATGTACGATGGATTAGATACTGAAGAATTCTTTCAATAGTTAAATTTACCCTTCTCAAAGTTGCCCTGGTTATATATGCTGATTCTCTGTTTGAAAGCCGAAGTGAAGAATAAGGAGGAAGATTGCCAATAGAGGGAAGCTGCTGGGCTTCATGCAGATTTTGAATAGAAGTCAACTAAATAACCCCTGGGACTAAATTGTATCCTGCTGGTGGCAATAAAATGACTTGTTTCTATTCTTTGTGGTTAACTTCTTGTGCTGCTATGAAGAAGAAATTCCAAAATTGCATGTTTTGATTTGGTTTAATTTTCTTTTTTAGTGCATGGTTTAAAGTTTGGTATCACTGTAGACCCATGAAAGGGCTCTGAGGTAAACCAAGGTCAGTGGTGGTCTGAAAATCGTGGAAACAATCTCAAATTATAATCTATAGTGCAGTATATCACATCAGGATAGCAAACTGTATTTTAAAAAGGGACAAGAAACTGATTTAATTTGGGAATTTGTTGAACAGGAAGTCCTGAGCGTTAGTATGGTTTATATGAAGTGAATCTGAAAACTATTTTCAGACTAACTGTGGAGCTGTTTGTACATTGTCCCTTTAAAGTGGCAAATAGAATTTGAAATAGTATTATTGTAATTATTGTACATAGTTTTTTCCTTGACAAACTGATTGCTAATTATATCTGGAATACAGATTGATACACTGCAGTGGTCTTTCAATTAAGTGAGAAAAAAACTTAAAACGCTAGATCTTCTCACCCCAAACTACAATTCTCGTAGTGATCGACCATGAGTATAATCGACTTTAATATGATAGATCAATGTACAATTGTGGTATGAAGTTGTGAAAAAATTGTTAAATCAAACTCTTGATTGTCTTTTAAATTTATTAGCCTTAAAAGGCACACTTTTGTTGATACTTACTGCACAGCAGGTCAAAGCTGCTTAGGATAAGTTGGAAATTCTTGTTAAAAATTCAGGTTCCATGTAAATTGCATGATCCATACTTGGCTCTTATACTGTACTATCCACATGTACATTATATGAACTACTGTAAATGTCAAGCCTGGGTAATGTGACATAGTATACCTTTACTGTAATCCATATGTTAAGACTAATATGTCAAACAAGCATGTAGTTCATAGCTAGAGCCAATGCCATACTCTTCATAATTTACACTGGTGTACAGTATTTGTCACATGACTTAGGCTTTGACATCTGGTTGGTTCCTTTCATTCACTTTTGAAAGCTCTAGAAAAATGAATAAAATGAGTCCAGGAATTCCTCAGTACAGCTAAAGAGAGGGTAGTGCTACAATATGGACTGGTGAGTGTGGATAAAGGTGAAGCTATTTGAAGCAATTACAGTACAGTATGTCAGACTCAGCATACAGTATGTACTTTGATAGCTTAGGCTAGAAGTTATCATTAGCCTATGATATGTTGCTTCAAGTCGCAAATTGTGACTTCACTTGCATGCAAAACAAATAGCCTACAAATCAAGTGGCTGTTAGAAGACCCATACTCCTGTGCCAGAGGCTTCTGAATAATCATATCTCCAAAATATTTACAGACCTTTACAGAGCATTGACTGTATAGCAGAACATGTCACTAATTGTCTTTGTCAACCCTGAATTCCACTGAACTGCTTCTTTATGCCTTCACTTTAACCCTTTACCGTTGTTTGGGTCCTTTTGGACCCATGCGGAGAGCTCGGCTGTCACCCATCTTTACTGTTTCACGCAGAGCTCGAAACTGCGAGTAGGTACCCGAAAATTCGGTCACAACAACGAGAGAGACAATAGTTTAAGGTCACGGGGTCAGTGGCCTATGGAAGCCGATGCGGGGCGGGCTACGGCCGCTTTTCTGCCCAGTCCCGAGGCGCGCAAATATGCCCCGATCGGAGCACAACGGTAAAGGGTTAAGGGGCTAAAAGGGGAATTTTGACAAGTATCCTTCCAGGAAAAAATTCATAACTTTGGTTTTATTTACATATGAGCAGCCCCCACCTTTACACCTCCCCAATCTCTGATTCAACTACTGTACCATAATCCTGCTTTCCTTACATCACCCTCAACAAAAAACTGAATTGAACTTTTGTGTTTCTATAGTACTGATACATTGTTGTGTAGGCATTTGACCTTAATAGTAGTATACTGTACTGCAGAATGTGTTGTTTTTGTGCTGAAGCAATTGTAAACATGTTACAGTACAGTATGTCTCGCCCTTACTCCCAAGAAGAAAGGAAAAACAACAAGAAATTAGCACTGTAACTACATTAACTTGAGCTGTGTTCTATCTCAGCTTGTAGAATGTTACACAGTTGTAATATCTTTAAAGCCAGACTTAACTGCATACAATAAAACATACAGCTTAAGGTCAGGCTTTGTGACCATAGCATAAATTGAATATGTCAGATAGCATGATTGTAAATCATTTACACAATTGTAAGTACAGTAATGTCTTGAAGCTTGACGGTTTAATTGTCTAACTTGCCCCTGCCTGTATATTTTGTCTCTTTTTTATAACTTCTGAGGAGTGTTATGAGAGTTCACAGGATATGTTAGTGTTGATACTACATTATGTGTACAATGAGAGGAAATCCATACACGTCTTTTAAAATATTTTCAATTGGAATTTTGTGTGAAAAAGGGGAATTTCAACAAACAGGTGAAACTTTCATAGTTCCCAACATGTTTCACACAGGATTTTTTTAGGATTGCCTATGCTATTTTCAGTTTGAACTATGATGATGAATAAAAAAAAATATGGTGGTTTGTCATTTTTTTTTAAATGTTTTTCAAGTACAGTACTGTATACCAGCTGTGTAGCTTATTTCTTTGTCACAGATTGATATGCTACTTAAGATTTGAAATGTGTTTGGTAAAGGTCTTGAAGGCCTATGTACTTTAATTCATTCTAGTTGCAGAGTTTAGGCTTTTAAGCAATGAATGCTTTTTTGCCAGAATGGGCGTTTTTTATGCGGACAGAAATTCTGCTTTCTACCAAAAGTATAATTCCGTCGTAAATGCAAATTTTCACATGACCACTTTTACGACAGAAATTTCCACTCACCAAACACTCATCTGCTGAATCATATGTTATGCCAGGAATTTTAAGACTATGACAGAAAATCTTGAATGGTCGTAAAATAGAAGAAAAGTAGCATTCAAAACTAAGAAGACGGGCAAAATGCAATCGCTGCTTTTAAGGTTATAAATTACTTTACCTTGCAATGCTGTACCTTGTTTTCACATACTATATTGTCTGCAGTGTTTCGTGCATAGTGCATTTGCCAAAAGCAAGGGACATGGCAGGTAGGTTCCCCTACCCAGTGAAGGTTGCAAGCTTTATGCCATCTACTACAGTACAGCAGGTTGCTTCCATGAAACATTTGGTGAACCTTGACATGCCTCTGTATCACAACTTTGAGGAAAATGACCAACATTTGATTCACCACTGCCCTGGTATCATAGGTTATGTAGACCTTACAAAATTTTGAATTGCATTTGTCTGGAAGCAATAAAATGACTTGAAACACTGGTCAAAGGAATGCTGTAGCATGATCATAACAGATAATGTACATTTTATGGATTTTTATTTTTCAGGCTTACAAGGTGCCTTGGTGTATGTTCGAGATGGTTCCGTAAATCAGGAGGCCCTTCGTTTCATTTTACCAGTTCCAAGCAATATTAATAGGCTGTATTTAACATGGAGCACAGAAGACTTGGTAAGAAGAAATTAGAGAAATAAATGCAGTTGCTACCTAAAAATTAAGGGGAGGGACATTTATGTAACATTATCCTTATCAAGCACAACCTTGCTTTACAGAGGCTTGCTCTTGGTCATAAAGTTGTTCATGGGCATAGTCCAGCTGAATATTAGACCTAGCATTAATGCACCTGGAAGGCTTCTTCATTGGACTGCTAAGACTCAAGCTTTCTTTTATTCCCCTTATGTTCACTTTGCAAGACTTTGGAATGATCTTCCTTTGGAATTGCAGGAAATTCCATCTGTTAATAGCTTTCGCAGAAGACTGTCTGATTCTTACTAGGTCTTCCTAAGCTAGGGTAAGGGGTGCACTTACTTCTCAGTGAGTATTTCAGATCTCTGGTCTATACCCTCTTACCTGGTACCTTCACTTTTGTTTGTACCAAATATGTAATGTAATGTAATGTAATGTAATGTAATGTAATGTAACAGGCCAGTATAGCAGAATGCACAGGAAGTGTGAGAGTAACTTGGATTTAACTGACAAACTTTAGACTTTGCCCTGAAGGAGCAGTATAGAGCATATTTCCTAATGAAAGAGGGGATGTATGGAGTTAGCTAAAATGGATGGTGTTATAGAGGTGCACAAATAGCATCTTTTGTACATTAAAACAGGATTTAGTGAAGTTTCTGTCTCCTTGCTAAGTGTACATAATATTGCAGTACATGGGAATAATTTTGTGGTTTATTTACAAGGTCTTACTTTATCCTGCATGCTTTAGGTCTACTCTGTCCTGGATAGTGTGGTTTAACACTATTAGGTTCAAGCCAATGTGGTACAGTAATTAGAACCTGACTTGTGTTTTACAGACATCTGCATACTGCTGGCGACACGCAGCGATGAATCCCTCATTTCAAATTTAAATTTAGATCAAATTGAAGCAAAGGGAATACTTCATGCAGTAACTTGATCTTGTAGTTAAAAGAGAAACACTTCAATTTGTTACACTTAAAAGAATGCAAAATGCCTAAAGGCCTCATGGAGTCTTTGAGACAGGTCTTCCTCTCATTCCAGCTATAGAAAGAATTAACTGTCCTAGTTTTAAAGGTAATCTAAAGTGTCTAAATAAGGGGGCTTCATAAAGGTGTGTGTATAATTATCATGTGTTTTGTAGATACTGCATATTGAAAATTTACATGTACAGGGTATTTGCACATTGGGTACATGTCTACTGTTACAGTTATGGCAACAACTATATTTACCACATTTGAATAGGACTGTACAAAGTGTGTATTTCCCAGGAAGGAGTAAAATTTTCCCAGGAAGAAAGTAAAATTTCCATTCCAACAATTCTCCCTATGTACAGTTTTTCCATGTGCAGAAAAAGGACATCTCCTTACCAAAGTTTCCCCGAAGCAAAAATTTCTCAGGAAGGATTTTCCCAGCCTTCTGACTTTTTTCCCAGTATGTGTGTATTAACAAATGTTTCTTTTTGTAGTGATTCATCATTATTTATGATCTATATCTTCTCTGCAAGTTTTGAAGGATCTGTATGTTTTATAATTCGTGAATGCATCCTTTTGGGATGTTATCATGAATTAATTAGGTGAGATTTAACATTTGACACACCAACACCAATGCGTATAGTGCCAACTACATAGATAAAAGTGAAAGTCCCAAGCCATTGAGGTAATTAAGTGCTTGTACCCATACTTTGTACAGTACCTGTAGATGTAGATGAGGTGTTCACCTGCCTACTGTATGTTCCATTTTCTAAGATGACAATTTTGGCAAGTATGAATTTGAATGCAAATTCATATCATTGTTTCATAACCTCTGGCCTGCAAAGAAAATTTGCAAAGATTCTTGTATCCTGTAAAGTATTTCCACTAGGTATGCTCAATAATGTCTTTTTTTAAATCTCTTACCATAGGTATTTTATTCTATGCAACTTGAGTCAGAAAACACACAGATTCTTCACCAGCCAAGAGTGAATATTTCTCTTAATGGCCAAGTTCCTCAAAAACCATCAGGTAAGGAAGCATACATGCAATGCATATTGATGTTTGTAACTTTGTCCAGTACATTTGACAGGATAATTCTTTGAAGGTGCAGTGTTAAGTATTACAGTACACTAGGGCTGTGCATTTTCGGTTAATTCACTATCCGTTTAACCGATTTTATTAACCGGCGGTTAACCGTTTAACCGAAAATGACGTAATGTTCACACAACAACAGAAAGTCAACATTTCCAAAGAGCGCCATCACTTTTGTACAGGAAAGTACAAGTCTAAAAATGGCGCCGTAAGTCATGTTCACCCATGTAAGTATGTGGTAAAAATGTTGGTATTTTGCGCTGAGTTTATATCATATTTTCACAGTAAAAACCCATCCTGCATTTACTGAAGCTTTCTTCAGACCATGTGCACTTTTTAAAATTCCACCAACAGTTGTATTCCCGCCTGACCCTATGTTATATTGTCAGTTATTTCATGAAACACTCAGCCATTCCCAGCATTCCTACCATAAAGTTATTTACACTACGACTTATGGAATGTTATCATATGACGTCGTTACGAACGAAAACAATAACGTACGTGGTCCCATGCATGCAGTAGACTTGCGTGCGTATCCGTTTTTACCACAAAACAAGGGACCATGTTTTGCTCGATGACATCATATGCACACGATCTATTGCAAAATTTGAATTGCCTCTGCATTGTGATTGGTTCAGATACGTTGATTCTGAGCCAGCCAATCACAACTCGCGCCATCGCCTATGAGATTTAGTGTGTGAAAATACCAGATTTCCAAACGAATTTCCCCATTGAGTTTGCATTATGACGATCGCACTTCGGAGGCTTACATAGCTGGCATGTGCAGCCGGCCAAGCCCCGTGCTAAATTCACCAAGAAACAGCAGTACAAATCTCTGCGTACTTGGATTTTTCGGGGGTCTGACTTAAGTGTATTTCATTTGCTGATTATTTTGAAACAAAACCTAAGGTTTGGACAAGAAGTGGCAAAAATACGGGGATATTAATATCAAGAAGGAACCATAAGATAACGTTAATCGAGTTCATTTTTTGCTGTCCAAGACCGCTAAAAATTAGATCGTTATTTTTTACGTGCATCGTAGGGTTGACTTCTACAGTACAGTACATTATCGCAACTACAACCCAGTTGGTTCAACGAACTGCGTATGCTTATTCATAAAAGTCAACAAGGAATGTTCCATTTTATATGATATTGGGCAAACAACAAAATGGCGGGAATTATCTGGTGCTTACGATCGTATTTTTACGGGTTAAATTTTTTCCAAATACTGCTAAGTAGCTGTGTTAGTACTAACAATGAAAAATAATGAAATTTACGGAGGTGTAGCATGATAAAATATTTCGAGTAGCTACAGTGGGAAGACTTATTCAAATATACTTTTGTGCCCTAATCATGGTCTCGCGGAGGTTTTATTGCCATAGAAATACAGGGCTTGGACACTTTTGTTACAGCCCCCTGCTTGTCTTGTGGCTTTCTTTTCGCTTGGTAATCTCTCAAACATGCCGCTAATTTCTAAAGTTGTGCTTGGGTGTTGCTATTGAAGGGATTAGGAGACGAGCACATGAAGTTCTGCCAACGAAAGTAACAATGGGTGCGCCACTTGTCAGTCATCATAATGTACTTAATTCGGGGAGCTGCCGCGGAATTAATCCGTTCAATTGAACGGCCGATTTTAAAACTCTTTTTACAGTTATTGTTTGAGCGATAATTTGTGAGAAACAGACACTGTTTGTTGCGCAATGTTTGTGTAACAATTTACTAACAAAGCCATGCTGCGGCGACTGAGTTATTGGCAATACAAAAACGGTTAATCTATGAAGAGGAATCATGCACGAGTAACCGACGAGTCGGTCGGTGAACCGGTTAACCAATTAACTGTCACAGCCCTACAGTACACATGCTGCTAGAATTGAATAGGACATTTTAGCCAATGTTCTCGGGCGAAGCTTGTATCTGCAATTGCAGCAGTTAACCCCGTTTAATGCAACCTTGTTGCTCTATTGAGCAAATTGTCTTTGAAGGGGGCAAAGCCTTTAACTTTATTGATCTCAAGATACCTGAACAGGAAGTTCTCTGCAGATTCTGGATTTATTAGTTGCCAGCTCAAGATGGCTGAAACTTGCCATTCGCTTCTAGCGTCATAAAATACTGCAGGTTCATGCATTACCTGCTTAAAGGGAAAGTGCAGCCATTTCAGGTAAGTACATTTCAAGATTAAAAAGTCACTTTAAAGGTGATAACCAGTCACCCCAAATTGAAGAACTTTGTGTAGTAGACTGTCCTGTTTGAGATTTTCTCTTAAAGATCATGTTGCAATATGTCTTCTCCTCAGTTATGAAATTAACCATCGGTAACTACGTGGCACTACTTGGTTGTATGCAGTATTGAAATCCTAAAATATTGTGAAAGATACTTTGAAGAGAAGTAAGAGAAAAGTTGTAAGATTTGTAGTAGCTGTGTCATCTCCTCAGATATGAAATTAACCATCAGTAACTACGTGGCACTACTTGGTTGTATGCAGTATTGAAATCCTGAAATATTGTGAAAGATACTTTGAAGAGAAGTAAGAGGAAAGTTGTAAGATTTGCAGTAGCTGTGACTTCAAAACAATATTGGGTTGACTGCTCTTGCCCTTTAACTTTACATGTGTAGGCCATACCCTCTTGGTATGATACAAGAATATCCTGTGCTAAGAGAATACAGAGTTCAGTTATTCAGGTGGGATTTAATGGCACACCGTGCATCACAAATGTGCTAGCTACTGTTGACAAAAAGGAAGTATAAAAACAGTTTAAGATCAAGTCTGGTTTCAAATACAGCACTGGCTTTAAAGGTTCCAGCTATCCCATTTAGTTGTCTGTTGTGACAGGCCTGGAATACTGTGGATTTGTATACCCCAGTCCACAGAGAGAATCTGGTTTGCCATAAAAATTGTTGTGGTATAGCAAATCTCAAAAAATGATGACACCCTGGAAGGAATAACAACAGAGTGAGAAGGGAAAAAAGCACTCCAGCTGGCCAAGCTTCTACTGTAGCTTGATTTAAAGTCAGGGCCTTAACCAAAATGGTAAGCTTAGAAAGTCCAAATAGCTAATAAAATTAACCCCTTCGCTATACGTGGTTTTGCTGCAAAACCATATTTTACCATGACTTTATAGGCCTACACATGGTTTCCCTGCAAACCATAGCACTCAACTGCATTTGGCATTAGCTAATTATATCTATGGCGTGCAAACAGATTTAGGACATGGAATAGGCTTGAAGAGGAGACATTTAACACATATGCATCCTCTTGGGGCATAGCGAGGGCAAATATGGCAGCATCCATACAAAAAATGTAGCATTTGGTGGAACCGGTACGTACGTACTTTTTATACGTAATATAATACATAGTTCAGTATGGCGGGATGGACCCCCTTCCTTAGCCAAAAGGTTAAAAGTATATTATTATACAGACGAGGCACCCTAGGAAAACTGGACTTCTCTCTTACTAAAGCTCTGTGTAAATTAGTTCTTCACTGGCCATAATTTTTAGCCTCTTTTAATATCTTTCACTTTTGGCCGAGAGATGATCATGCATACATAAGCAAGAACTGGCTATCCAGTTACATAAGGCTGGAGACTCTTGACCTACATGTTTAAGTGTTTATGCAAAGTATACATATCCTGCATTCTGCCTCAGTGGCTGCACTCCAGTTAGACTGCCACCCTTCAGAGCCTGCCAGCATTTGTCAAAAATTCCTTTTAATGAGCCCAAAACTTGATGGCCTTAATATTAATGAGCATTAATCACACTTCGTCCATTCCTGAGGTAGGCAGTACTCAAGGACTCTGAATCTTTTCAATGCTACACTATGCTAACCACAAAGTTGTTTACACCTTACAAAAAATAGGCCTATTATGTCCGTTACAGCTTCAATTTTAGATAGAAGTCTTGATCATGGACAGCCTCTTACAAACAGTGACAACATCAAATGTTTGGGTTTTAAGTTTGCAATCTTCAGTTCAAAGAATGTTGAACTGTCTCTTCTCAAAGTTGTGTGCTAGTTTGTTGGTATTTGGTTGAGAAGTACTGTAGCTGTACTTTGTGTATGCTTGCACGGTACCATGGAATAACAAGATGGTATTGAATTAAATTGACCACAGTGACTTTCTGTACTGTTGTTAGATGGTAGCAGTGTTCCTCTTTTAAAGAAACAGTTAATGGTCTTTTTACAACCAATCCACATAGAGCTATGTAAAAGAAATTTGTGTTGGATTTCTTCACAATTGAAATGGTTTTGGCTCCAACGTTGTGAACGGTTTTGTGCATAATTTGAAAAAGTGTCTTGTCACAAATTTTCAAAAACGGAATTGGGCCGTTAAGTACTCACTCATAAAATAGTTGTTTGTATACAGTGGGATATGGGGATTGTCTAAGTTTGACCATTTGTCATTGGTATGAGAAAAAGTTTGACAGCTTGGAAAAATTGGTTAATTTTCATGCACCAACTCAATGAGCTGTTTTAATGTTTTTTTACCATAGGGTATACCTGAAAAGTTTCTTCCATCATCACATTTGATTTAGGGGAGAGTCATTTATCTAACTGCCAGTATGGGCAGTTGAGCTCAGGAAATAAATAAGTGACTTGCCAATAACTGCCAGTTAGATAAATGACTCCTTCCCTGACTGGGTCATACTAAAGACTAAAAAAATGGAACCTACTGCCATTGTTTGCTTGGTGCTCAGGGCCAGTGGAGTAAGGAAAACAAGCCAGTGAGCCACAACTGACAAAAAAAGGCCATGACTGGCTTGGCTCAAACCAATTGGTTAGAAACTTGGCCATAAAGCTCCGTATAACAACTAACTGTCAAGCCCAGGTGTCCTGAGTGAGTTTTGCTGATAACTTCATGGGGCACTTTTCTCCACAGTTGAGACCAGGGCTATATATGTTGTGGTATGAATGTGATAGTATAGCACTCATCAATAACATTGCCTTTTTTTGTTCCTCCCTGCAGTGTTTAGAGTGGAGACTCACTGTACTGGTTATCATGAGGGCAATGTCAAGTTTCTGATTCAGATCAACGTAACATTTCCATCATCCAAAAATATTACAACGCTGAACCTGAAGAGAACAAAATCATGTTTCAGTAAGTATACTATTACTGTCACACACTTTTAGCAGACAGTTTTTAGTGAGAGTGCAGTGTTTCCGCCAGAGGGTTAGTTCCCCCTTCCCCCTTCTAGAAGCTTACCTCTTCCAGAAGAAGTTGGATAACCCCCACACCCATTTTATTTCTATATCACTTTGGAAATTTCCAATGACTTACAGTGTAGACGTGAGTATAAGGGCACACACTTTTAGCTGAAAGTTTGTAGTGGAAGAGTACAGTACGTTTTGAGCACTGTAAGTACAGTATACCGTTACACACTGTAGTATCAAGACAGTTTTCAGTGAGTATATTGTCATGAGTATGAGCAATACAAGTGAAACATTTATAGTTGCAGTATTTCTTCTGAGAAATTATCCATTGAATGAATACACTGTACGTAAAAAAATTTGAATAACTGGATTTTCAGATTTGTTGAACTGTTCACACATCCTTTTGAGAACAAAACTGAAAATATCTTCCTTCATTTCACCTGCCCCCCCCCAGCCATTGACACCAGTGAGTTATATTGACCAGACAATATGTCACTTACTGTGTCATAGTGTCAAATAGCAGAAACACTGTTTAGTTGTGAGCATGCATCATTTTAATAGTATGGCATGGTTTCTGTAGTCATGCAAAACCTGGCATACTATTGAAAATTTGAAAAATTGTTTTTAAAGGCCTGGAAAAACTGAAAAAATTCTGAAAAGTCGTTTGAAATTATGGAAAAGTCACAGAAATGTTCACAAAAAGACATTATTCTGATCTCACTTGTAACATCAAATTACACTTTCTCTTCCAATATCAAATTTACTCTCTTCTCTTCAACATTTAATACTGCTTTCCTGAACTTGAATTTACTTTACCCTTCCAAGCAGTACACTACTTCCACAATTAGACATCTTAGTAAAGAACATAGCTGACTGTTTGACCGGTTTTCATAATAACAGGTGTGAAGGATTGTGGGGCAGGGTATGGGAATGTGTTAGTTGTGCCAATGGCATTTTACTCGGCCCAAAATGACCCGTCGTAAAACTCTATTCCATAAATTTTTGTATTTGGTATTTATAGGAAAAATTCTTTACTGTTAGGGTATGGTCAGTGGTCAAGTCCAGTGTATAGTTGATGTAATAATAGCCAAAATTAAAACACATCTAACACCTCTTTTGTAGTTAAGGAACAGCGTAAACCATAGCCTTTAGTAATTAGTTGCAATTATTACAATAAATGTATAATCTTTAAAAAAATCTAGATTTTCTCACATCATATATTAAACATTTCTTGTGCAGTACTTTCTTTGGTGACAAGTATTTTGTACATGTCCCAAAAAGATGTTATTTATTTGCAGAAATTGTCTGGTAGTATTAACTTCAGAATTTTTTATTTTTTATTTTCATAATATCAGGGGAAGTCATGAGGCCATCTGCCAACCCTGGTTCAGGTCCAAACATTAGCAGCCCAGTTGCTATACGTAAGTAATTGCATTAGGATATATTTTAACTGGTTATTTGTGTGTGATATGTATATATTTGTCAAACCTTAACTACATACTTCTGCACATGATGTATGTATCCATTTCATAGTATACACACCAAACTGTATCATGTTAAGCCCAGCTTTTCAGTTCTACACCCTCAGAGTGTTGTGCACTGTGCTCTGAAAATGTTCTTGCTTTACCGTCTGTTCACTGATGCATAGCACAGAAATCTCAATCTTCATATTCCAATGTTGATGAATTGACATGACACCAGCAAGTGATCTTAGACATACAGTAGTGCATTGAGTGCAATCTTTCACTGCAGACTTACTCTGCACTTTTAGGACCAGGTGGATGTTTTTCCAATTCTACTGTTACAACATCATGAAAGAAGTGAGTCTACTGAAGAAGCAGAGTAGCATTGCTGTGTTTGTTTGATTCATGTACCATTCAAGCTATACAGAAAAGGACATTTTTGAAAGAATGAATTCCTTTTTTAGAGGAAAATTGGAATGTTTTTATTCTGCAATTAAAGTTTAAGGAGTCCTATCAGGTATCTCTTACTGCAGTTCAAAATCTGAAATGATACTTTAAACTATTAGAACTTACAGACTACCTGAGAGATGAGACAAAAAACCCTATGATAGTCCTGAAGCAGGCATGTTTTTTTTTTCTTAGGATAGTGAAGGGAAATTACTGCAAATGGATGAACCCAGCTTCTTGACAACTGACCATACTCCCAATTTCAAAACCACAGATTTTGCCCCCCTACCCCTTCCTGCCCCATTCTTTGTAATTCTGGTACAGGATTTTGAAAAAAGGTCAAATATTGTTGATCCAAGAACCTACTATGGTATGTAACCTTATTTCATAGCTATGATTTTGAGACCCCCAAAAAACTGAAAAAAAAGTTTTTCCTTTCATCCATCTAGGAAAGAGAAGAATGCCTGCACCAGTGCCAGAACTTTTTTGATCAGTAGAGTTATATATAGGACACAGTACACAGCTCATCATTGTCACAATAGTAATAGGACTGTTGTTTGGTCACTTCAGCAGATTGGATAGATTGACAGGTGTATGGGGATTCTTTATGGTTCAGTGCTCCCATTAACTCTTTCTGTAATCCTTCTTTTTAAAGCATCTGGCAGAAATTACAGTTCTGTTTTGTGCCAAAATTGAGCAAGAAATTTTTGGTAATTGTGGTAGAGGAACAAAGGAATAAATTGCTCCAAGGAATTGAATATTTCCATGAAGGAATTTGAAAGAAACAACTGCTCTCATTGTCTAAGAGTGCTTCAGGGACACAGTCACAAACATACAATAAAACAGAGTAAAGGAAAGAAGTTGGTTCACAACCACAGGTTACCTTGTACACAGAATTCAGGCAATGTGTTTACAACTTTGGGGTATTATGTGGTTTGTGGAGTTAACACATCCACTGCTGGACTTACGACAGGTGATATATATAGCATACCTGCCATCTGTCCCATTTCAAGCAGAACTTCTATTTTCAAAATGTGCAAACCCATAAAAATCAGAATGCTCTGATCTTCTGACTTAAGGTGTTGAAGATAGAGTAAAACTGAAAATTATCAGAAAATTGTGGAGCAAAAGCTTGGCAAAAGTAGCAACAATCTTGTCATATGCCAAACCTAAGTGATTTCCACATGTATTATGAACATTTATAAAGGAAAAAAGGAGTTTTACGTACTTGACCATTGAACCAACTGGAGGAAGCACTTGTGTGTGCTTGTTGCATCCAGTGAATCATCAGCCACGTGTTTGGTCTAAGGGTAAAAGCATCCACCTCTCACAAGGAAGGCCCGCCGGGTTCCAT
Organism: Holothuria scabra; assembly: GCA_037179385.1. Lineage (NCBI taxonomy): Eukaryota > Metazoa > Echinodermata > Holothuroidea > Aspidochirotida > Holothuriidae > Holothuria > Holothuria scabra. Next base: position 38,097,790 of record CM074190.1, read on the forward strand.
TCCCAGGTCGAGTCAAACCAAAGACTCTAAACATGGAACCTACTGCCGTTGTGCGTGATGCTCTAAGTAATCAATGGAGTAGGGAAAACAAGCCAGTGACCCACAACTGGAAAAAAGGTTGTGGTCGGCCAGACTTAAACCAATAGGTTGGAAAGTGGGATGTTAAACTCCATCTAACTAACTAACTTCAGTGAATCATCTGATGTATGTTTCATTTCTCTGAGGTGACAATGTTGGGCATTATCATATAGGCCTATATTAATAAATATGGTAATGACAACAGCTTTGACTCTTGGGCTGAAAATGTGTGAGGGCAATTGTACCTTCCACAAGTATTATTTTTTTTTGTTGGAGGGGATTTTAGCTAGTATACAAGACATAAATAAATTTTGTGTGGGTTGTGAACTCAGTACAGGGACCATTGTGCTATCCCGCACATTAGTACCTTCACTGAAGAGGTAGTTGCCATAGTGACTTACGACTTATGACAGGAATATTTTTAATCACACCCTGTTCACCTGCAGCTTGTTAGAGATCCATGTCCCTGGACAGATTGTAAATCTCCATTATATCATAGAAATAAAAAAGAAAAATATTTATTGCGGCCTTGAAACAAGTCAGAACATTTTTGTAATTTCCCTAATGACTTACTAGCATGTTATAACACATACCTGCTGTCTCTTCGAATCACATCAGATTTGCACCCGCTTTTCATGTGGATAAGTTAAATGAAAACCCTACTAATGGTTGTCTCCAAAGAATTGAAGAATTTTTTAAAATTCTATGTAGAAATGACTTACCATGTAGAAGCTTTGTTAAATTAATACTTGTAATACATGAAGTGAGTTGATATGAATTTCCTTTGATTATTTATTGCTAAATTGTAATGTGTAATTGTCTGATATTCCCTTAGTGTACTTTCTAGAAATAGGCTACAGCAGGAATTATTTTAAGTTATTGTTTGTGACTTTCTATTATACTGTTAAATCTCAAAGTACATACAATTGCTGTTTATTTTGAATGAGGCATGGGAAAAGAATTATGATGGGTTACTCAGAGTATGTTTCTCAGGTCTCTTCTGACAATTGGGGTACATCAGGGGACCTGTATGGGTAACCAACCAATAAATCAGTAAATAGGAACAGGACTTTGGCAAAACATTTTTAGAGTAGGCCTACTGTATTTCTTAAAGGGCCTCACCCCAGACATTCTCCTTACTAAAGCTTTTATTTCCTCATCCTGGGTATGGCCACATAGCCAGGATTGGGTCATGGAGTGCGGGCATAGACAGGATTGGGCCATGGGGTGGAGGAATAGCTATGGGTGGGTTATAGAATAGTGGAATAGCTAGGGTTGCATCATTGTGTAGGGTGGGAGAATAGCTAGGATTGTATCATGGTGTGGGAGCCTGGCCAGGATTAGATCCTGCTTTGGGGGAGTTGAGGTATGACATGGGAGAACGGTCTGAGGGGAAGGGGTCATTATCTTTCCCTTTGTTGTTAGGTCTCCAGACCTGTTCAAAAAAGTGTAGTCTTTGTGCCTCAAGCTTTGTAAAGGCCAATAAAGTGATGATTTATGGTCATTCTTTGCCATTTTTTATTTTTCAGGCATGGACCTTTGAGGGGTTGCAACCCTGGGAACCACCCCTTGACTAATCTCCTACCAGTACAAAGCTTCACTCTCCAATTCCGACCAAAATTGCCTAATTTTGCACCCATAAAAGCTTCATGTAAAGTAGGGCTGCACCGGAACTGAAATTTTGGATCCGGCCGGAACCGGAACCGGCTGGAACTTTTTTTAAGTTCCGGCCGGAACTGAGTATTTTGAATGCATTGTAATGCTTGTAGTAAGATAACATCACTAACTAGGAAGAAATAGCCTTCATTACTAATGCCTACACAATATGAGGCTGACTTGTATCTGGTTGAAGCATTTGAAATTTAGTAAGAATGTACTTTTTATATTAAGTGAAGGAAATAACCATATTGTACACTGCAATAGTAGAATTTGTGATCAGTCTGGGTAGCCTAGAGCTGTTCTAATATAGTATGGTTTTAATCTTTACTCTGTGATAAATCGACTAAAATTTGGCTTTTTTCTGCTTGTTTCTGCATGTTCATACTTTTCAAGGAACCCTCAGGACTTTAATAGGACATCGAAACTTATGGTATTTATGGAAGTTCTCCACAGTATGGTTGTCCTGCATATTTACTGGAAAGAAAAAGCCAAGACTATATGAAGTGCAACTGAACAACAATTCCAAATATATACATGGAAGTCCTAATCCTCTCACCCCAAACAACAGCTTTATATTAGTCCACAGAAATTCCCAATAAGCACAGCTATTTGATTCAGTGGCATCCCCAGAATGATGTTTTGTTCTATTGTAGGTACCTCAGGGGCCATACAGTACAATGATTTTGCAGGGAGGGGAGGGGGCATTGCTAGACACCACTTGTTGGTGGCACTACCAAGTATGAAGTGCAAGGCTGTTTCGGTTGTGGTCCAGGAGGCCAACTTACACTGGTGGGCTGGTTAGTTCGAGGGGATTTAACAACACTTGTTAAATGGTGTAATCAAGAAAAAAGTTACAACGTTGAGGTAAAATTACCTAAAAATAGTAAATCTTGGGTCATTCTCATCTAGAATGTTTTGCAAATAATGGCTAACATAAGTAAGACTATTGGTGAAACTACTACCAAAAGCAGAACTGGCTGACATTTTGGAAAAGGAGAAAGGGGAACTGAACTATAGAGAAAGCAAATGATGGACAGCTACTGTAGCAGTTACATGTGATTCTCTCTCGATCAAAGATGTAATCCTGTCTTAAAGGTTACTTGAGCTCAGCACCACCTCAGGTGGTGCTGACTGGATTGTACAGAAAATTTTTAAAAACTCAATGCCTTAGACAGCCGAAAAATGGCATTTCCCAGGTGTTTTGGGTGGTTTTATATCAAAGCAGATTGAGTTGCCAAAATTTACCAAATCTTATTTGGGGTGTGGGCACAAGGTTTTACAGGGGGACACATGCCCCTTGTACCCCTTTTCTTGACAAAGCCACTGCTTCGATTGACAGCAAATTCAAGAATGTAGAGGACTTCTGCTTAATTGTAATTGAATTACACAGCATTTACTGCACTGAGAGTGTTTTGATTACACATCGGGGTCAGTTATTTACCCATCCTGAAGCAATAAACTGAGATTGTGTGTGGATGGGAATAAGTTTTACAGTAGACACTTGTAGGGGGAAGTTTAGAGTAAGTACAGTAGGCTAGGAGAACTGGAACTGTTTAGAGTAAGAGGAATTAGGCCTCTATATAACAAAAAGAACTGGAAGAAAACTGTCAGATCTTTTTTTCATTTGACTTTAAATGATTTAACTCAAACTGTGAAAGTATGTGACTTGAAGCAAGTATAAAGTTCCGGCCAGGTACTTTTAAATGGATCCGGCCGGAACCGGAACTTAGCAAAATCTGGGTTCCGGCCGGATAGTTCAGGCCAGATCCGAGTTCCGGTCCAGCCCTAATGTAAAGTACAGTCAATTGATTGCACTGTGCAAACCATCATTGAACAATAATCTCCAGTGATTGTGCTGTTGGAATTTTTGTCAGTCTGTTGAGAAAATGAAGTTAAAAATATTGGTTCAAATATTAAAGTTCAAGTATACATTAGGTTTCAAATATGGATCAAATATGTTTCAAGTTCTTCCCTTTATTTGCCTTCAGGTGGGGACCAGTGGGTATATTCTGTAACACCCAGCCCACAAAGGGCAAGTTAGAATTATGATTTATGACCCTCAGTGTAGGGTTCAACACATACTCAGGATCAGTATTGACTTTGATAATTTAAAGGTTATTATTTTACATTTTAGCAAGTCTTCATTAAGTCATTTAGTAACTTCATGCAAAATAGCTGTTATGTAGACAACACTGTTGGAAAATACATTAATTTTTAATTTTGATGGAATTATTTTCTGAAAAGATGGCATTTGGTATTTTTCAATGTCATTTAATTTCTTTGCCCACACATTATTAAATGCAGATTGACTTTTGTAGAAATAAAACCATTGTATTCAACTCCCTTTTTCTTCTCAGAAACAAGCTTGAATGTGATAACATCATCCAGTATTTTCTACATTGGTATTGGTTGCTTATTTGGTCTTGTTATCTTGGTCACTTTGATTGGGGGCCTCCTTCATTTTCTGTCAGTGAAGACCGACAATCCAGTCCTGTAAGATTTGAGTTTTCTATTTGTTATACTATTTGGCATGAGTTTCAACAGTATAAAATGGTGATTTTTAGGATTCATATGATTTTTTTTTTTTTTTTTTTTGGGGGGGGGGGGGATTTAAAAAAAAGAAAATGTAAAAAGAGTTGTTTGTCAAATAATAAGATCACTCATTTTAATAAACGACCAGTCACTTTAAAGAGATTTGTAATTCTACATCTCATGTGAATTTTTCTAAATCAAAGCTTTAGTTTCTATGACAGCATTATACAGAACATATAACAGGGAAGTTATGGTGGGCAGTGCCAGGTGGTGGTTATATTAGCACTCAGTATTACTGTCCAGTACTCAGAGGTAATATGTCTACCTCCACCGATTATTTTTTATTAAAGCAAGGGGCAAACACAACTCACAGTGTACCTCCACTCAGCATAGGATTCATATTTTGTCTCAATTTTTCTATGTGTGAAACATTGCAAAGCAGTCTTTTACTCCAAATACTTAGGTGTATTGTATTTATATGCAAATTTATTGGTCATTATAATTTCTCTTGGCAATAGTACCATAATTTCTCACTTCCACGACAATTACATTCACTTGCTGAAAATTACCATCTTCCCTTACACCCACTCACCAGGATAGCAGTTACAGTATTGTCTGCGAAAATCTTAAGAGATAACCAGTCCTGTTTTTGCGTTAGCTGCAATGTTATTGACTATGTCCTTTTTCTCTTACTGTCTTACAGTGGTAGTGATGCCAGCAGCACAGGTCTTCTAGCTCATACTGTTGGAGGTACGATGTATAGCAAGCCAGGTGCAGGACAGCAACAAAGGATAGGTAAGAATTACTCTAGAAAGCTGTTAGGTACCTAAAATGGATGGAGCAGGGGTAGGGAAAGGTATGTTATAGATACAGTGAGTGCAAGCAGTACAGATCTTTAAGATCAAACTGTTGGAGGTACAGTGTATAATAACCACAGGATAACAACAAAGAGCAGATAAGGATTTCTCTTAGTCAGAAAGCTGTTGAGTGTATGAAATGGACGGGGAGGGGTAGGGGGTACATGAAATGGATGGGGTAGGGGTATAATGGTGCCAGTGAGTGCTAGCAGTATAGGTCTTCTAGCTCATACTGTTGGCTTCACAATGTATGTATAACAAACCAGGTGTGCGGTACTACAACAAAGAATATGTAATGATTTCTGTAAGTCAGAAAGCTGTTAAGTACCTGAAATGGATTGGGGAGTGGTAAGGGGGGGGGAGACAGCGACGATGACAGAAATGCTAGCAGAACAGTTCTTTCAGATCATATTGTTGGCTTTACAATGTATAACAAACCAGCTGAAGGACAACATCAAGTAATAGCTAAGAAGGACTGTAGTCATTCGTTTAGGCCAAAAAGCTGTTGGGTGCTATGGATTGGCAGGAGGGGGAGGGGAAAGTCATAGTGCACAGGTCTTCTAGCAGACACAGTTGGTAGTACAATGTATAGAGCCTAACAAACCAGGTGCAGGGCAGCAATTAATTTACAAGGAGTTATTAAATCAGGTAATTGGCTGTTCAGAACAATGATGGATAGGTGAGGTGAGGTGGCAAGGAGTTGTGCTTGCTATAAAGTAACAAATAAATTCACATTAGCATAACAAATATGATCACTTATGGGTAACAAATATAGTGACTTATTTTGAAAGAGTCATCCATGAATAAGTGTGATATAGAATTCATATTCAAATAGTGGGCAGACTCTTCCATTGTAAACATTTGTTTTCTAATCTCATCTCTAGAGTGAGACCGCATGTTTTGTCTAGCGGTAGAGAATCTGCCACTCAGGCAGGGCCAGAGTTTGAGTCCCAGGTCAATTCATACCAAATACTGAAAAAAGGGAACCTACTGTCCTTGCATGTGGTGCTCCACATATGCAGTGGAGTAGGGAAAACAAGCCAGTGAGCCACAACTGGAATAAAGGCCCATGGCTGAGTGGACTTGAACCAATGGGTTGGAAAGTGGGCAATAAAACTCCATCTAACTAACTTATCTCTAGAGTTGTAAGGAGTCACTCAAGTTTGCTATGGGGTCCCATTTACAATTTTTAATGCCTTTCAAGTCAAGCCAATTGTATTATTTCAAGTGGGAATATTGTGGTACAAATCCTGGAGTCATTTGCCTTTTGAATTTAGTCATGACTTGTTATAATTCTGTTTATCTCAACTGTTTTTTCCCTTTTTGGACAGATTATATCTCTCTTCAACCAGAAATGACAGTCATTTCTGAAACAGAAGCCCTGAAAGCAAAATTGCAAGACATAGCCATTGAGAAGTGCAGAATAACATTTGGAGATATACTTTTAGAAGGTAATATTGTGTCATGTAGTGTGGTGCACCCTCCATGACCTTTAACAGGGATGCTGTTGTTTATGAGTAAGCAGCACTTCCTTCCTATTGTCCTAGATTTCCAGGGCCCTTCCTGTTTCACGTCATGCAATACCGTTGTACGGGAAAAACCTCCACATCTTAGTTATGCGTGGACACTGTATCCCATGTTTCCAGGGCATGGCCAGCTTCACACTCTATGGCCTCCGCCTTGTTGGTCACTTAGACCAACAGACTCATTAATGCAGGTATTTACATACACTTTGGTGCATGCCAACTATAGGCCAATGGGGGAACTGCATTAAGACTCTTAGTATTGCGATCTCCATCATACCCGCAAGCCCCAATCTGCAAGTTTATGTCACTCCTGCAGCAGACTTGGAAGCAGGAGCTTGTAGTCAATCTGTGTATGTAGCTGATTTTAGTTATAACTTTTTTGCCAGCTGCTGATAAACTTGAAACTGAATAAACCATTAAATGTTGAAATAGAACTGAAGGTTTTTGCATCCATTCTTCATTTTGAAGTGGTACTTATCTCATCTAGTACTGCCACACTCGGCAATATCCTGTACCAAACCTTCTCAGGAGCAATGGGCCCTTGCATCCCACAATTATAAATACTGTACCTCATTGAGTCCTGGGTAAAAGTTGCAGGTTTATATCACTCACAGTCTGAGAACTTTGGAACTTTATTGTCTCTTTGGTCATGCAAAAGTTTTATATTCAATTTGCTTTAGTGAGGTATCAAGACAAAAATTCCTGATTGAAAGGTTAAAATGTCAACTTAACTGGCTGGTTTGTGTATGCATGTCATTGACATAGGGGTACGAGGCAGGGGTGCAGGGGAGGGCTGCTTGCCCAATATAGGCAAAAGCGTTTTGTCCATTTGGGAAAAACATGATAAAGGGTGCCATGATTCGTGCAAAATTTGCTCTTGCCCTCCCCACAAAAATCATCCCTGTATGCCTATGGTCATTGAGTTAATGGTATCCCTTTGTTGGCTGGTCTATTGCTACTAGCAGATTCAAAATAGGTAGTTTTTTTTTTTTACCTTGTTTTTTACCTTGTTTTTTTACCTGTAAATTATGCAATTCTCATTCAGGGTTTGAAGTTCCTCTGGGTTTTTCTCAACAATTCTCATTTTACCACAGGTTTTGAAGTGATCTTATGAGTTATACATAATTATAACTTATAAGTGTGCGGTATTTATGAAATTTTTCGGAGAGGCATTCTTTAAAAGCTGTGAGGTGGGCCACCTCTGCAGTTGAGTACTAGGGGCACACCCTGCTCATTTCCCATTGTTGCCTTGAATTTCCTGGGAGAACTAGTTAATTCTGGCATGATGTCTTTTTGGCATTAATGGAGATCTTTCTCAGATTTTGCATTGCTTTCATGAGAAGTTTCTCCTTCTCTTAGGTTTTTTGCATGGGTCAACTGCATCCACTACTTTTAGATTCATTGCAGAGGTTTACTACAAGTGTTTCTTTACCGTTGTAAGTTGATAACCCAGTTTGAAGATGACTCTTGATTAAACGGTGTCATTCAAGCAGGTCAAATGGTCTTTGCAAACCATTAGGCGACTGAATGAGGTCCCTCTTTCCATAGAACTGTATAATTTTATCTGTATACACAGTACTTATGTGGAGGTTTTGTAAATACTTTGGAGACCAGTATATCCGGAGAGGGTGTGCGCATGTTTAAAATATATCCTCTTCATGCTAATTATGTGTCCAAAACACAATTACACACCATAAGTTCATATAAAGCTGCCCTATTTTAGGACATGATAGTGCAATGGTTTTGGGCAGGAACCCCTTCGTATATAGTATGCTGAAACTTGGGTTTTGCAGCGAGACCATGCATAGTGAAAGGGTTACGGGTATAGGTGGAACGACTGTTACAGTTCTAAGTACTGATTTGCATACAATTGTTGAAACTTTCATTATGTGATGAGTCAACATGCATTATGAAAAAGTGGCGGACCTTAACTGTCGCAGAAGCTATCAAGTGTAGAACCATACAGATTTAATTCAAAAGCTATTTCTAATTGACTAGCAGTTATAGTTTCACCTTGTGAAAAGCAAAATATGCAATTTATTTGTAAGGTATTTGTAAAAAATCTTAGTGCTAAAAGTCATTTGAATGAAAACCACAGTCTCCCAGACTTCCTCTTTTCTGTAACATGCAGAGATATTGGGTTGAGTTTATTAGGTATATAGGTCCTGTTTCATTTTAAACAGAACTTTTCTATTTTCTGCATTTTTAAAACCCATAAAAATCAGATTGTTACATTTTTCTGACTGGGAGAAATTAAAATAACTAATACTAAAATGATCAGGAAAAATGTGTCCAGAGCAAACTTGACCTAGATAAAGTCAATTCTTGAATACACTTAAGTGATACCCACTTTTGCTATAAACATTTAGGGGAAAAAAGGGGAGTTTAGTTCACTGCTAGGTGTTCTGTTTCCTGAGGTGATAATCTTGGCAAGTTAGTTTCAGAAAGATTAAGCAAAGTTTAGTCTTTCTGTCTCAATGACATTTGATTGAGTGTATTGGTTTTGGACTCTTTGAAGAACATTTGGGTGGGTGGTGTTGGATTTGAGCTATTTCAGAAATATTTGTTTTAATCAGATTTTTGATTCCTTGCCGTAGGCAGGCAAGGAATCTATGCGATGGTGATGTCGTGTGTGTGTGTGTGTGTATGTGTGTGTGTGTATGTGTGTGTGTGTGTGTTTGTGACACTTGCTTGTAAACACGATATCTTAAGATAGGAATGTCCGGCACTTTCCATATTTGGTATATAGATTTATCATGTTGAGAGGAAGAACCCTATTGTTTTTGGTAGAGGTCAAAGGTCATTTGAGGTCACCAGCGGTAAAATTGCGACAATTTCAAAAATAGCTTGTAAACACGATATCTTCAGATGGGAGGGACCGACACTTTTCATACTTGGTGTATAGATTTGTCATGTTGAGAAGAAGAACACTATTGTTTTTGGTAGAGGTCAAAGGTCATTTGAGGTCAATAGTAGTAAAATTGCGAAAACTTCCAAAATGGCTTGTAAACACGATATCTTCAGATAGGAGTCACCGACACTTTTCATACTTGGTATATAGATTTGTCATGTTGAGAAGAAGAACCCTATTGTTTTTGGTAGAGGTCAAAGGTCATTTGAGGTCACCAGCGGTAAAATTGCGACAATTTCAAAAATAGCTTGTAAACACGATATCTTCAGATAGGATTGCCCGACAACTTTCATACGTGGTATATGGATTTGTGATGTTGAGAGGAAGAACCCTATTGTTTTTGGTAGAGGTCAAAGGTCATTTGAGGTCACCAGCGGTAAAATTGCGACAATTTCAAAAATAGCTTGTAAACACGATATCTTCAGATGGGAGGGACCGACACTTTTCATACTTGGTGTATAGATTTGTCATGTTGAGAAGAAGAACCCTATTGTTTTTGGTAGAGATCAAAGGTCATTTGAGGTCAATAGTAGTAAAATTGCGAAAACTTCCAAAATGGCTTGTAAACACGATATCTTCAGATAGGAGTCACCGACACTTTTCATACTTGGTATATAGATTTGTCATGTTGAGAAGAAGAACCCTATTGCTTTTGGTAGAGGTCAAAGGTCATTTGAGGTCACCAGCGGTAAAATTGCGAAAACGCCGAAAATGGCTTGTAAACACGATATCTTCAGATAGGATTGCCCGACAACTTTCATACGTGGTATATGGATTTGTGATGTTGAGAGAAAGAACCCTATTGTTTTTGGTAGAGGTCAAAGGTCATTTGAGGTCATCAGCGGTAAAATTGCGAAAACACTGAAAATAGCTTGTAAACACGATATCTTCATAAAGGAGTGACAGATACTCTTCATATTTGGTATATAGATTTGTCATGTCGAGAGAAAGAAGCCTATTGCTTTTGGTAGAATTCAAAGTTCATTTGAGGTCACCAGCGGTAAAATTGGGAATATCCCGAAAATGGCTTTTAAACATGATTTCTTCAGATAGGAGTGACCAACACTTCTCATGCTTGGTATATAGGTTTGTCATGTTGAGAGGAAGAAGTCTATTGTTTTTGGCTGAGGTCAAAGGTCATTTGAGGTCATCAGCGGTAAAAATGTGAAAACACCGAAAATGGCTTGTAAACATGATATCTTCAGATAGGATTGCCTGACAATTTTCATACTTGATGTATAGATTTTTCATGTTGAGAGAAAGAAGCCTATTGCTTTTGGTAGAGGTCAAAGGTCATTTGAGGTCACCAGCGGTAAAATTGCCAAAACTTCGAAAATGGCTTGTAAACACAATATCTCCAGATAAGAGTAACAGATACTTTTCATATTTGGTATATAGATTTGTCATGTTGAGAGAAAGAAGCCTATTGTTTTTGGTAGAGGTCAAAGGTCATTTGGGGTCACCAGGGGTAAAATTGCGAAAATTCTGCGCCTAAAATGTAAAGAAAAATCTATCAAGCACTGTCAATTTGAAAGCAGGTAAGGTATTTAATGGCAAGGAATCACTAAGCCTTTTGGCTTTCTGGTTTCTCTTTCAGGAACATTTGGTCGAGTTTATCATGGGACATTGGCTCCTTGCCCTGGATCAGAAACAGAGTCACAATCTCAAACATGTGAAAAAGAAGTATTAATAAAAACAATAGCAGGTAAATGTCACATCTTTTTATTTGATAGTGAAATTGTAAAGTAAGCGGTGATACCGATGCTGGTGGCCAAGGTCCAGGGTGTGAAACTCCAGAAGCTCTGCAATTTAAACACTTCTAGGAGCCAGTCATACCACTTGAAATTCGAACTGTTTTCATGCACTTTATTCTTATTGCTTAGAAAATGTGTCATAATGATATACATGAGGCTAGAAGCGAATAGCAAGCTTAAGCCATCTCAAGCTGGCAACTAATAATCCAGAATCCATCACTTCCTGTTCAGGTATCTTGAGATGAATAAAGTTTAAGGCATTTGCCCCCTTCAGAGACTTTTTTTCAATAGAGCAACAAGGTTGGTTTAAACAGGGTCAACTGCTGTAATAAAAGAGACAAGCTTCACCTGAGAAAATGCCTCTTTGTCGGTTAACATTGGCTAAAATGTCCTATTCAATTCCAGCAGCATGATACATGACACACTCCTAGAAAAAGTGTAGTGCTGACTTGAAATTTAGTGGTTTATATAGATAGCTGCAGTACTAATTTGTCTTCACATTTTAAATGCAATTGTAAGGGATGTGTTTCCATTATGTGCAGTTTGGAAGCAGGTGCAGAACTTTCAAATCAGGCACTAGGGGACAAAAGTAAATCCAACACGGGTGGTGTGTCTGGCTTAAGTGTAGACTGGTGATACACAGGATAGATATATAGATAGAGTTTTACAGCCCAGTTTCCAAGGTCTACTGGTTCAAGTCAAGCTGACCTCGGCCTTTTTCCAGTTGTGGCTCACTGGCTCATTTTCCCTACTCCATTGCTTATGCGGAGTATTGTGCATAATGGCAGTAGGTTCTCCTTTTAGAGTCTTTGGTATGACTCGACCTGGGGGGCGAACCTGGGCCTTCCATGTGAGAAGCCGATGCTTTAACGTTAGACCAAACATGTGGTCTTTATCCTGAGATTCAAAATGACATTTGAAAAAGCAAAACAATGTTTCAGGAGACTCACATTTTAGTACTTTGGCTGTTTCACAGTTTTTGTTGATTACTTGTGTCTGAAAATTGTGATTAAAAAATAACTGTGGGAAGTATTTAAATTAGTGATTATTGTACTATATTACAACTCAGACTATTTAAATCCTTTCAACAATTTAACTTGCAAAATTTTTAAAATCAAAAAAGGTTCAAATTCTTAAGAGATGTTTTCACTTAGTGGAGAAAATGTGATATTACTACTGAATTGGAAATGCCAACAGTTTAACCAGGAATTTGTCATGGAGGGAGCTAAATCTGTAGACAGATGGACTATCTTAGCGTAGTGCCATTATGAGTTTGCACAGAGTGTATGCATGAAATTATGGCCAAAATTGCTTGAAATGGCCCTTCCCAGGTCTTATAAGTTGCAACTAAGCATATAATTAGTGGAAATACTTGCAACATTGTGAAAGGACAAAATTACAAAATACCAAACATATGCTGCTGGGGGGGGGGGGGGGAAGAGGTGGGGTTGGGTGTTGGGGGAAGATGTGGGGATGGGGGTTGGGGTGTGGTGAGACTGGGACAGGTTGGGTGTTGGACAGGGGATGCAGGGTGGATTCCCCCTCTCTTATGCTTGTCATATTTAGATAATCGAACATATTTAAGACTCATTACTTTTTTCCCTTGTTTTTCACAAAAAATGTTCATGGCATTAATATCATTAGTTTGTGTATTACAAATGTTTCAGTATTATCTGGATATATGTGGTTGTAATTATATGTTTTACATTATTTTGATGGTCAAGTGATTGGAGCATTCTGTTTACAGCCAGGAGGTCTGGCTTTGACTCCTGGCAGGGTCCATACCAAAATGGATCCTGTTATCATGATTGTGCTTGGTGATCAGCATTAGCAATAGAGTAGGGAAAACAAGCCAATAAGCCACAACTTGAAAAAGGGCTGTGGGTAGACTTAACCAATTGGTTAAATAATGAACAGTAAAATGTTATCTAAACAGCTCACTAGACTTATTTCTTTCACATTATTTATTGAACATTCTATATTTCAATATTTATTTTCAGATCATGGATCTGAAAAACAGAAGGAAATGCTTCTCAGTGATAGCTGTCTTCTTCAAGGATTAAGCCATAAAAACCTTCTTCCAATCTTACATGTAGCCTTAGATGGAATACCAGTGGTGCTTTTTCCATTTCTCAAACTTGGAAATTTAAAGAAGTTTCTTCGAGATGGGAGAATAGGTCCAGGCGATAAACATCAGGTTAATAGGAATTATTCTTATATGATAGATCATTTAGATTGTGAGTATTGAATAGTTATATCAATTTCTTGGTGATAATAAAGGTTTGTTAAAGATAGTTTACATTTTGAGTAATGTATATTTATATCAATTTCTTGATGATAATAAAGGTTTAAAAGAAGGACCAAACTGTGCCTATTGTGAGCTATGGCAGTATTGATTTTGTAGTTTAACTTATATATCCTTAACCCTTTTCAGCTACTTGTGTAATATTCCGTATCATGAAAAGTTTCTGGTCACAGTCATGTACTATTATGTAAAATTAGTACTTAATTTTCATGCTCTTGGCTGAAAACAGTAATCAACACTGGCTTAAAAGGTTTATAAGGTACTGCAGACCACTATGTGCTGAACTTGGTGTTGTGTGTTTCATGATTCCTGCAGTTTCCGAATGAATTGTCAAAATTGCTTATAAAGTACCCAGTAAGTGGTGTAAGTTGCCAAAGTTTCTGTAAAGTTGCTCAATGTGATATGTATTATGGTTTCCCTGGGACTGATTCATATGTTATATGATTCCCATGTTACTGTTGTCTATGTTTTCCTATATACAGGCCATTTCCACAAAGGACCTGGTACATCTAGCCATTCAGATAACTCATGGAATGATGTACCTAGGGAAGAGAAAGGTTGTCCATAAAGATCTTGCCACAAGAAACTGTGTGTAAGTAGCTGTCTATAAGCTCTATTATAGAGGATAGTGTTAGAAGTTGTATCTCTATAATTAATCCAGTAAATCCTGCCCAATCATGACTCATAACTCGCAGCTGTCAAATTTACATAACCCAAAATAGAATGTCAAATACCTGATGAAATGGAGCTCATCCAGGCAAGACATTAAAGACCTGGGTGTAGCCTGGAATTACTTTTGAAGTACAGATTTCTTTAGTACCTCAGCCTGGTGAGTTTGAGTCATCTTTTGCCCTCTGGTTTACTCTAATTTATTTCAACTCACCACTGTTGCTATTACATTTGGTGGCAGTGGTGGGGTACAAAAGTGATCTGTATTTCAATAGTCATTCCGGGCTACAGCCACATTGCCACTATCACATTAGTATTCAGCATTTACCATCCACTGAAATTAAGCAGGTTGATCCAACCTGCTCAATTTCAATGGATGGTAAATACACCCTTACAGGTCATCACAACTGCCTGCATGCCAATCAGACCTGTTTATCTTGAAATTTTCACAACTTACTCCACCACCATTTCAATTTTATCAAAATTTTGTTGGTGTGATCAACTTTAGTTTTACAGCCTCCTCTTTGGATCTAGTAAGATTGTGACATTCATTGACATTGATATACCTTGGTGCATAACAACTTTTGACCAATCAGGGGACATCATTAAGTCTCTTTGTTTTCCCATCTCTACGAGACCTGTAAGTCCAGAGTTGCAACCGCGCTCACTTGTGTTCTTGATGTCTCAGATAAAACATGCAGTCACTGTACATAGCTATAGGGACATAAAGCCCCAAATTATCTTTTTATGGTCAACCAGTATAATTTGATAATTTCGCCTACCAATCTTTTGAAAAAGTTTAACTTAAGAGAAGAGACAAATTAGGAGGATATATCTTGGACTCAGTTGAAAATTCATTGAAGTTCGCTTTGCATATTTTGATGACAGGTATAGACATTTGCACCATTTTAATAGTGAATGTAATACTGTAAGCCTGTTGTATTTTCTTGTCTTTTCATGAATAATTTGTCATCTTGGAATGGTATTTCCATGAAGCTAATGAATTGGTTTGAAGGACAACCTACCCCACCGTCAACATGGGAGGTCAGGAGTTTGAGTCCTGGCCTGGTCATACCATATGGGCTGTAAAACTCCATCTAACTAACTCAACAATTGTTCTGTAGGGCACTTGCAAGTTATATTAACTGTTACAGGGATGGTTAAAATAAATATTAGAATAGAGCTGATATGTAAAGAATGATAGAGTGTAAACAAACCATTCCTTGATTTTTCATTTTTTTTACAGAATTGATGAAAACTACAATTTGAAGATTACAGATAATGCACTTTCTAGAGATATCTTCCCAAGTGACTATCACTGTTTGGGTGACAATGAAAATAGACCTGTTAAATGGATGGCAGTGGAGAGCCTGGTAGATAGACAATTCACAACAGCCAGTGATGTGGTATGTTACATATTCAGTGTATCTGATAATTCACATTGACTGAGGGCAGTATTACTTACTGAAACTGTAGCACATAGTTTTGGGAATTGTGGAATTACCTCGGTACTTATATTGAAATGTCTTGAAATCTTTGAGAAGGCCAAAAGGAAAGTCAGAGAAACAAAATTTTCAAGGGGTAACTTCAGAGACTGACAACAAAATGGGGGGGGGGGGCAGTAAGAAAAAACAGGTGGAAATACTCTTGACACAAGTCACAAGGAAGTAGGTGCACAAGTGCTACAAAATTCATTAGCTGAAGAGCATAGCTTTTGCATTTGCATGCTACATAGGGTTTGACTTTAAGGGAGCTTTGACATCCACCAGGGACCCTAAATAGGGCCCCTGGGCAACACCATATAAAGGTTTCATGCACAGGCTGTGATGTAGATAGTGAGTTTATCATTAGTAGCAACTGAGAAGCCGAAATTAAAAAATCCAGGCTAAAGGCATTCTTCTAATGACCATTGCATGAACGTTAAGGTATTTTGTCTCATACAGTGTTGGAAATTTACAAATATTTTGCATATGATGTCACTTACCGAAATGTACTCCCTCATTCTGAGGAAAATGCACATCAATGCAAGTGAAACCAATGAATGCAGACAACTGATTTACCTGTCAAACAATGGGATAAGTGTGTAGGTCAACTAATATTGTGTGATTTTCACTTGCATGCTTGCCTCATACTTTGCTGAGGCAAGACTTATGTTTCACGAGGTTAATTGTCACACCTGTTAGAGTGATTGTTCTTTCTTCTTTTCAAAAGGAAAAAGTAAATTTTAGGAATATTTCATTTAGGTTTGGTTTGTATAATGATTTGACATAGACGATCAAAAGTGTTTTTGCTTGAATGTATAGTAAAGGGAAATATTGTGTTTGTTTTAATGTAAAAAGTGTACATTTAAGCATCAACATTTATAGATAGGTAGAGGATGGTAGCCCATGTGGAAGTAAAGTACCTTTTTTCAAGAGATGTAAAGTAGGTTTCTGACAAGAAGAAACTCTGTTACTTGTTCCTCAAGAATAGTTAGTTAACCCAAATTTTCAAAAATTTCAAGTGATGCAACTACTGTGAATCTTCTAATGCATTTTTTTGGACATGGAAGTTTTTACTAGTGTTCATTGAACTGTTACCTTATGGTTTATTCATGAAAGGCTTTTGAACTTTTGTATACCATACTGGTGTAGTTCAAATGCAATATTTTCCCTTCATGAGCTGGCACTCCAAATATTTTCAAAAAAGAAAAGAAAAAACCTATAGTGTCTCCAAAATTTCCCCCCTCTCTCCCTTTTTAATATTTTCCATGGTTATTTTGACATAAAATTGTATTTTCAAGGTAAATCAAATAGCTTTTTGTCATGAACTTCACAACTTAGTGAAACAAATGTCTCTTGCCTGTCAAGAGTCATTCAAGAAATAGGATTGTCTCATTTACACTTATCCAACTGAGTGTGACTACATTTTCCCTTTTGAGTAAATGCTTGTCAGTTAATTGTTTTCAAATCTTTTCATTTTCAGTGGTCATTTGGTGTACTTCTCTGGGAATTGGTTACATTTGGTCAAACCCCTTACATGGATCTTGATCCATTTGAAATGGTTAATTACCTCAGGAGTGGATACAGGATGTCACAGCCTCACATATGTCCAGATGAATTGTAAGTGACCATAAACCAGTTCCATGTGTAAGATGTACTTAGTTGTCTTGCACTCATAATGTGTAAAACAGATGTATCTTCAAGGCTTGATTTTCATGGTTGTTCGATTGTCCGGGACAACTGAAATTCCATATGGACAACCAAAAGGTAAAAGTTGGTTGTCCGATGGACAACCATGATTCTCTCACAATGAATTATACAGCAGCTTGCTTTATCTGATTGAAAAGTATACTGTTGGCTAATCAGTGCTTTCAACTTTTTCTATCTCGCAATATTTCAGACTTCAAGTGGTTTTGCTTCTCAAAAACCATATCTTTTTAATTTTTGAAACTAACAATACATATAAACTCAATAACTGTATTGTAATTGTGCAAAAAATGTTTTGGACCAAATTTTCTTGCGGACAACTAGAAATACTGACATGGTTGCCGAAAAGGCAACTGTAAATTTTTTCTGAAAATCAAGGCCTGATCTGTCCCATAAAATATGCACTGAAACCACATCACATGACCAGCCAGTCAACCATACACCCTTAGCAAATTGTAAGTCATGCTTAGGGAATGTTCCAGCTGTATTGGCTGTTCACTCTTATGTGTAAGGGATATACCTGTCTTCATGTTAAGATGTTGACCAAGCTCAATGAACTTGTGATTGTTTGATGCAGCGTTGTAGTACCTGTACCCGTACTCATACCTGTGCTCTGTTACAAGATTTGTACTCGTACTTTGATATGCTGCGTAGTTTACAATCTCAGTGCAGACTAATCCTAGATATTTCTCTCATATTTTATCATTACAATGACTTCATCAACATCAGCTGTGATTCTGGTTGTCCACCAGGAGGCAAAGAACCATTGCAGTGTTTATTTGATGGGTATGGGGTCAGAAAGACAAAATAAAAATTGTGAAAATAAATTTTTGCAGTGTGACAAAGGTTCCACTAATGAAGTTTTGCAAAAAGCTGGTTAAAGAGTTTGGTTAGGTCTGTTTGAGCTACCAGTGTTCAGAGGATCCATATATTACAAAAGGGGGGACTGACTTAAGAGAAAGCAGGGAATGCGAGGGAGTTGCACCACTAATTTCCTGTATGTTTTAATGATCATGCCAGTAAAAGGGAGGGCTGAGGCCCTAAAAGCCCCCTTGGATCCGTGACTGGTGTTAGGAATAGACTTTAGATTTCATGAGAAATCTGCCCTCCTTGAATAATATTTCATAATAGGGATTTCCAACTTTAAAGGACAGTAAAAGTTACTTTGACAATAGTAGGAATGCATTGGCATTTAAAAATTATGTGGGAATGTCCCTGCCAGGGTTAGTTAGTTTGTTAGCTAGTTAGTTAGAAGGAGTTTTACGGCCCAGTTTCCAACTATTTGGTTCAAGTTGAGCTGGCCACTGCCTTTTCTGCAGTTATGCAAGGGGTTGATTCCACTAACGTGTAGGTGATCATAGCTATTGCTGAAATCCATCGCTAATTCTTAAATGGATCGCAATTTAGCGACCCGTTTTTCTAATTGATGTCACAAAACTCAAGGAATCAATTTTTAATTTTCAAGTTTTAGAAATGACTGTGTAGTAGGTGCAAAGGTCCAAATCCATTGCTATGCTACAGTAGGTTGCTTTAGTGAAACCCAAAGTCTATCACTATCACAATTGGGGTGAATTCTCTTTAGTGAGCGACTTAGCGATGATTGCTAAAATTGATGTTAGTGAAAGCGGCCCCAGGTGTGTTAATCACTTGGTACTTCTAACCCTCTGGTTTAATCTGTCCTATTTCCAGTAGTGTTACACAGGATTGTTTTCCCTACTTCATTGCTTATATGCAAAGCATCATGCACACTGGCAATACATTCCATTTTTGAAGTGGTGGGCATGACTCATTCAGTCAACTAAATGAGAAAGAGTCAGTTGCTCTTCCACTTTACCAAACAATTAAAAGGACAATCAGAGTTTAATTTTACATTTTTCTCCACAATAATACTGTTATACAGTCCTATATACTGAGTTCCAAGTAACCAGAGGATGACGTGCTATGCATCTTATGTTGTGTGGTTAGTCACTGTATATGTAAAGGGGACTGTTTTTGCCTTGTATCTAATATGGATTTATTTTTCAGTAGCAAAATATTGAAAACTTCTCATTCAAGTGTAGTCAACATAATTTTTAACATTTCATTTGCATGTCACTTGAAACATATCTGCTGTGTCTCTACATTCTGTTAAACAATCAGTTTGTAAAGGAAATTGAGGTGCTGGGGCTAAATGATGTTTTCTCGTAAAACTCTGATTGTCCTTTTGAAACTGAGGTTCTTGCTTTACTGAGGTTTTTAGCTGGTACCATACTCCTCCCCCCCCCCACACACCACACACACATTGTCTGTCAAGTATGAGCAAGCTAGAGCTGTTCTTTACCACCATACCATTACTTCATGTGCTGAACCCAATCTGGAACTGTATCAGTGATCTTTCTGAAAATTCATTAACTGCCCTCCATGTCATGCAGAATGATTCCATAACTCTTAGCTTAGTCAATGCAATAATCACTCTTCCCAATATAAGTATTCTTGTGTGCACAAAATGACTGGTGGTCTTTGCCTTAATAAATACAATCTGATGATGGAAGTTGTGCAGTGAAAGTTCCACATACTTTTATTTTAAATTTTGTGGACTTTGTCCTTAATCTGACTTCTTTAATTGAAGCATGAGATTGTGCATGGTTTAAACATTGTTAGGATAGTGTGAGAGCCCACTGTGCAATTTTATGTGAATAGCATAGTATCACACAGCCAAATTAGGGTATTTAATAATATGTTCCAAAGGGCAGTTAGGTAAAGTATTTACACAAGTGTTGCAGTTATATTATGAGGTGTATGACAGTTAGGTCAATTCCTGATCCAACTTGATATCCTTGCATTGTGTAACCCTTACAGACATCTCAACTGAATGTCATGGTCAGTCCATGGGGGGGTTTAACAAAGGACTTACATGTTAACCACCGTGCCAATATTATCTGTTATCAGAGTGACTCAGGCGTGTGTCCTTGAACCTCATTTGCTAGTCACTTGCTGACCCAGGGGTGAGTCATTGTATATGAATTGTAACCCAGCTCTCTCAAAATGCAGGCAATCACTTCGTGCATCATTGTGTGTGTTTTGTCTATGACTATGTGTAAGGACTTAAAATGTCCATCAAAAACACCAGTTGTGTGTCAGCCTTCTGAGTTGTGACTGAGATGTGTGTCATTTCACATGAGAAGCCAGCTAAGAAGTGACTCAGTTACAGTAGTTAGAGTTTAACGGCCCAGTTTCCAACCTATTGGTTCAAATCAAGCCAGCCACAGCCTTTTTTCCAGATGTGGCTCACTGGCTTGTTTTCCTATTCCATTGCATATGTGGAGCATCATGCACAGCCGCAGTAGGTTCCATTTTTAGAGTCTTTGGTGTGACTTGACCTGGGAATTGAACCTGGGCCTTCCACGTGAGAGGATGGTACTCTTATCGTTATACAAAACATGCAGTCTAAAAAGTGATTGAGGGGTGTGTCATTGTACACATTTTGTCAAGGAGGCTGTCTACAATGGCTCACTTTGCTGGGGGTAAAGGGGTGAGTTGTACAGTGGATAACACTTGTGTGTGCTTCAGTGAAATCAAAATTGGAAACCATTGAAGACTATCATATCCTCTTTATACTAAGTCTGGAACCTCAGGGTTTAAGGAGCAACTAAAATATCTTTGTATCATCAGTTTGTCCAGCCAGTCAGGCTGCTGAGTAAAAGATTTAAATCCTTTTGAGAATGCTGGTTTGTGATTGGTCAGTGACTCATGTTTCTAATCCAGTGTAGATACAAAAGATGCAGGGAGAGCAACTTTTTGATGAACAATACATGATAGTAAACAGCTTTTTCGTAATGTTACAATTTAAGTGTGTTTGCAGTATGAGATGGAGTGATGCCCATAGCCTGTTTGAATCTGATGTAGTTACATGGGCACCTTTGACTTAAGTTTCTAACTGTGTAATTGATTTTGTCTTGCTAGGCTGATATGGTTATTAAGTGGCTGAATTGACCCATATTCTGTTGAGGCAAACATCAAACACAATCAATTAGTACTATTTAAAAATGTAGCCAGCACTTAATACCTTAAATTACAGGGAGCAAACTGCATGGGCTTCATATGTGTAAACTCATACAAGGCCCATTAGATTTTGCACAGACATACATATGGGACATGTGTGGATGAGGGATATTTCACGTTTTGTCTTTATTTCACTCACATATTAATTTCAGACATGGGCCCTTGAACACTTCCATATGTGAAATATATAAGTCATATGGGCTGGTCCATATTTGCCCAATTGTGTTGGCCTAAATGAGACCCCTAACAATCCATTTAGCCTGGAATTCTGCAGATTGCATTTTAGGTAATTTTTTTCTGATTTTGCTTAAATGTACTTACTAGTTAAAGGTAAGGGCTGGTCTTCCCCAAAGCCCTCAGTTACAATGTGCTAAACATGAAGTGGTTGCAAGGTGAATGTTACTGGAAATGTAGTATCTACATTTCCCCCTCTCTGTCTCCTATTTACGCTTGAAATCTCAACTAAACCTTGTATAAAGCTAATTGCCCTGTAAAGAGAGGGCGCCCTTGCACTTCTATGTAAGGTACACACTTGGTCTCCCTTGTCCTCTCCTGCTTATACCAAACTGACTGGTATTCAAATTACTTCAGGCCTTTGCATTCCCTCCTTCGGTGTCTGGTTTGGAGTGTGGGGCATTCTTTGCAATTTTGGCCGATTTCTAGTAAAGGGATTTTTAGGAAACCTATAAAAACTAAATGTTTGGAAAATGCAATGAGAAAAGAACACCAAAAGTTCACAATATAACAAAATTGTAGTGACAGAAAGGTAAACAAGTATATGTAACTTTGAGCAAGTCAAAAGTGTGTAAAAGTTACTGCAAGAGAACTTCAAAACTGACAGTATGAGCATATTTTAACAAAAGCAAAACATTGTGATTACAAAATTTTCCTTGATGGCCACATGGAAGTATATAAATAATTTGAATAGCAATAAGGCAAAAGCCAAGGATTAAATTAAAAAAAAAAAAACAAAGCCATGATTTGGAGTCTTTTCTTCTAATTCTTTTTTCCTTTAACATTTTCTTTTAGATTCTCATTGATGGCTTGTTGCTGGGCATTAATGCCGCAAGACAGACCAAAGTTCAGCCAGTTGTGTGCTGCCCTCACAGACTTTCATCGTGCTCTTGGAATATACATATAGATAAACCAACCAGGGAATAAATATTCATTAATGAAGAATGACTTGAATGTCACTGCTTTACTGACTTTTTGCATTTTTCTTCATGGTGGTGCTGCTATACTTCCTGGTGAAGGAAGGTCAGCAGACAACATACACACAGCCTGCTGCTTGGGTGATAAGTGATAAGAAGAAAGAAGAAACCAAGTTTGAGATGTGTATAGTAGAGGGCAAGATTTGCAAAGATTGACTCTGAATAGTACCATAGACTACAGTACACAAAGGTGAAAAAGAAGTGTATTACTTGGACTGGGAATAATAAATCAGCAGATGAGGTATAGAATGGAAGTTGGGTTTCAGAGAGAATGGTGAGAGGAGAGAGTCCAGATAGGCAATACTAGTAAAGTTCTTGCATTAGTTGCTGTCTACATATGAGGTAACTGAATATTGCGTCAAAATAACTCCAGCCTGTTCAGCTCTGTAGAGCCTTTGGTGAGAGAATGGCAATTTGCTAAGTGCTGAGTGCTATATATTTACTATATCAGCGTTGCTAAGTAGAGTTTTAGGCCTAGAAGATTTTTAGGGACTCCCTGAGTAGTGTGTGAATAATAACAATGGTATGGATAGACCAGATTATTTCCAGTGCATAATTTCTTGTCATTATTTGGAAAAAAATGGATAAAGGGTTATCTCATTACTGCGAGGCATTGCATATGTAAAGGATATCACATCCTCTAAGAGTATCCATGGAGATTTACATGGGGGAGTAACGTTATTCATAGGATGCTTGACACTACATTGGGAAGAGGCTGGAGTGTAGTGAAGTTAAGCATTAGTGAATCTAAAGAGTGCGTATCCCATCAGTGTGTTGCAAGCAGTGAGTGGCACAGCATGATTATGAAGCAGGGGACAATGTCCAGGGGCCTGCCCTGGGAACAACCTGGAGCTGGTTCAGAGAAAGGTCATACCTTACCAGCATAACCCTATAGAGGTTGGAGGGATGTAGGGGTAAATAGGTTTTCCTTTCTGTCTCTGGTGGGCCCATGAGTCTTTCTACAACACTGTTTGTAGACAGATTCTGGAGGTAGAGAATGAGAACAAGTACAATGTAATTGATAATATGACAGGTTTATTTCTGATGATAGAATATTTTGTGTTTTAATTAATAGTGGTACAGGATTTGGTTAAATGAGTTAGTCCCCTCTGATGGCTTTTTGATGGTTTAATTTGAGCTGTATGTCATGCCTATCTTTGATACTGATCCGATTAGATTTTACGTTCAGAAGGATGACATCTTGTCATTTGTAATTTAAGTACAGGAGGCTTCCAACATATCTAGATTATGACTGATCTTTTAACATAAAATATGTAGTAATGAGACCACCATTGATCATGGAAACAATCTCTTTATTATCATCAGAATTTCAGTACTTAGGAGTAAAGGAGTAAACCTTGCTCAAAGTGTTGCACTACTTTTATGCAAATAGACGTTTCACTTTCAAAATTTCCTGTGTAATATTGCTAGTACTGTTTTATTCTATGTTGGACTGTATTTTAATACATACATTGATTGTCATAACTTTGCAATTGTACAGTACATGCCATTTGTAAATCTCACAGCTGTGTTGATGAAAACGATGTGCTTAAAATCCCACCGCACCTTATCCCACCCCAGCTCTGTAACCATAGGATGGTGATTGTCTGCATACATTAGTACAAGTAACCATCACTAATTTTGCTTTTGTGACAGCCCTGTTTGTAGGTGTGGTTAGTTAGTTAGATGGAGATTTGCAGGCCAGTTTCCAACCTATTGGTTCTAGTCGAACGACCCACGGCCTTTTTTCCAGTTGTAGGTGTGAAGCACATACATGATGATACAACATGTGCAACGTTTGTACACTTTGAAGTTATAATCATTTCAATTGCTATCTCCATGAGTCTCGTAACCAATATACATGGATCGAAAGACCTATTACACACACTATGCTATACTACATGCTACAAGTACTGTCACCACCAGTATATATAGGCCCCGGGATTTGTACGTATCCTGGAAATTGTGAAAAATCATGAAAAACTAAAATTTGAATTTCCAGACATGGAAAGTCAGGAAAAAATGAGCTACTTTTCAAAGGTTCTGGAAAAGGCAGAGAAAGTTAAGAAGTGGACTTATTGCTCCAATTTTCTCAATGTTCAAATACCTTATTATGTTGAAAAAAAAATGGGTATGTGGTATCTTACTGTTTTGTAAGGTCCTTGAAATATAAGTCAAGGTCCTTGAAAGTTGTGGAACGTCATGGGAATTTTGTTATTTTGAATGTGAACAGACCTTAGTCCATGCCATGAAATGTTTGTTTTAAACAAGTAGGAGGAATGCATTTTAGTTGAAATATATTGGTATCAGTGAACTGAAAAATTTGGTTCATATTCTGTGGTCAGAGTTTTGTTTCATTTATCTTGAGTTCTAGTTTCCACTAGCTGCTCAAGCCTATTGGCAACAGGTTGTTATTTTTGGACAATGTCTGCAGTTGTAATTTTGTGCGGAACCTATGCCCAGTTTTTAGTGGGTATAAACCATATGATCTCATATATGCTTTGGTTTTGAACAGGCCAATTAAGTATTACCATCGTTTGAGCAAAGTTTGAATGAAAACAATTTTGGTCTGATTAGGAACATTTCAACTCACATTACAGATTGAATATCACTGTAGTGTGACAAGCCCCTCTTTAAAATGCTGTTTAGGGCACAATCTGAAGTGAATCATAATAGGCTATAGCTGACGTATTTCCAAGCACAAAACATAAATTGAGCAAAATAGAAAGTTACACCATTTTTAAATACTTTTGCCCAAATTTTTCTTGTGTATGTTCATGTTTCTTTTTCTTTTTCTGTTGTATATTATTCCTCAGGTGTATTCATCTTGAATTGTATTTTTCAATATTTAAATTATCAGTACTTCACAGCTTTTTGCCATGTTTCATTTTGAGTCTTAGTCAGCTTGTATTTACATTACATGGATACTTTCAACCAAGCTGTCATAGGTATTACAAAGAACAGTGGGAAGGGAAGTTCATATAGAAATTTTTAAGAAATAAATAATTGAAAGTTTCTATGTGAGCCTTTCATATGCTTAAACATCCTTCAAAGAAATATTGACCAGCTATCTTCATTTGGAGATGTAAGCTGATAATAGCACAGTAAGCTATAACGGCACATTTGTCTTCAGTTGTAGTATATCAATCAGTCAATGTCAGAGAAGTGTATCAAGGGTACCATACTGAAGAGAAAGGTTTTTAAAGTGCTACTCTATTCACCCCAAACTACAATTAATATATTTGTGTAATAGCCCACGGTAGTTCTCAATTGGTCCAGTTCTGTGATTGACAGCTAGTTCAAACAATGCAGAGTACTAAAGTTAATATTACACAGCATGTACTGTACTGAGAGTGTTTTGATTACACATTGGGTCTTGTATACTTATCCTGAAGCAATAAACCGAGACTGTGTCTGGATGAGGATGAATTTAAGACAGTTGTGGGAGGGGCATAAGTTGGTAGATTAGGAGAATTGGAGCAGTTTGGGATGAGAGGATTAGGCCTTTACTGAATATAATATAATTTTAAGAGCCACTTGTGATACAGCATTTCACAAAACTTGCTTAATTATGGAGATTTAAAGGTCAACATTTTTTACTGATACTTTAGAATTTGCAGTTCCAAGGAAATTTGAGTTGTCACTTGCCTAGTGGCAAAGAATTGAGTCTCAAAACAGAATCTTGTAACTGACTCAACAAGCCTATTTAAGAGTAAATGTAATAAATTATGTAAGGGTATTACTATTACAGACTCTGCTGTAATTACCAAGGAAAGTGATAGTCAATTCTGTACAAAACTTTGACGTTATTAACTCATTTAACGTTTATAGTTTTCATTTTATTGTTAGTCATCTCATGTTCATGACATTTTACAGTAATATTTTTTATAACATTGGACAAATTGCATGTTCTTGCCAAAGCAGTCATTTGGTGTATGAGGTGGAAAGGGTGGGGAGAACAGGGAATAAACTTGGAGTTGCTCTTTGAAATGCTCTCCACATTAGTCTTGAAAGGAAGGATGGTACCTCTTTGCAGCAGAGAGGTTGGGAAAAACAAATTTAGACCTACTTGCACCTAGGGATTTTTTTTACCTCAGGTGGTGGGGAGGGGGGGGGAGGGGTTGTGGAGGTCAAAATGCTGCTTAAGTTAGTAAATGCTCTACAAAAGTTGTGTGGGTTCTGTTATAAAACATTTGTGCATATCTAAATAATCTAGCAATCTTTGTAAACATTGTCATTATTTTGGACCACTCTGTGTGGGACGTTAATGTTTCTCTTTCACTTATTTATACATTAGATGAACAACAGTGACTATGAACGTCAAAACAGAACTAAAGGCCATGTACCCTTTGAATTTCTATTTAATATGCAACAAAGTACAGGGTTGAAACCAAATTATGCAAAACCAAACAAAATTTTTTAAATCCATCATTTTATAGATATCGATGCTCCTTGTAAATAAATAAGAGGTTACAGTGGTTGTAGGAGAGCAATTGTGTGCTAAAGTCAATTTAACCATGTTAGAATTTTTAAAACTTTGTGTATGTAAAATTTCTTTGTTTGGGAGTAAGCTGAATTAACATAATGTTTTTAGACTTTTCTAAGTTAGATAAAGAATAAAGTTTGAGTTGAAGTATAATTTAATGATCAAGGTTCTGGCATCAGTTTTGAATGATATTGACTTCACTGCAGAACCATTTAATGGAAAAATGGGCTGTTTGATTACAGATAGTTGTACAATACTACAGTAGTCATCTAGGTGTTTAAAGAGAGACAAATACATTACTTGGTATCTACCCAGAGAAAGAACAAAGATGCTTAAGGTGTCATGTGACCATTGCTTAAATTCAAACTTTGTTGTAATGTGACCAGACTTCTGTAAGTGTCTGTATACAGTGGTTTTAAATTGGATGTACACATACAAAAAAAAAAAAAAAATAACACAAATGGGAATGTGCATGATGTACATCATATTTTACCAGCTGGAGCATTTTTTCACTCACACTCAGTCTATTACTCATGTAAAGATGTAAACAGGCATGGTAACTTGTGATTAACAAAGAGTGAGTTATGTCTGAATGCTTTAAGTCTACTATTTTTGCCTTTTGGTTGTCATGCAACTAACCAGCTAAACATCATACCATATGCTTTAAATTAACACCCATGAGGTGTGGCAATATTGAAAAATAGTTAACCTTTTGGAGGTATTTTCTAATTAGAAATATATTTTAATGAAAAAAGATATGCTGAAGACCATAACTGAAAGTTTTAGCCTGGACTAAAGTCTGAAGTCAAATTCATTAAAAAATGCCTTGTTCATGTAGAAAATGTATGGCGTTTGAAATGTAATGAAGTTTCAACTTAAAGAGGTGCATTGAGTTGATATCGATAACTTAAATGAGAGTATTTAAGGGTTCTACCCCATGGATATGCTAATAACTAGCATGGTTAATCAATTTTTATGTACAAAAGTGACATAACAAGTAAATTTTGAATCTTTTGATGTCCTGACTTGGAACGGTTTTGTGCATAATTTGAAAAAATGTCTGGTCACAAAATTTATCCCTGTCAATATGTCTTTTTACAGCCAGATATGCAGAAAGATCGGGAGGTTTGGCATTAGCTGTATTGTTGTATGTACAAGTCAACTGTTCTGAGATTGGTCTAAAAATTGGGAGAGTCCCATTACAGGACTTGAGATTTGCCCAACCAGTATAACCAGGATTGTTCACAGGTGTGTGTTGGGATAAAAGGGAGTAAGGTGGAGATGATGTGTTAAGTCAGGTGATGGTCTCCGGTTGATAAGGGAGACATCAGCCATCCTATCAAAGAAGAGAGAAAGCATTTGCAGTGACCGAGAGAATGCTCAATTGAAAGTACATTATATATTTCACTTCCCAACTATATTTCAATAAGGAAAGAAAATATTTGTTCATCCTAATATTTTTCTTTCAACATTCAATACATATCTAGAGTGCAGATTATCTATGCAGCTTGTACAACATTCATGTATAAGAGAAAGACTAGACATACCTTTTATTAAAAGTGAATGCGATCATGCATATTCAGAAGTGTGGTACGACTGACTGCTAACAGCTGCTACAGTTTGTGGTTAGAAGTAGGCCTTGTATCAATTTGTCCATGAATATTCAACAGTCTAGTAAGAAAAAGTGGCAATGAGATGTGCTTTCAGCAAAATGTCACAGTTGGTAAGCCCACACCTACTGTATCAGGCAAAAATCAACAGTGTTTTAGTATAAAAGATTCACACATTGGTTGTCAGTTGCTTTGAACTAGCTGTACTAGCTAGCCCTCTTCACTAGTTTTGTGCCAGTCAAAAGGAGGCGGTGCTTGTTAATATCAATGTCTGAAATCACTCAATTCAACAAATTTGTAGTAGCTTATGGTTAAAAGAAGAGGCCTCTGTTAAAATTTGTTCAAATAATGGACAATTGAGTTTTTGTTTGAATAGATTTATCTCAAGGTTAAAAGTGAAGAATCTACGCAGTGTTAGTAAATACTGCCCTCTTTCCACATATCTCACTCTATAAAGAATGAGAGGTGAGTGTTGCAAATTACTTCAAAAAATTGAAGTTAACTGAAAGTTCCTTTGCTTTGTTTTAGTTGTATAATTTTCATTTGCATGGTTTCTACTGATAGCATGTTTGTACAGGATTTGTACATAATAGTGATTAAGGAGGACCCCATTTAAATATTTTTATTTCAATGTACATTCTAAACTGTGTATATAACAGATATGATTACACCTTTTAGCACATTATTGTGTCGGTTTGTGAAGAAGCTAGTAATACAGTTAATGATAACCCTAATCCCTTTATCTCTCACCTCTTTACAATGTGTTGATTACAACCACATGTGTGTTGCCAAAATGCATGGTTACACCCAGGAATACAGAATAAAAATCATGTGTGTTAATGGGTTTTCAAACGTGCTGTTTTTGGGAAATGCATAAAGCAGTATGACAAATTATCAGACAGTCTTTCTTCTAGACCCCCGGGATTTCCAATCCTAGACAAATATAGCTGTCCTTAGCCTCAATTTGTCTCTGAGAAATATGCTGAAATATCAGGGCTTCGCCTGCTACACACCAACGCTTCATTCGCCATGAAATCCACTATGAAATTCAACATAACACCTTAGTTACAATGGATCCTAGTTTGTGCAATACTATACCTATCGTGAACTTTCATTTTTGTTCACCC
The DNA here is from genome assembly GCA_037179385.1 of Holothuria scabra. Taxonomy (NCBI): domain Eukaryota; kingdom Metazoa; phylum Echinodermata; class Holothuroidea; order Aspidochirotida; family Holothuriidae; genus Holothuria; species Holothuria scabra. The sequence goes on from CM074190.1 coordinate 38,127,744, forward strand.
TAGGGATGTGCTACAACTTGAATAGAACCTCGGTGCTTCCTTTTCTAATCCCCAGTGGAGCCTTGCCCCTGGATCCCATGTGGGGTGTTAAGGCGGGGTCAGTACCTGAACCAAGAACCCACTTTTTCAGGCTCCATTTCACGATATCGCAAAAATGTTCCTCCAGCGTTATCCTTAGTTTGCCTTTTATTTCCTCAGCCCCCACTGCAATTCTGGTGCCCCACTCGCTGTAAAAATTATTAGAGTGAGATTCATAGGTCCCTCAATACTGCTGTAGTTTTGCCTGTAGTTTATTCTA